>OY294052.1:8920897-9245806 GCA_958510825.1 Brachypterus glaber
ATTTGTGCCGCAGATTCTGAAGCGACGTGATATAATAGGCCACAAGGTTAGAATAAAAGAATAAGGTCAAGGTCATAATAATATTTCCCTTAAGGTGGTCCCTAAAAACAGATTTTTGGGATGTCCCTAAATTTGTTTTAAATTATCCAAAGATTACGTTTATTAAATTTCACGTCGATAGTTCAACGTTAACACGTACTGCATGGACTCCTTAAACAGGAAGCACAAAGGTTAATTTGGCACACATACACACAAATAAAATAAGGGGTCAACCCTAAATGACTCGATTTTAGGTATATTAACTATTTTTTAACCTAAACAAGTTTCCGTCCCACTCTAGGCTATTGTAGGATATATTAATTAATATGGTCCTCAATTAGCGCCCAATTTTCTGTCCGACTTTGAGAAAAGTCGAATTTTAGGTTATATCAAAGATTTTTGAGGTTATACTTCTTATAGTCCGGGAGCCCAAACACAATAGAATTTTTTTTATTACCCTCACCTTTAAGACTTTGTATATGTGTTCTTTAGGTCCAGTCAAACAACTTCTTACATAAGAAAATTCTCGGTAGCGGGGCGTTTTTTTTTTGGGAACAATCCTTAACTTTAGGGCGTTTGACAACGGTATTGCCAGAAAATTTTTGTGGGACAAGGTTACCACTTGATTTTAAATATTTTTATTTAACGATGCTGAAACAATCAGCTGTGAGGTGCTAAATGTTATGACGTCATAACTAACCTAACATGGTAAAGTTATGATCTTATAACATTATAGCAAAGGCCGTCTAGTTCCAAGTGCTATCTCTTTCTAACAGTTTAGCCAATGTAAGGAAAACAAAGTAATCAGAGTAGCCAATATAACCAATAAAAATAGTATTTATTATTATTTATTTTAACAATAATTTAATTTTATATTATGCAGTTAAAAATATAATATGTATCAATTATTAAAATTTTTGCATAATTCACTGTCATTTGGGTTCTTTTTGTTTATGCTATTAATCCCATCTGTTCAAAAAGAGTGGGCCTTACTATCATTTATAGAGTTTTTACTACTATTCACAAAACTGGAACTTTTAGCTAAGATTTTTACCCAGAACATTTTAGTGACTTTTTCAACAAATGGACTTGCCTGGGAAAATGTTTCATTCCGTTTTATTTACAGTTTTGGCGAAGGCGCCAACACGGTTAAAACATGTATACAGCGTATTTCAGATTATACAAAACAGAGACAACGAAGATAGAATGATCAGATCAAGGCTGACATGGGGAGACGAGGAGACGATGCGTCCGATGCTCTGTATTTTATTAAAAAAAAAAAAAAAACACACACGTCAGCCTTGATCTTTGTTTCATATGTTTTGTTTACTTTCAAACAAGCGGTATAGAGCTAAAATATTTTAAAAACTGTTCAAATACCAAAATTGCACCTAATAAACGTCTTTTTTAACTTTCCAAAAGAAAAAACTAGAGTATAAAATCACTTAAAAATGATCGACAGAAAATTTAGGACCACTATTATAATAGTTATAATAGTTATAATAGTTATAACAGTTATAATAGTTATAATAGTTATAATAGTTATAATAGTTATAATAGTTATAATAGTTATAATAGTTATAATAGTTATAACAGTTATAACAGTTATAATAGTTATAATAGTTATAATAGTTATAATAGTTATAATAGTTATAATAGTTATAATAGTTATAATAGTTAAAAAAATCCAGTGCACTCTAATATGCAAGACCCATTTTTCAAGTTAACGTTTCCTAACTTTGGAAGTTGAATTACTATTAAAAGACATGAAAAAAGTTCATATAAACTTATGTCCGAAAATGCTTCGAAAAGGAGCTACGGTCCTTCAGTGACAGGCCCGCAAATTAGATTTTCGTTTAATATCTCAGGAACCCTTTGAGCTACAGAAATCAGTTTATGCATATGTTTTTATTTCAACACGGCCTTTTAATATATACTATTTTTCATATTTTAATTTAAGCCAAGGGTGGGCCAAACGAGAAGGCCCAAGGACTTTTTTGCCCAATTCTTTTTTTCAGCGTAACTTTTTTGCTGTTTTTTAGTTTGAATATGATCCTATATCTTGTGGTGTGAGAAAAAGTATACCTATTGATAAATTATAATAAAGCTTATGTAATAAACCATTGTAAAGAGCTTAAATCTTCTTTTTCCTACCATGTAATCAAAAATATTTATATATTTTTGTTTTACTATATTTTCATTTGGGCAAAATTCTGACGTGATGGAAAAAAAACTAAAGTCAGATTCGAAATCAACATGCTCATATTATCCAAAATCATATATTTTCATCCATGAAGCAGAAAAAATAGTTAAATTTGCAGGGCTGTGTTATTAAAATTTGGCGAAGGCCACAGGTAAAACAGAGGCATCCCTCTAAAAAGCAGTTCGAAAGTCAGTTATCTCTAATACTAGCCCACATAAGTCCTGAACTTAGGGAATGCTTAATTAAGTAGAATATTCTATATTTTATATTCTATATTCTATATAGTATGACGTTGACATGTCATGTTATTGTGGTTTAGAAGAAGAAAATTTAATTCACAAGTAAAATTTTAGCATTAAAATTCAAAACGAAAGATTAAGATTCATCTGTCAATCCTTACGAATTTAGATTAACTGAATATTTTACAATAAAGGAAAATTTATTTCCACTTTAAAAATTTATCTCACAATACAAATGTTATTTCGCAGATAGTACGTTTGTTAACCTCCAGTTTTGTTATACTCGTCACAGCTTTACATGTTAAAAGAGTTAGAAGAGTTATAAGAGTTAGAAGAGTTATGAGAGTTAGAAGAGTTAGAAGAGTGAGAAGAATTAGAATAGAATATCGAGAAAAAATATATTTATGGCAAATATAATTTTAATTATCGCAATTAAAATAGGAGACAAGACTACATCTTCAGAAATTAACTTAGTTTTTTAACTAAGTATATTGGTGGTAAATAAACTACCGTCACCCGTGCTTTCGTTCGGAAGGTTTTAAAGTGTGGTGGTATTACACAGGCCCACAAAAAATAAAATATGTCAATTATTCTTAACGAGACTATATTTGTCTTAAGTATATTTATATGTTGAAAACGAATTTGATATTGAAATGTCTCGTTAACCTCATAACTTTTAAAAACAACTACAAAAAAGAATAATGGAATAAATGTTTGATAAACTCCAAATTTTGGTAAAATAATAATATATTACCTTTATTTATAGAAATATTTAACCCATTAAAAAATCTATTTATAAATAAAAAATATATAAGAAGCACACACTTATAATACAGTGTGCGTGTCAAAAACATCATATTTTAGAGAGAATAGTAAGAAAAACGCAATATACTAGCCATTATAACGAGTATACTTTCGAATTCGAAGCATTACATAACTTCACGATTTGTTTTATTTTTATTTAAGTTTGGAGATAAGTTTAGCATGGAAACAACAACATTAGCATGTCTGTTGAGAATTGCGAACTTGCGGGAAGTTAAACTTTTACATTTTAATTCGGAATTTAACGGTAAATATTTTACAAAATCTACATATCTTATTAAGTAGTTTTAAACCCATGTATTAATCCATATAATATAACAGTAGCATTTTTGGGTATTTTTGGAAAAGATCATGTACAGCTGCTATTTTTATTTTATTTATTTTTAGTAAACTGCTTGACCCTTGACATAGGGTCAAGCAGTTTACTAAAAATTGATATGGCCAATACTGTGGTATAACCAAAGTCATTTAGTAATATTAGAAAAAGTAATATTACACTAATATATTTAATAATATTATACAAGGTTACCCGATGCATCGCGATGTATGAGTACTACTCATTGAGTACGATGTATGAGTACTACTCATTGAGTACGTCCGGGAAGTGAGGTAATGTATTCCTTCTTAGTGACGTATTTGCTCATCTTAACGAGTACGTCTGAGTAGGATAAAACCAACGAACTAATAACTCTTCTCTCTAGAATAGTCATTTCATTTGTAAAAACTGACAAAAACGTAGCCAACATATACATTGGTGTGTCTTACTCGCACAGCTTTGTTCTAACAGAGACAACAATAACAGTTACTGGTAATTGTTATTGTTCAGGCCTAAATATACCTACTATTTGTTTACAAACAAACCTAGATGTTGGCGATACTTTATATTAACGGTATGCGTATTCTAGAGAGAAGAGTTGTTAGTTCGTTGGATAAAACGCTATAGCGCGCAGGTGTAGGGAAGCGCGCTACCTCTACCTGCACTTGAGTAAGTTATATTAATTGATTAACCTTGTGCTTCAACTGCATATTAATCCTGAGGAATTTATACAAGTTACTTTATTCAAAGCTTGGTTGACTTAGAAGGTCATACCAATAAAACGATAACCAATCCATAACCATCCATTTTAATAAAATATTTGAACAAAAAACTGCTGCCAACAAAATAATACTTTCCCTTATAGGCCTAGGTTTATTAAAATCAAAAATAAATTTCAAAAAAAAATTAAAAATTTTTCAGGTTTTTTAAAAAAAGGTTCTTTAGTCTTAAAACTAAATTGAAAAAAAAAATGTTTTTATCCCGTTTTACCCCCTTACCCCAATCCGATTTTTACCAAAAACAATCTTATCCTAAAACTTTGGATAAAACCTGTGGTCCAAATTTGAAGTCTTTAGACCGAAGCGTTCTTAAGTTATCGTGGACACACAGACTGACAGACCGACTGACAGAAAGTATTTTTTTTACGGAAATCATATGTTTTGGATATAAAACATATAGAAACGTAAAAAAAACAATAGATTTTTCGATTTTACTAACGCAAGACTTTCCTTGTGGAAAGTAATTGTCTAGTACAGAAAATTGCAGTGTAAACTTGACCTTGTAAAAATAAAAGTACTCCAACAACTATAATATGTCATATTATGACATATTATCAGTCATCGGCGAATTCCCAGTGCTTGCATAGGCGCCTCGTCGATTCTAGCGTTGACGCGAGGTTTTAAATATTTACATTTTTATTTCTTTTTATATTGATTTTTTTTTAATGATTCCATTTAAACGAGTTAGGTGGGAAAAAAAGTTATCGATAAATAAAAATTATAAACGTTCGTATTCTTAAAAGATAAAAATCGAATATCGGTTTTTTCTTCGAAAAACACCGATATATATATACATATTTATAGTTAATATGTATAGTCAATATTGTTGTGTGTAACAAATAAGTCGTCAAATGTTTCGATTTAGTGACCTTTGTAAAAATTTCCCTCATAATTCGGCAAAATTATTCCGTAAGCCTATGTTTCTGTGTTTATTTTCAACGTTGATAAATCATAACTGAGTTTATGCCGATTACTGCATATTATGGCACTGATGCTAAAAATCCGCCGCCTTCATAAATAAATTCATTATAAAAACAAAATTTTATTAATTAAATAACTGTTATCATATAAATTTTAAGCATTGATATGATAAAATTACCTTTGTTACAAAAAATCTTTTTGCACGACCAAGACTAAAACCTAATTTTACCCTTTCATTTTCGGGACTAAACTTGCCGTTTTTCTACCTAGGGAATAAAAATCACGGCAACCTTGATAATATTAAAATATTATACTTACTATGTGCTTTGCTGGTTCAAAAATTAGGTTTGGTGGTGTTTTGTAATAAATTAGCGATTCAAACCAATTTATTTGATTTTAACAGCGAAAACCTTTAAAAATAACATTGTTATAACAATTTATACATAACTTAAAATTTATCATCTTCGTCCATTTTTTTGACGTTTGTGTCAACCATATTAAAAAACAATTCAAATCGCGATAGCCATGAAACTGACTTTTCGCAATTTATAGGCATCTTGATTAAATTACGAAAATAAAACAACCGATTTTAGACGCGTGGTTTTTAATTTTAATTTTATCTACCTACCTAAATTATGTTTGGTCCTGCAAAAAATAGTGTATATACCTCAGGACTAAACTTGGCTGTTTTAGTCCCTTGCATTTCTGTTTCCCTCGCTCGCTAAGCTCGATCAGGAAACACTAATGCAGCGGGACTAAAACGGCCAGTTTAGTCCCTTGGTATATAAATAACTATTTTTCAATACCAACCTAAAACCACATCTTTATTACTGTTCTTTTCATTGGTAGAAATATTATTTCTCTACCTATGACGTCAGAGGTTCTAAAAATAATGAAATTGCACCATGGTTAATAATGAATTTTTATTCAGCTGTTTTGGCATCTGACGTTTCACTTAATTATTAAATCACATTGCTATTTACAAGTGTCTTTAGGCACCAAATTTATTTATTGCATGATAAATTAAAAAATATTAACTAAATTAGTACCTATAAAAAATGTTTTACAAAAAACACTTCGAAAAGTGAAAATCATTGGTCCATCATATTTAACCATAGATTATACAACCCATATATTACCGTAGGGATCATAGATTACTAGAGGTACCCCCATATATTGATTTTTGTAGCAATAGATTCTCCCTCACAGTTTTCGCCTATCCCCTTATTTCTAGGGGAGTACCAGAATCATCACTTTGCATTTCACTTTCCATTTTTATATATTTTATTACACTTAACACGGAAACACTTTCTAACTTAATAATTTTAGCAGATCACCAGAAAATTTCTGCCAGAAATGTCAAGTTATTCATTTGTTTTTTTTAATGGCCGCGAACGGCCAGCGTGATATTTTAAATTTAAGAGCTTTTTCATTAAATTTTAGTAAAATAAATAAATAAATAGCTAATTAATTGTACTGGTAGTGAAAAAAATACTATATTTTCCACGTGAGTGAAGATTTAACATTTTAGACCGCGTCTTGCGGGCTTCGCGCTAGCGCGCTCATCCCGAAATTTGACTCAGGTCAAAAATGTTAAACTTCTCTCACTTGGTAAATAATATACTATTGTTACATTCATCGACTAAAAATTAATGTAATTTTTATTCATATTACGTACAATTTTAGCTCATTGTAAACATTATACTGAACTTTTTACATAAACAACTTTTGGGTGACAAAGGACCATTATTTAAAGCTGTGTGTAATTTTCTGAGCTTATCAGTCCCTTGTGCGAGTCAAAGTTTTAGGTTAAAATTTAGGCTGCGTTTGACAAGTTTATATTAAAGACTTCCTAGAAATCTAAAAGGCAAACAACCAAATAATAACAAACAAGTTGAAACAGATACCCTTTCTAGAAGGGTGGTAAACTTTTTAAATCGTTATTTTCTCGGAAAATACCGTGTGGTTCTCCAGGTTTTAAACATGCTAGATCTCTGTTATTTAAAAAAAAATAAAAATAAAAAAAAATAAAATTAAATGGAAGTCAAAGCTAAATTTAGTGACATATGCAAAACTACCCTTAATTACCCACCTTCTTTGAACCACCCCCAACTTTTATTTTTAAACTGCAACACCCTATTTTTACTAAAGGATATGAAAACACATTTTATTCTAAATATAACTTTTTATTTTTATTATAAGTGACACCTTATTTTTTTAAGAGGCTTCAAAGAATAACCCCACCAGATCACAAGCTATATTTTTAACCAAAACCAACCCTTAATAAACCACTCTCCTGGAACCACCTGAAACTGAAGGAATAAGATATCACTTATGGGCTATCAAAATAAAATCAATTTTCATATTCTTTAGATTTTTTTATTAGAATTTTAAAAATAATTGACCAACGAACTAATAACTTTTCTCTCTAGAATAGGCATTTCATTTGTAAAAACTGACAAAAACGTAGCCCACATATACATTTATCTGTCTTACTCGCACAGCTTTGTTCTAAAAGAGACAACAATAACAGTTACTGGTAATTGTTATTGTTCAGACCTGAATATACCTACTATTTGTTTACAAACAAACTTAGATGTTTGCGATACTTTATATTAGCGGTATGCGTATTCTAGAGAGAAGAGTTGTTAGTTCGTTAGATAAAATGCTATAGCCCGCAGGAGTAGGGTAGCTCGCTACCTCTACCTGCACTTAGGTAAGTTATATTAATCGATTAACCTTGTGCTTTAACTGCATATTAATCCTGAGGAATTTATACAAGTTACTTTATTCAAAGCTTGGTTGACTTAAAAGGTCATACCAATAAAAGATAACCAATCCATAACCAACCATTTTAATAAAATATTTGAGAAAAAAACTGCTGCCAATAAAATAATACTTTCCCTTATAGGCCTAGGTTTATTAAAATCAAAAACAAAAAAAAAATAAAAAAATAAATTTCAAAAAAAAACAATTTTTCAGGTTTTTGGAGACCCTTAAAGGAATAAGATATCACTTATGGGCTATCAAAATAAAATGAATTTTCATATTCTTTAGATTTTTTTATTTGAATTTTTTAAAATAATTGACCAACGAACTAATAACTTTTCTCTCTAGAATATGCATTTCATTTGTAAAAACTGACAAAAACGTAGCCAACATATACATTTGTCTGTCTTACTCGCACAGCTTTGTTCTAAAAGAGACAACAATAACAGTTACTGGTAATTGTTATTGTTCAGACCTGAATATACCTACTATTTGTTTACAAACAAACCTAGATGTTTGCGATACTTTATATTAGCGGTATGCGTATTCTAGAGAGAAGAGTTGTTAGTTCGTTGGATAAAACGCTATAGCGCGCAGGTGTAGGGTAGCGCGCTACCTCTACCTGCACTTGAGTAAGTTATAATAATTGATTAACCTTGTGCTTCAACTGCATATTAATCCTGAGGAATTTATACAAGTTACTTTATTCAAAGCTTGGTTGACTTAGAAGGTCATACCAATAAAAGATAACCAATCCATAACTATCCATTTTAATAAAATATTTGAAAAAAAAACTGCTGCCAATAAAATAATACTTTCCCTTATAGGCCTAGGTTTATTAAAATCAAAAACAAAAAAAAATAAAAAAAAAATCAAAAAAAAACAATTTTTCAGGTTTTTGGAGACCCTTAAAGGAATAAGATATCACTTATGGGCTATCAAAATAAAATGAATTTTCATATTCTTTAGATTTTTTTATTTTAATTTTAAAAATAATTGACATCATTAGTTTAAAAGTAAACGAATTAATCAATGTGCATTTTACTTTTTCTTTTACAAAAACTTGCGGAAAAGCTTATCCGTATACGGCCGTACCTACTAATAAACTAGAAAAAAGTTTATGAATAAATTATATTTACTTTTTTAAACCTAAAAGCAACACAGTTTTAATATTTAAATTTCACGTTAAGTGATAAGCAGGAAGTAAACAAAAACGAAATAAAAGAGCTCGTAGCATGTGCTGATAAGCGAATTTATTTTCCCCTAATTTACACTGTAAAAAATGTGGTAAAATTTGGAAGTAATATTAAAATTAAATTGTAAAATTCATATTATGATTTAAACCGAATTTTTAGCTGTTTTTAGCTGAAACATTACACAGTCACACAAAAAGAAAAAAGGTCAGGAATTTTTTAGGAGAACATTGTATTTACATGTATTTTGAGGAGCAGAATCCTAATTTGAGGTCAAGATAGCACCTCATCCTTTTAGTTTTGCAGATAACCTCAAAAAACCTTATTTTCGAGTATGAAAATAAGGTTATCAAAAATAATCGGAGGAGGTGCTATTTTGACCTCAAATTTGCATTCAGCGCCTCAAAATATATAGGAATACAGTGGTTTCCAAAAAAATTATTGACCTTTTTTTTTCTTTTTGAGGCCACACAGGTAGTCACACAAAAAAAAGGTCAAGAATTTTTTCGGAGACCATTGTATTTACATTTATTTTGAGGCGCTGAATCCAAATTTGAGGTCAAAATAGCAACTCATCCGATTTGTTTTGGAAATATCCTCAAAAAACGTTTCAAGTAAATTTAGGGAAAGTTTTTCGATGTTATCTCCAAAACTAACCAGATCAGGTGCTATTTTGACATCAAATTCGGATTCAGCGCCTCAAAATACATAGGAATAAAGTGGTCTCTACAAAAAAAGTCGGGTAGACGGACGTACCGAAGGACATTTTTAAAAAGTTTTTTATTTTTTCTTGAAGCAAAGAGTGACCGCAAAAAAATTGTTTTTTAGCCTGTTTTTCAAACACCTGTAACTTCGATTGGAATTGATAAAATGTAACGTATAAGTGCTCAAAATTTTTTTTTGGTCATGAACTTGTACAAAAAGCAAGATTTATTGTTCAAGAAGCCAAACATCCCCTTAAACAAAGGATTAACTATGGGTACTTGCATTGAATTTTATACTCTAAACTTTCTCAAATTTTATTAAACAACTTGCTGGATCCCTATAACTCGACTTTTCTTGAGATACTTTATGATTTACTACATTTTTTGGTGCTTGGGGTAGTTTAACCCTCTTTGTGGGGGTGGATTTTCATCAAATACAAGGGTGATACCCCTTTACGTGTTTTTATGTTTCATATTACAGAAAAATATTTTTTAAATTGATAGACATATTTTTAACGGGGTTAAAAAATAAAAAAATCAAAATATTAAAAAAAGACATTTTTCTGTAATATATGATACATAAAAAAAGTAAACGGGTATCACCCTTGGATTTGATGAAAATGCACCCCCACAAAGAGGGTTAAACTACCCCCAAGCATTAAAAAAGTAGTAAATCATAAAGTATCTCAAGAAAAATCGAGTTAAAGGGATCCAGCCAGTTATGTTTTGCGAAAAACGAAAAAAATTTGAAAAAAAATCTTTTGAAAATGCTGTTATTTTTTTAAAGTTTAACTCCCCACAACTTTTTTGTTGTTTTGAGGAGATTACTTAAAAAAACAATAGGGATCTTCCCCTCATTGAATTGTTTTTTTTTTTCCTGAAAACTTGGAGTCGATCGGAATCTGAATCTGAATCTGAAACAAAAACGGGACATCGGACAGGCAGACAGAAGGAAAGACGGACATTTTCAAAGTTTCTTATTTTTATGAAACACATTTTTGTCCAAGAATTTTTTATCTATGAAGTTTTTTGCCGATTTTGGGAAATTCGTATAATACTATTCTAGCACAGGCACTGTGAATAGTATAATAATTGCTTTTGTACATTACTCATTTTTTCTTATACAAAAAAAAGAACAAAAACTTAATGTAAATTGGTCTGGACTTTTTGTTCCAGATAATTCGTTTTTAAGTGTCTAAAATTATTATACAAATAAAAAAACATTGGAAGCATTATTTTAATGGAACGGTTGTTTTAGACGGGTTAAACTAAGCTAAATGTTGTTTAAACTCACCACGTGACTTGTTTAAATACTTTTAAAAAGTACTTTAGTTCGAGCTTTAGTTAAACTTACGAAACGGTACGCCGCAACTTGTTTGTTTATGTTAAATATTAATAGGGGTAATTCCAGCGTTGCTTACGTTACATCTTACGCCTATTTTAACTTTTAAATGTATAAATTTTTTACACAAAATAACAAGTATAATAAATTTTATTTAGGGGTGAAAACACCCGTTATTAAAATCGACCAAATTTTTTTTGTATTTTCGGCTTAAGAATATCATAAAACGTCGAGAAAATTTAAAAAAAGTGGGTGTTAAAAAATGTCTGTCTCTCTGTCTGTCGGTCTTTATATAAACCTTACAACTTTTTAACGGAATGTCGGATTTTAAAAAATCTTTTACCAAATGATTCAGGACCTTCTCTATTTGCGTCATATCTAATATGGTTAACATTTCGTTTGCATAGGGAAAGGGGGGCAAAATGGACAAAAACTATAATTTTTAGCGATATCTCACTTATTATTTATAGAAGGACAAACTTTTCTTCATAAATGAAAATAATGTTTAACTCCCTACAAAAACATATGTGATTTTTATCGTAGGACTATTAGTTTCGGAGATATAGGCATTTTAATAAATTTTGATATATTTTTACATTTTTAATTAGATGTCAAATTTTGACACTAGTAAAATTTCAATCATAGGTAAAATTAATTCAATAATGATGCGGCCAGAAAAACAATCCGATAAAGGTACAAAGGAAAAGTCCATGGTTGAAAACTACAGGAAAAGTGAAGTCAATTTGATATCTTATTTTATAAACTTCCACATTTTTTTTTACTTTTCTTTTTACCAAGGAAAAAAAAATCCGAAAAAAATTTATTATTTTTTTTTACCTTTCTGGACTTTTTATATCCAAAAAAATATGAATTCCGTCAAAAAAAAATCTCTCTGTCGGTCTGTGCATCCGGGAAATTTGTGACCACGATAACTCAAGAACCCTTCGGGCTAAACGCTTCAAATTTGGACCATAGGTTGATTATCCAAAGTTTTAGACTGGGAGTGCTTTTGGTAAAAAGCTGGTTAAGGTAAATTTTTTTTTGATAAAGTTGAAAATTTTTTTGAATCTTTTTTTTGAAAATGTTTTCGTTTTTGATTTTTTTTCGATTTTGATAATATTGAACCTATAGGGAAAAGTATTATTTTGTTGGCAAAAGTTTTTTTGGGCTTGTAGGGAAAGTAGTGTACATAACTTATCGGAAAGTATCTTTCTTGCATTTACGACGTTTCCGCACTCGCCGCTGTGCTTGTGCTATACAATCGCCCATGCAAACTCAGTCACTTTTTGTATACGTCATGTAATATACTTAAAACGCAATTTGACACATGTAAAATATTATATGCTTTGGAACCTTTGCTTAACAGAGGAGAAAGCCTTTAGCTATCTTTTAAAAAATATCCACCAATATAAAACAATTTTAAATCTAAAATAACCCTTTTCATAAGGTATGATAACAAAATATTATTAAAAGGATATTTCTATAAAACTTATGTTGGCAATAAATTTTAAATTTAATTTTAGGTAATATAATAAAGAAATTATTCAATTTTCTTTTATAAATAGCGTAAAAGATCGAAAATTTAATGTGAATTAGTCTAGACTATAATTATAATTTCACTTTTTGCTCCATTTTATTCGTTTTTAATATCAGAAATTATTTTACAGTTAAACTTTAAAAGTGGCAAAAAATATGATAGAAATTTTAAGGCTATATCAATTCATTTAAAATTTAAAAAATGTTAGTTTGTGTTCCGATTGAACAAAAATAACTAGGAAAATTAATTAATTGTCTCTCCAGTGAGCATGTTTAAATCATAGGTTTGTTTAACCTCATACTATTCAACTTAATTAAGCATCTCCTAAGACCAGGACTTGTGTGGGCTAGTAGTAAAGGGAACCACCGGCTTTAATTGACTTTCGAAATAGTTTATAGGGAGTGTATCTGCATTGATGACAAAAATTTTACACAGTCGAAGGTGTAGACTTGAGCTAACACTGAAATGTGTTAAAATATTTAAAATTGTGTAAATCTTATGAAAAATGGTGTTAAAATTACACATTTTTACACAATTTAATACGATTCCTTGTCAATTCGGGTCTAAAGAGTCGACTGTGTAAAATGTTTTTAATTATCGCCTTCGTCAAAGAGTGACCGCAAAGTTAGTCTGTTTTTCAAATACCTGTAACTTCGATTGCAATTGATAAAATGTAACATATAAGTGCTCAAAATTTTTGTCCTGTCATGAACTTGTGCAAAAGCAAGATTTATTGTTCTAGAAGCTAAATATCCCCTTAAACAAAGGGTTAACTATGGGCACTTGAATTGAATTTTATACTCTAAACTTTCTCACATTTTATTAAACATAACTGGCTGGATCCTTTTAACTCGATTTTTCTTGAGATACTTTATGATTTACTACATTTTTTGGTGCTTGGGGGTAGTTTAACCTTCTTTGTGGGGGTGGATTTGCATCAGATCCAAGGGTGATATCCCTTTACCTTTCATATTACAGAAAATTTTGTTTTTTTTCCAATATTTTGAATTTTTTATTTTTTAACCCATTTAAAGGGGTATATTGTAAAGGGGAAAACAACAATGAAATTAATTCAATCTAAAGAACTAACTAAACTTAATAAAGTTGGTTTGGACTTTTTATATAATAATACAAAAAAACTAAAACAAATTGTGGCATATGCCCCTTCAATAAGTCAATTTATTATTATTTTTTTAATTATTATATGTGAAGACGATTTCCTGTAAACGTTTAAAGTCATTAAAAAAAAAATCCAAACAAAGAAACAATTTTATTAATTGACCTCAAAAATTAGCATTCTGCGAAGTTATGGCCTGCGAACTAACTATTTATGCGATATAATGATTCGCGAAGTTTTGGTTCGCCAATTAATATCAATACGATTTTTTTTCTTGCGAAATTAAAATTTGCTATGTTTCGGTAGCGATGTTTTGGTCGCGAAGTTATTTTTTGCAAACGAAAGACCGGCTCCCTATTATTGGGGTTGGATTAATCAAACTTTAGTTTTTTTTTTTTTAATTTAATTAATTAATTAGTCAGGAAAATACTTAGTATTACTTCGGGCACAGTTTTCGAAGAAAAACTAAAAAACAGTTTAAGGAATTAACTTTTTTCACAAACTTTTATCAAACTCTAATCAGTTCTGATACTTTTATTTCTTTGACATAAAGTAACAAAAAGTATTTGTTGGAATACAATAGCCCGCTTTTGTTCCTTTTTAAAATGTTGATCCAATCGATATTTTTTTACTTGAAATAAATAGAACGTATCAAAAAACCCAACAACTGCAAAATTAGTTAAGTATACTAAACAAATCGTACTTTGTATTAAGGGAACGTTCAAGTATTACGTAACGAAAACTTTGATCATTTTGGACCCTCCCCCCTGTAACGCTATTTTCCTATACCATTAACATGGTCGTAACACTCCAAAATGACCCCCCCCTAGGAGCGTTACGTAATACTTGAACGTTCCCTAAGAGACTGAATTACTGAATTTAGGTGTCCATATACGAAAACTTTTTGAGCAGTCTGATCTTGGGTCACTTGGTTGGTTTCTGCACTGATAAAACAGTTTATTTGTGTCAACTAAATATTTGGTTAGATATGGCCAACTAAATTATTTGGATGTGACAAATACATTTTATTTCTGTCAAATAAACTATTTTTTCCCATTAATAAATTAATAAATCATTTTGAAATTAAAAGATTTATTTATATGAACTAAATATTTATTTGACTCAACTCACAACGAAATAATTTAATTGGCCATATCCAAATAAATCCCTTTTATCAGTGTGGCATATCGCGCAATAGAATCAAACGAAAAAAAAAACCTAAAAATTGGTGTTAAAAAATTGCGTTTTGGCTTTTGGTATACTAAACAAATCGTACTTTGTAATAAGAGACTGAACTACTGTTTGGAAATTTAGGTGTCCATACACGAAAACTTTATAAGAAGTCTGAACTTGGATCACTTGGTTGGCTTCTGCACTGATAAAACAGTTTATTTGTGAAAACCAAATATTTGGTTGGATATGGCCAATTAAATTATTTGGATGTGACAAATACATTTTATTTCTGTCAAATAAACTATTTTGATCCCATTAATAAATCATTTTAAAATTAAAATATTTCTTTATATGAACTAAATATTTATATGACTCAAATAAAATTTGTTACTCGCAACCAAATAATTTAATTGGCCATATCTAAATAAACCCTTTTTATCAGTGTGGCATATTTTTCGGCGCAACCGAATCAAACGAAAAAAAAAAGGTAAAAATGGCGTTTTGGCGTTTGTGTCTGTAACAGCTATTATTTCAAATAAGGTTTCAATCCAAATAAGGTGGATAGTTGTGCAAGTTTGACCCTCATCATCATCATCATCAGAAGCGGTGTGGTTATGACCAAGTAATAGCCACGGCACTCAGACCTGGGATCCATTGTGCATGCCGCAGTCATCTAGATGACACATCATTTGATTAGGATGATATTCCATGGGAGGCAGGCATCTAAAAAGGCGAAGTTCGACCCTGGAAACACTATTAATACCAACGACGTAAACTTTAAAATTTGAATATCAATGTCTCGCGCATATACGAGCATATAATGGTCAAGCATAAGTTTTTTGTGTTTATAATTAATCATTCACGATAGTGGTCATAGAAAAAGGTGTCTTCTAACGATAAAAAAAGATAAAAAAGTCCCAGACTAGACCTTTAAATTAACTTTATAAAAAAAAGTCTACCTATTTTAACCCGCTTTTGAAACGTAACAGACAAATTTATCAACACAACACAACTTTAATACAAGCATTTCTTTACTTTAGATCACAAATGTGATAATCTCAACAAAAAATAAATAAAAGATACAAACCTACATGCAAAAAAAAACCTAATATATTGTAAGATAAAAGTTTCTTGTATGGTTTTGCTTTCTAATTTTAAAATAAGTAAGAATTTGGGAAAGCCTCGTATTCCTGTAAAAAAAAATTATAATTTTACTAGGGAGGGATAAATATTTTAAATGTTTACAATATGTTCATAAAAATTGGTATCTTAAAAATAATTATGTTAGTAAATTACTAGCCGTGAAGTTTGTTTCATGTATCAAGTTGTTAATGTGGAAAAATCGGAATTCTTTTTTATATGTGCAGTGTATTTAAGTTTAAATTCAATTTTGGAACCAGATAGGCTATTATAGTGTATTTAAATATAATAAGAAATCGTTAAAATGGCTAAACAACTCTATTAAAAATAATACATTACTTGAACTAGTTGTAGTTAAGTTGGCCATAAATCAGACTTAAAGGAAAGTTAGTAAAACAAGCTATAAAATCCTTTATACTTTATGTATTATCTTTCTTTTAAACTGAAAATATAAGAACATACTACTCTTTGGAAACTAAATTTTCCTTTTATTTTAATTTTTCCAAAAATAATTCTAAAAATTAATAGCAAAACAACTTAACATTAAAAACTTGAAACACTTTGATATAAAGACTTGAAATTTGAAACAAAGTTTTTTACCACGTGGAAAATCTTTATTTCAAATTTCAAGTCAGTTCCAAAGGCAGACTAACATCTCTACTCTAAATTTCTCTACTCCCTAACATCCCTACTCCATAACATCCCTACTCCACAACAACTATACTCCATAACATCTCTACTCCATAACATCTCTACTCCGTAACAACTCTACTCCACACTATAGACACTCGATTAGCCACTTGTCTTAACTCAAAAGAATATTTGTCATGCTAAGTCACTGTCAAAAATGAATTCAGTTTATTAATTACTTACATATTAGTGCATGTTAAGAGTACGCGGTCATTGTTGCTTTTAGAATAATTCATTTATGATTGTTCTAGATTTACATTTAAAGATAAACGTTTTCTAGGAAAAAAATAAAATAATCTAGAAGAAGAAGATTCTTTGTTCTTTGAACTGCTCATTTATTATTAAGTGGCTAATAAAGTGCATATAGTGTGGAGTAGAGTTGTTATGGAGTAGAGATGTTATGGAGTAGAGATGTTACGGAGTAGAGTTGTTGTGGAGCAGGGATGTTATGGAGTAGGGATGTTAGGAAGTAGAGAAATTTAGAGTAGAGATGTTAGTCTGCCGTTCCAAAAAGTTTTTTAATAATCGTAGTGTAAAGTTACATTATAATAATAACCTTCCTTTTGATCACTGTTGCGTAGCTAAAAAGCTGCTATCATAGCAGTAACAGACTATTTAATAGGTAGGTGGGGGGGGGGGTCAACTAGAGGTTGATGTAGCAAGTACTATGCTTTAACCACCTATTAATACCATAGGATTTTAACCTTAGGTACTTATTTTAAGACTGTCTACCCAGAGGGACGGACCAATAAAAAATGTATCTATTATGTATATAGTGAATATATTATTGACAGCGCCTGCTGTAGAATAATATACGTTTCAAAGGACATGGCACAATTTATAGGGAATTTTGGCCCTCGGTGAAATTCGTTAAATTTTTTATATGTTTTAGTTTATACTTTTTTAAAAGGAATTAGGAACGTTTCAAGCACTTTGTATGTACAGTTTTTTTTCTATAAGGAAAATAAAAAAATATTTTTGCCCTACACTCCTCATAAAAATATTTTTCTAGTAGGCATTGTTTCGTTTGACAACTTGTCAGTGAAGGATATTCTGACGTATTTTTGAAGTTTTTTAGACTAAATTGTCAGTTTTATTGGGAAAAAGTAATGAAATACATATTGAAATTGGACAGAATAATTAAATAAGATGAAGAAAAGTGCAACAGAAATACTTCTTAAGGACTAAATTAGTGAAATACGTGAAATAAGTTATTTGCTAACCTGGTAAAAAGTACTAAAACGTATATAAAATTGAACTAAAGAATGAAATAAGAAGAAAAGCAGAATAGAAATACGTTTTAAGGGAATCGTTTGTAAAATAATAAGCAATTTTAATGCCGAAAGTGTATCCCTTATTTTTTGTACGGCAAAAAAAAACAATTATTTCAAAAATTCTACATAGAAGAAATTGAATATGTGTTTTTGTAATATAATGTACTGGAACCCATGTTAAAACTCCAGAACTTAATAAAATAATAAAATAAGAAGTAAAACAGAACAGAAAAACTAAGTTGAAAGTGAAATACTGTGTTTCTGCATAGAATAAATTATCCAATATAACTATCATACCGAGGGCTTCATAACAGGGCTGTATCAACCGTGTTAACATGTAGCAGATATGCCCCTTTGCTATGAAGCCCTCGATATGATTTAAAATATGAACACTAAAAAAAAGGATCCATGAATCAAGAAAATGCATCTTTCGATTATATTTTAAGCCAAATTCTCTTATTTTTGGACTAGCATTTCTTATGAACCTAATAACTGGCGCGGGTCTTTGAATGGAAATCCGCGCTCTTCATTTAAGATGTTAGCCTTTAAATAAGAGAATATGGTGTTGTACTTATCAAAAGACATGTGTCCTTGATTCAATTCTTTTTCACAGTATTACATTAGGACATTTTTATAAAAAAATAAATAAAATGTTTTCATTTCGTCCCATTCGGGGCATCTGCTGTTGACCACCTTGACGGTTGCATACAAAGCAATTTACTTGAAAAAAGGCTCTAAAAGCCATGCTAAATTAATTTTATATTACTAATAATATATAAAAAAATTGACATACATCAGTTTGACTTATACCAATCAAGCTTTTTTCTTAATCATTAAGCTAATTAAACTTATTTTTATGAGGAGTTTGGGGCAAAAATATTTTTTTATTTTCGTTATAGAAAAAAAACTGTACATACAAAGTGCTTGAAACGTTCCCAATTCCTTTTTAAAAAGCATAAACTAAAACATATAAAAAATTAAGCGAATTTCACCGAGGGCCAAAATTCCCTATAAATTGTGCCATGTCCTTTCCCAAAATCGCCAAAAAACTTCCTAGACAAAAAACTCTTGGATAGAAATGTGTTTCATAAAAAAATAACTGAAAAAGTCCGTAATTTGTTGTTCAAAATACAATGCAACCAGTAAAATGATTTTTACTAAAAAAGGATAATCAATATTACGAATAGTAATAATATCTTAAAGGATCTGCAGGAATAATACTGCTCTGATAAAGTAAAGGGCAGTAAGTGACATTGGTCAATAGCAGCGTTTTCAAAATATTACATCAGGGTTTCCGTGAAAACGCCACTATGCTACAAATATCACTTACTGCCCTTTACTTTAACAGGTCAGAATAGTCCAAAATATTTCCTATATAAATCATTCTTGTTAGATTAAAATATTTTTTTATGTGTGTATCTTGTAACCTGTAAATACCATAAAAGCTGAGGTTTTCGGTTTTAAAAGAAACGCTCCCCATTCATTGTATCACTTTAAATCAGTTCTGTCTTGTTCTTTTTCAGGATTTGCACCTTTCATCGACGGCACCATCCTCCTAAATCCGTCAACGTCTCCGAAGTCGGGGACATCGACATCGACAGTGGCGACATCTGCGGGGTTCGAATTGGCGGATTTTCCGGATCGTGATCTTATGTTCGGATTAACTAGCACTGAATCCTACTTAGACTTAAATGCTCAGGACCTAGAGTTCGGTTTTAACGAGACGAAGCGCGACAGAATTTTAAGGACGTTTGTTCGCAATTCCTATTATTTTCATTTGAACGAGATTTTCTCGACGTTAAAAAACGAGTACACGGACTGGGAGAAACCCACGCAAAATCCGTTAAGTGTTAGAGACGCTACTTTAGATGTGTTAAGTGATGGACATACGTCGGCACCGTTAATTCGGATAGGGTATTTACATTCGTTAAGTCGCGGAAAAACTTTTTTTGTACATTTTCAACATCATAGCGGTGAACGGGATTTTCCGATGGTAAGGATGTCATTTTTTAACACTTTTAGCTCACGGTGTGTAATTTTTGAAATATGGGACCCCTGACTCATGCACATCTAGCCATAGATATAATAATAAACACAGAAAAAAACGATCCCTTGAACCCATGTTTTGGTATGGTATGTAACTTCCGATGTTCAAATCCATGTTCTCTTATTTCAAAGGCTAGTATTTCTTTAAACCGACGTCAATGTCCTTAAATGAAGAGTGCGGATCTTCAAATAAAAACCCGTGCTCTTCACTTAAGGACATTTATTTTGATTCAAATCGATTTGTAACTAAATATTCAGTTACAAATGGATAGGCAGTAATGATCCTATACAAACGTACTTTAGTTTTTGTTTAACACACTATAGTTCTAAAGTTTGGACTTTTTTTAAAAGAACTAACATGAAATACTGCGTGTTTTTAACAAAAATTATTAATATTATAGCTTAAAAACTTCCGATTTCCTAACCATTTGTAACTGAATATTCAGTTTACTTTATGCATTGTAACATATAATACTATTTTAGCGCTTGCGCTGTGAATGGTATAATAATATAATATGGATCCTATACACGGTAAAAATATATTACATTAAATTACATAGACCGTAAATGGTAATATATTGCCATAGACCGGAATGGTAAAAATTACATAGTCCGTAATGGTAATGTTTTGCATAGACCGGAACAGTAAAAATTACATAGTCCATAATGGTAATATTTTGCATAGACGGGAACGGTAAAAATTATATAGTCCAGAATGGTAATATTTTGCATAGACTTTAACATACAGTCATTTTAAAAGTGCTTTTAAAACAACTGAAACACTACGATATTTCAAGAACGCTTTGACATAGAGACTTGAAATTTGAAAAAAAATATTTACCACTTAGAAAATGTTTGTTCCAAATTACAAGTCTCTGTGTCAAAGCTTTTTTGAAATATCGTAGCGTAAAGTTTATTTGGTTTAATAAACCAAACGATTTGCACCATTAATACGAGTATAAACTGCTTACATCTTTCTTTAAAGATCTATTGGTTAATAAAGTAATTTATAATTAATGTAAATTTTAGGCCAAAAATAAAGCATTTAAATATCGTACATAAATAATATTTACCTTTTTTTACACTTATAACACTTTAACCTAGCAGCATGCGTCGCAATCTCTCTAACAATAACAATATTAAACGGTGCGTCTCATGCGACGCCATCTTGGTTATTGTCCAAAGCGCACGAGCGTCTTAAAATAACATAGCCCGACATTGTAAAATCATGTAAAAATATTTAAATTAATGTAAATGTATTTTTTTACATTATTTTAGATTCTTTTACATTCTTTTACATTCTTTTACATTCTTTTACATTCTTTTACATTCTTTTACATTCTTTTACATTCTTTTACATTATTTTACATTCTTTTACATTGTTTTACATTCTTTTACATTCTTTTACATTATTTTACATTAATTTACATTATTTTACATAAATTCATGAATTATGCATAGTCCATAATAGTAAATTTACTATTCCGTACTATGTAAATTCATGTATTTTTACATTATTTTACATGCAGTTTTTAAAGTGTAGGTGTGTTTTACAATAATATTTAAAATTTATTGCTTATACTTAATTTTTTTACTTTATATGGCTTGATACAATAAATCATTTAGTTATCCAAGCGAAAGCTTTAAATTCTGATTAATTTACTATGGAAAAACTTTTTTAAACAACGGAATTTTTTGATGAAAGAAGAATAAGACAAAAGGGAGGTTTGTAGTTTATCACAGTGTTAAAATGATTTAGTGATATTTTATTTTCAGTAAAATCAATTAATCTGTTAAAAAAACTAAATGGGTGCATATAAAAAATGTTTTAAGCCCAGAAAAGGGGCTAATTCTCCGGGTAATAACAAAATTAGTCAATTTCCGTAATGCCTAACTATTTTAGAGACTACCGATAAACAGTGGAATAACAGTTAGAAAGGCTAGTAACTAGACATTAGGTAACCCAGGCACATTTAAATATGTTTTATTTTGTAGAGCTGTGTAATCAAACTACACACAGAAAAATCATCACTAGAAACAAGTACATATTATTCAGTCAGGTACTTTAATCAAATGTTTTGCTTGATTAAAGTTGTATACCTTTCTTACCTAGACCAATAGGGTAAAACTGCCAATTAGTTCTATCAGTGTTACATTTCGAATATAAACCAAAAAAAAAAAAAAACAAAAAATTAAAAAACAGTCCTAAATTATTTAAATTTACTGGCCGCAACAATTTTTGTGGCCTATGCCGAAAAATAAAACAAAAGAACACTAAAGAACAGTCTTTCATTATGAGAATGTTTTTTAACCAAAAACCATTACTTTTTAATACATTCGAATAAAAAGTATATTATGCACCTAGTATGCGAACTAAGTCTTTAGTGTTCGAGACTGAAGTTTTTTTGCTGAGACGGAGTCGAGGCAAAAAATCAGTCGAGAACACTTAAGACAGTTCGCATACGTGGTGCATATAGTATTTTTCTACTACCTAAAGCTAGTAACTCCAAATATCAGTTAAAAATAAACTTTAAAAATTATTTTGACATAGCTGTCAGTTTGACAAATAAGCTAAAAAAAAGTTAGTAGTTGCCTCAAAAATTTTTCATTATTAACCGTCGTCAATAAACAATGCTTAACAACGGTCAATAATAAATGAGTTCACTAATTTTATTGGTTGTCAAGATAAACAAGCCTTGACAACGGTAGATAATATGTAAGCTAGCACTTAATTAGGTAGTAGAAAAACATATTTAATTATAAAATGCTTATGCTTACATATAAAATCTTCTGGAATGCTATTTAACTTCTATTGTTTTCTAACTGGATTAATATGCCTTATTTAACTTACCTTGATTTATATTAAAATGTTTTAAAATCTGTTTTACTTTTTAATGACATTAGTGATGCTTCATTGCCTGCATTAAATCAATTTGCTTTTGCCTTTAAAGAACGACATGCCGAGCACAACTTTAGACATTGTTCAAAAGTAAAATTTGGCTTTAACTTTGATTAAAATTCAAAGTTAAAATTTATATTTGCCTGTGCCATATTTAGCTTTCAAATTATCATTTTACTTTATGTCGGGGTCGTCTAAGCTAATTTATGTTATGTGCTTAAAAGCATGTTGTTATAATAGGTATAATATTATGTAATAATATAATATTAGGTATGTACATTACTCACCGGGTAAGCGAACCTAGTTTTTAGTGCACGAGAGTGCTTTTTTACAAAGGCCTGCGCGAGTAAAAAAGCACTAGATGTGCACTGAAATGGTTTTCGTCGAGGTGCGTACACTATTTTTCCTACGACCTAAACATCCAAAAAACACAAAATTATCTTAATATTAGTTTGTAAATTTGAGGTTATGTGTTTGACGTTTACTAATTTTCTGACATTACATATGTAAAATCAGCTGGTGACAATCAAAGGTCCCAACCGTTGTCATAGGCAAGGGGTGGAAAATATGCGCTAACTACTAACTAGGTTGTAGGAAAAGGATTTATTAGCTATAAAGCATAAAAATGCATCTTTGCTTAAACTTAATTACTTAAATAAAATTTATTAAATTGACTGTATCTTGGAAACTAATAATCCTACGATAAAAATGATTACCTACATATGTTTTTGTAGGGAACTAAACATTATTTTCGTTTATGCAAAAAATATTGTCCTACAATGAATAATAAGTGAGATATAGCTAAATATTATAGTTTTTGTCCATTTTCCCCTCTTGTCCTGGCTAATGTTAAGCATATTTAATGAAACGCAAACAGAAAAGGTCCTGAATCCTTTGGTGAAGGAATTTTTCAAATCGTACATTCCGTTCAAAAGTCCAAACCTAATAAATAAGATTTACATACAGACCGACAGACAGACACCCACGTTTTTCACATTTTCTCAACGTTTCATGACTTTCTTAAACAGAAAATACAAATAAAAGTCCAAACTGGCGATGCTCGCGACTACATAGTTCAGTGGTAAGGGAAGTGATAAGCTGCTTAGTTGTGTGGAAGTTAGGTTAAGTCAGAATTTTAAAAGAAACTTTAAAATTAGTAAGGTGACTTACTAAAAACTTATTTCTCAGTTAAATGGAAAGCAGCTTAAATTATGATATAACCTATTCAATTTCTTTCTATTGTTAATTCTGTTGCCAAATATTTTCCAATTTTTAAAAAGTATATGCAAATTTACCTTAGTTTGATAAATTGAAAGATATGTAAATATTTCAATTTCAAATATTCGAGTGGATAGATTGAAGTGGTTTTCAGTTTTAGCATTTTCAATATGTTTCCTGTTCCAAATTCACATATGAAATATTCAACTCAAATTTTTATGAATGTTTTATTGATGTAATATATTATATTTTAAGATGAGATAAATGTACATACTTAACCTAAATATAATAATCATACCTACTAAATTCCGACTAAATAATGACAAAAATCTTCAAAAAAAATAACACCGGCACACAAAAAAATTACGCCAGGGGGTCTATTCTGGTTTCGAGCGGATTTTTTCCGCTCGATAATTCGCGTGAAGGTCACCGAATCTCACCGACATTTAGTGAGAATTACATGTTTTGTATTCACAAAGCTCACTTCGCCTGCAGTGGATGTTCGCTTGGTCTAAACAAGGCGAACGCTCACATCCACCGTAAATCATGCGCAAACGAGTTGTTTTGGATGTCAAAAGTTATACTTTCATTAATTTTATTCACGGATTATTTTGGTTTTGAATTTTTTGAACTGTGTTGGTATTTAGTTTTGCTGTTTACAGTTTTATTGATAATAATTATGGATTTAGACGAAATTTTGAAGGCGATCGTGGTTTTGGGAGACCTTCAGGATGCTGAAGAACAAGCTGAAGACCCTCCACGAACTTTTCTGCCGTGTAAAAGTCCATATTTGTATTTGTTTAATATATCCACTAACTCATTTTTTTGAAGGCGGGTTTTCCCGTTTTTTTTTCCATATTTATTTACTTTTGTGTGAGAAAATAACAATAAACATATGGTTAGGAACAAAACAACTGATATGTAATGCGCCGACGCGTGTCGCATAATATGATTGGACATAGTTTGTATAAAAATTTGAGGGCCTAAATATCTCTTTCTCTTTCTCTTTCTCTCTCTCTCTCTCTCTCTCTCTCTCTCTCTCTCTCTCTCTCTTTCTCTCTCTCTCTCTCTCTCTTTCTCTCTCTCTCTCTCTCTCTCTCTCTCTCTCTCTCTCTCTCTCTCTCTCTCTCTCAAGCTATTCTTTTTTCAGTGTAAGCAAAAACACAAAATATAGTTTTTGAAATAATAATAATAATAATTACAACAGTATATGTATTATATTAAAAAAAGATTCATTAAGTCTTTCTGATTAAATTCTTAAGCTTTCATGTCCAGAAACATATAACAACTTCTGTTTCTGAACACCTATTTATCGTCTAAAAGAAATTTTAATTATCTTAGAGGAAACAATTATTAATTAAAATTGCTTTTAACAGAATAGTAAGTTTGTATTTTTTGTGCAAAATTAATACTCAGAAAAATGGCCCAACTACATTATTAAAAAAAAAAAAGGATTTGATATCAAACAATAAGGTATTATAGTCGAAAAGATGGTGAAAATTTTTAATAAGTTATTTTTTCCCGGCCAAATTTTACATATCGTGTACTATTATTATTTAAAAATATAATATAATAAAATAAAAGTCCAATCCAAAAAGTTTACAAATAAATAAAAACTTTAAATAACTAAATTCTACCAATCTATTTATTTTTTTTTTTTGTTTAATATCTTGGTAACGAATATTTTTCTACCTGTAGCTTATCTTTGAATAAAAAGAATACGGCAAACCGAAGCTAGTATTTTTTCATTTATTTTTTTTGAACAAAAAGTAAAGTTTATTTTCTTTGATCATTCGTTTACAGAGTAAAACAGAACAATTTTTTAAGCAAACGGAAGTTTATCAAGTTACTTTGATAAGAGTACTCCTTTCAATCCTTTAAGGGTCCGTAAAATGCTTCAAAGGAATGTAGAAACAAACGAAATGGCGAAAATAATTACACTGTCTATTAAGTTAAATTTTATATTTTTAATTTAACTTTTAATGATATCTGTACAAAAGTGTCAATGTTTTGTTTATTCACTTTGGTAAGTCAACATTTTTATTTAAAAAAAGTAGCAGTCTACTGTGATCTCTCCGCACAACCTACAAGATTTTTGACTTTAAAAAAATAATATCGTTTGAGCTAAGTGAATGTTAACATATTTTCTTATCAGATATTATAATTTTAATAAAAAGACTTAAAAGATTTATTTTAATATTTATCTTTTTTACTGTAAAACAACTACAGTGTCTTACCGCCATGTTAGTTCGACAGTATTAAACTATTATTTAAATGGAACATATCGTCCACTAAAGGCTCTAGTTGTCTAACTCCAAATTTTTCAAAAATGAGATTTTTATCAAATTTGCTTCATTATCTGATTACCAACATACTTCAAAAAAAAAAAGTTGCATTAAACCAATATCAGCCTCAAAAAATGCAAAAATGTAAATATTTTAAGTCGCTAAGTGTCTAACTCCATCATATGATTGTGAGAAAACAATTAAATGAGAACTGTCACTAATGTCAAACTATTTCTCGACAACAGGGGATCCCGTTTGAAATATTTGTTAGTTTACTGTTTGATGATAATTATAATTATTGCCATTAATAATGTATATATATTATGCCTACCTAGTAGTAATATTATATATTAAATATAAAAATATAATTTTTTTGTAATAATATTACGCGATATAATACGATAGGTATCCTCTTTTATCTTCCCTTGGAGTTAGACCATTAGTGAATTTAGATTCTGTGGTTAAAATTTAATTTTCAAATAATTTATATAAAATAGATAACAATGAAAAGTTTTAAATAGATTAACACATTTCAAACATTTTTACCTGTGAACAAGCTAGTTTTAAAGTTCTAAATTGCTATAATTAAGTTTTAAATCGTTTTTTACGTCTCCTGAAAAATATGACGTTTTGGAGTTAGACCGTTAGAGCCTTTAGATGACGATATGTCCAAATAAATATTTTTTTCCACTACAAGCTTTAGAATATACCATTTTTTATTAGACTGTGAAATCAATTTTTCGTTTGGATTTTTCACCTATAGCAATAATAATTTTTATCCAATACATACAGATAATGAGACAATTACCAGCTTTATTTTAAATAGATAAACTCAATAATAACGCCCGCGTGGCTTTTACTTTATTGAGTGGATAATTATTTATTTTACCCACTCAACTGTCACTTGTCAAATTATTTTCTTGTAAATGTCATTAAAATTTTTAATAAAAATATGAATTTCTAAGCTATTTATTGGATAAAACCTTGTATGGCACTCATGGGTAAACCGATATTGATCTCTCGAAAATTAACCTACTTGGCGGCCGCCTCGCAGGTTAATTTTCTCATGGGCAATATCTTACTTTACCCACTAGTACTATAAATAACTATTTCTCTCCTAGTAGGAGGAAATTTTATAAACAGTTGATTTCTGTCACTTTAGATGTTTCAGTTCTTTGTGCAATTTTTACTAATTAAACCCAAGAAAATAGCTTTAAATAACTTTTTATTTATTAAATATAATTAATTATAATTATTACCAATTAATAATGAATAATTAGCTAAATATTATAAAAAAAAATTAAAAAAAACTAAATTTTTAAACGTCAGTTCAAAGTATTTATTTGAGCAAATGTCATCGATCAAGGCTACTTGATTTTTATTGAAATTTCAAGAAATATCATTTTTGTTAATAATTTATTTTATTATTTGAATAAAAATAGTTAAATAGTGCTAGTAGTAAAAAAACTAATATATAAACTACGGTAGAGAAGACTATTGATGGAACCGTTTCCGAGAAAAAATTTATATTCTAAATTATATTGATAATAATATCTGTGGCTTGGTTCTAAAAGGGCCAATGCCACTTTTTCCGTATTTTGAGTTATACAGCCCAACTAATTTTTTATTTTGATTTTGAAGTTATTGTTAAAGGAATCTAAAGAATGACACAAATGCATAGAAAAACTAAGAACAATCCTTTTAAGTACTGGGACTCGAGTAGAATGATAAGCTGAAGAACGATAAGCTCAAGAAGAAATTTTGAAAAATTTAAAGTGAATTTATGACATTTTTTTGGAAAATGGATTTTTTCATAATAAAATTAGCGGAGAGCCCCTAGCACAAGCATATGGCTTATTTGGGGCTCTCCATGACTTTGTGTATAATACGAATAAATAAATAAATAAATAAATAAATAAATATATAACCTAGAAAAGCCAATGGAAGTGCTTGTGAGATAGTGTACACGGAAAGAAATTAGTGGGCTCTGCGCTATACATTATAAGATATTTGGTAACAGTGGCAAATTATAGTGATTTAAGCTATAGATTATAAGGGACACAATAACTAATATTGTTAAAAATAAATTGGAAACGATTATATATATTACAGACACGATTATATTTATTACAGGCACTACTATAAATTTACAGAAATTTAATTATATTATAAAAATTATTAGCACGGACAATAATTAAATCTATTTAAGCTATAAATGCCATACTATTTGTTATATTTTATTATTCACTAAACAATTAAAGTATTTCATATAAATTTTTACACTGACTGCCATAATTGTAAGAGAAAGCCTTGTATTTATATAATAAGCGATTATAATTTGCTTGGTATGTGTGTTATAGCGCTCCTAGCTATAATTTTTTTTTTCCGTGTATCTGTTCCAAATTTTTGATATTGGCCCTTCTAGAACCAAGCCACAGATATAAAACACTAATATTTTATCTATCTAATATTTAATATTTTAAACTGCTGATTTTTAAATACAGTTTTTAAATAGTGACTAAAGTTTAAGAGACAAAACTTGAACAAATAAGCTGATATTACAAAAGCAGATAAAAGACCAATACCAATTTAAACGTCCTTTGTCATCGTTGTCGTTTTAATTTGGGCATTAAATAAACCCCGAGATTAATATTATTAAATTATAAAATAAAACCCGGGTTATTCGAAAATCTAACTTGTTCCTAGGATACCGCACGTACGGAATCTATGCTATACCAAGTGACAAAGAAAAGCGGAATATTTAGCCAAATCATTAAATCATAAAAAAAATTTACAAGTTAAAACTTTGGTATCAGTTAACATTTTTTTTTGTTCTCGTGCTTCATGTGCAACATCTGGATCTATTTTATACTCTGGATGTTAAACTATATTTTAATGTATACTTAAAATATGTGAATGTAGCTGTCTGGTGTTATAGTTTATAGTATTGTTTTGTGCATGATGTGCGTGCACAAACCCCTCGAATGTGTCCTTTTGCTCTGTAGATATTCTTAATAAAAACTCTCGCACTCTCTCAATCAGTTTCTTTTTAAAAACCCACAATCCCCGAGGGCTTAAAAACCACAAAGGCGCCCAATTTCAAAATACTTATTTAATTGTTTATTGTTTGTTTTTAACCTCGTACTATTCTACTTAATTAAGCATCCCCTAAGTCCAGGACTTATGTGGGCTAGTAGTAGAGGGAACCACCGGCTTTAATTGACTTTTTCGAACCAATATATCTAGGGATTACGCCTTCGCCAAATTTCAATTATTAATTAACTGAAAAAGGCAATCGGCGCCAGTGAGGTTTAAACTCACGATCATTAGCTCAGTGTCAATGCTATATCGATGCCTTAGAGCGCTGAGCTAATTTTCCCATATATAATTATGTGGTTTTGCTTCAACTGGCATAACAACAAAGTGAATTATAAAAATATTAACTGAAAAATTACTTTAAATTACTGAAAATGAATTTAAATTTAATTAAGAGAAATTATTAAAAAAAAACTACTTCTACATTAAATTTATTTTCATACAATTGCTTCGAAGTAGAAAAAACCATTTGTACAAAAAGTCCCTAATAACTGCCAAAATCTAAAATAATATCATTAAAGATATTCCCATATTTATTAATTAAGAAAATTAACCAATTAATTATTCTAATAAAAATGTACACCCTTTTTATGTAAACGCCTCAATGACACAAAATTTAAGAGTACCAAATATAAAATAAACATTAGGAAAAGCAAACTTCCTGTTTAGAACAATAAGTTTCTCACTTTCTTAGAATAATAATAAAATAAAAATACTTAATATATACAAAAAAAAAGCAAACAGGTATAAAAATTGGGAATATTTGAAAACCTAAATTACTCCTTAACCTTAAGTTTTATGAAGAGTATAAAGACGGTTTACACGGAATGTAAAACGTATTAGTTATTTATAGCGGTTGCTAAGCGTTTGCTTCATCGAAGATTACCTTCCTTATCTCGCTAGAGACTCCATATATCGGTTCCTTAAAAGTTTTATTAAGAGAAATACCTACAATAAAGATCCTACATACAGAGCGGTCCAAAAGTCACCCCCCCCCTCTCTTAACTTTTGAACCAGTTGAGATATCGACTTCAAATTTGGAACTTTTAAATAAGATAACTTAAACTATCTTTAAGCATATATTTAATACTTTCAGCTCTTAAAATGTGGGCAGGGGGGGCATGGGGGCACATTTTTTTTAATGGAAAGGAGGGTCGTGTAATACATCATTTTAAAGCTTATAAAATTCTCCATTTAACTCCATATTTTTAAATTTAAAAAAAAATTGGGGTTAAAATGGGGTTGAAAATGTGTATTAATGTCAAAATTCCTCTAAAAAAAAACAAATAATTTTTTAAAAATGCCTAATTTCATCATAAAAAATTGTTAATTATACTTTCTAATTTTAGTTGACATAAATAAAAATTTGTAAAAAAAAAACAAAAAATCGAATGTTTTAGCACAAAAAATTTAAAAAATCAAAACCTTAAAAAACATTTTTAAAAAATTTAAAAATGTTAGTTTAAATAGAGAATTTTATAAGCTTTAAAATGATGTATCACACGACCCCCTTTCCGTTTAAAAAAAATGTCCCCCCATGCCCCCCTGCTCACATTTTAAGAGCTGAAAATATCAAATATATGCTAAAAGATAGCTTAAGTTGTCTTATTTAACAGTTCTAAATTTAAAGTCGATATCTCAACTCGTTCAAAAGTTAAAAGGGGGGAGAATGACTGTTGGACCGCACTGTATAGTATACTTAAAAGTCATGTGTAACACTAGGCAACAAATTTTAACTTTTTTTAAAGGTCCTAGGTAAAAATAGAATTTTTCGATTGTTTAAGACCGAAATAGACCCAAAACGTTTTTTGAAAAATTGTCTAAATAAAAAATAGGAGCACAATATTTTAGTACCATTTATTGCACAGATTACAGCAAATACATAAAGTTACTGTCAGCAACGGGAAACATATTTTATATACTGAATATTTTACCGAGAAGTTAAGATTTTTTATAAATTTTAATAAATGAGAAAGAACTGCCCTAAAATATTACTTCGTTATTTGGCTTTATGGCCCTGGTACAGGTCAAAATCTATAAGACTGAGCTATTTTTAGTACTGACCTTTTTTTTGTTATTGACTAGTGTAATTTATAAAATATAAAGTTTAGGGAACGTTTAAGTATTACGTAACACTCCTAGGGGGGATCATTTTGGAGTGTTACGCCCATGTTAATGGTATAGAAAAATAGCGTTACAGGGGGGGGGGGGTCCAAAATAATCAAAATTTGCGTTACGTAATAGTTGAACGTTCCCTTATCTCAAAAAATTGTATATAACAAAATGTTAAGTTTAAATTAAAAATAAAGTTCTTCGATTACATTAAATAGCCTTTATATCTTTATACTTCTCTGTAAAATAAAAGTTATATATTTTATGGGTTAAGAGCATTTCATCTAAATTTGCATTTCAAAAAGAAGTGGCTTAGTATATGTAATATATTTATCTAAAGCATACAGAAAATACAAAATTTTCCTGTATATTTAATTTTATTGAAAAATATTTCCTATCAATTTTAAAATTTCTCTTTATAAGATCACTCGGTGGTCCATTCGTCTATCATAACATTTTTTAGTCACTAGTGAAATTAACTTAACTTTTTATATTTTATAATTTATATACCAAGGGACTAAACTTTCTGTTTCAATCTCGCTGCATGAGTGTTTCCTGAGCAAAGCAAGTGAGGGAAACAGAAATGCAAGGGACTAAAACAGCCACGTTTAGTCATGAGGTATATGCATTATTTTTTGCACGACCAATCACAATTTAAGCAGGTAGATTAAACTAAAATTAAAAACATGTGTCATGTCATGTCATGTGTCTAAAATTGGGTGTTATATTTTCCTAATTTAATCAAGATGCCTGTGAATCGCGATTTTAATTGTTTTTTAATATATTGACGCAAACGTCAAAGTTTTATTTTAAGTAATTTTAACAATGTCATTTTTAAAGGTTTTCTTTGTTAAAATCAAATAAATTCGTTTGAATCGCTAATTTATTAGAAAACATCACCAAACCTAATTTTTGTACCAGTAAAGCACTAAGTATGTATAATATTTTAATATTATGAAGGTTGCCGTGACTTTTTTCCCTTGGGAGAAAAAGGGCAAGTTTAGTCCCGAAAATGAAAGCGTAAAATTAAGTTTTAGTCTTGGTCATGGAAAATAGTTATTTATATACCAAGGGACTAAACTGGCTGTTTTAGTCCCGCTGCATTAGTGTTTCCTGAGCGAGCGTAGCGAGCGAGGGAAACAAAAATGCAAGGGACTAACAGCCAAGTTTAGTCCTGAGGTATATACACTATTTTTTGCAGAACCAAACATAATAATAGGTAGGTAGTAAAAATTAAAATTAAAAACCACGCATCTAAAATCGGTTGTTTTATTTTCGTAATTTAATCAAGATGCCTGTAAATTGCGAAAAGTCAGTTTCATGGCTATCGCGATTTCAATTGTTTTTTAATATGGTTGACACAAACGTCAAAAAAATGGACGAAGATGATTAATTTTAAGTTATGTATAAATTGTTATAACAATGTTATTTTTAAAGGTTTTCTTCGTTAAAATCAAATAAATTGGTTTGAATCGCTAATTTATTACAAAGCACCACCAAACCTAATTTTTGACCAGCAAAGCACATAGTAAGTATAATATTTTAATATTATCTAGGTTGCCGTGATTTTTATTCCCTAGGGAGAAAAACGGCAAGTTTAGTCCCGAAAATAAAAGCGTAAAATTAGGTTTTAGTCTTGGTCGTGCAAAAAATATATTTTGACACACTTTGACACTCCAATTTTTTTGTGTGTAAATCAAAAATTAATGACGCGTTGAAATATTCTATGAGTTTTATTATTTAGGCACAGGTGGCTGGAAGGAAAAAAAAGTTTGCCCACGATGCCAAACAAAATTTCCGGTGTCCCCCAGTAGTTAGCCTGCCCTAGAAACGGAAAAACTCATCCCTGAAATCATAGCTGTTCCGCTTTCCAAAAAAACGCGTTTTTTCTGGATTTGACCGATTTTTTTTGTTCTGAGCTCGAAAATATGGTTATAAAGGCATCACATGGGCGTTTTTTTATCTACATGCATGCGTATCATGTTGTTATTAAGGGTAAATAATCAACGATTAGATAGCGTTACTATGGCGCGTACACTTAAACTGTATGAAATATAGAACGAAATTGGAGCTCTAAGTACACACGAGAGAGGGGACATGTAGACTGATGCCATGGAACTCGCATGTAAACATCTTTGAAGAGTAAACTAAAGCATAATGTTGGTCTATCAATCAGGCTCTCGCGAATACTGTACTCCCACTCTCTTTAGGGCATCTTTGTCAACGCAAGAGTAGTAGGATACAGTTCCAGTATCGTTTTATTGATAGTACTGCAGACACTTGTCGATCTTGTTATAATATACGAAATTGCAGTGTGTTTTCGCGTGTATTAGATTCACTTCGTATAGTTTACATTTATAACATCAGACGTCTTATCAATAGTGATTCGCGTGAGATTTTCAAGATTAAAATGCCGTATCCTGTGTGGAAACTTTGTGATCATGAAAAAAACAGGAACAAGCTTTGTGGTCCATGCGGGAGAAAAATTAATTTCCGTGGTCAGAAGATAGAACAATTTCGTATTACAGAAAAATATGAAAAACTTATACAGAAGTTTATCAATCCAAATTTCTTGACTTCCGACAGTAAATATCCCCTTGGTATTTGCGCCAATTGTCGCAAGATGCTCGCAGATCACGATCAAGGTAATTTTCACAGATCTTTAAAGACAATGCCAGATTATGAGGAAATTGTTTTACCGAGAAAAACCAGATCAACTGATGATAACGCTATTTGCCAGTGCTATATCTGCTTGACTGGGAGACACAAAGGATCAATTGAATATAAAAAAAAATTGAAAATAGGTGAAAGCTTGCATCTATCCCCGAAAATATCGCGTAAAAAAATTGAAAATGAAAAATCAGGTCAACTGCAAAGTACATTTTCGGGCGAATCAAAGCAGAAAATCACCTTGTGTCCGCTTTGCTTCCAAAAAACTGGCAGGGGTATACCTCATACATGTGTCCCTCGCACTCGGTCACAAATCAGAAAAGCAGATAATATTTTGCAGTTAACTAATAATCTTGCTCAGCAGCAGAAAGAGCAAGTGTGTAGTGCTCTCATATCTGAAAAACAACAGGCCGAGTCGTTATCGATAGGCCATCAGATTGAAAATTTGACATTGAGTACAAAAGGGCGTAAGAGACAGATATATTTGAAAAAACCATCCGATCCAATAAAATTTTCTTTCGAAGATTTAGATACGTACCAGGTTCATTCGGGTGCTTCCGGCCAGCAAATGAAAACATTGAGCTCTTTTATTCGAGCTCATGCTGGTAGAAAATCAATACCCGCCTCTTATTCTACGCACATTGCAGAAAGGGCTAGAATTCTTGAGGATCTTTACCAACATGATGAATTTGATTTTGAAATTGAAAAAAGTGCAGTTCATCAAAGAAGACCTGTTGTGTGGTGCAATGCGGAAGAAATATTAGAGGAGGTCATCCAGAGACGAACGTTAATCGGTAACTACGTCATCAAAGTAATGGCAGATGGTGGGCAGGGATTTTTTAAAGTTTGTATGAGTATACTGCCAGAAAATTATCTTGAGAATCCAGAGAGAGATTTAGACCTTCCGCTAATAAAAAAACCAAAAACTGATAAATTTACTAGTGTACATAAATTAATAATGTTGTGTATTGTGCCTCAAATTAAAGAAACCTATGACAACGTCAAGACACTGTTTGACTTGATCAAAATTAATGATATCCCGTTCAAGTTCGTTGCAGATTTTAAATTGCTGCTGATAATTAATGGTCAGCAAACCGCCACTGCTACTTTTCCGTGTCCGTATTGCCTTGTCAGCCTACAAACATTGAAAACCAGATGTGAACTGGAAAATGACCAGCAAGCAGTTGACTTGAAAACGTACGGTGATTTGCGAAAGGACCATCAAGAATTTCTATCTCTTGGCAGCAATAAAAAATCTGCAAAATTAACGCATAGCACAGTAAACGCGCCGTTATTTGTTGAATCAGATAAGATGACTGTAATTGAAAAATGCGTCATCCCGGAATTGCACATAATTCTCGGTATAGTTAATCATATTTTTTGGGACAGTTTAGTGCCTATCTTGGGAAGAGAAAATGCCTTGAAATGGCCACAGGCGTTGAAATTGGTGTCAAAGAACTATCACGGCAATTCTTTTGAAGGGAATGCCTGCCGGAAGATGTTAAAAGAACCGGACATATTGCTAAACTCAGATATTTGTGGCAACATAGGTATAACTCTCCTGCCATATGTGTCAGCTTTTAAGGCACTTGATAAAATAGTGCATGATTGTTTCGCCAATAGGAGACTTGGCGGAAACTTACAAACTTATATAAAGGAGTTTAAAAAATCTCTTGAAGCCACTGATGTCACAGAAACATTGAAAGTCCATGTCTGTATAAGTCACATTGAGCAATGTCTGGAATTTCTGGAAGAAGAGGAAGGTTTTGGCATCTGGTCTGAACAGGCTGGAGAAGCAATCCACCGGGAATTTTTAAAATTCTGGGCTCGAAGGAAATTGAATAATCTCATGGATCCCAATTACGCTGTGAAATTGAAAGAAGCAGTTGTGGATTTTTCCTCCAAACACATTTGAGAAAGAGTTTGAGGTGATTTCGTTAATAAATAATCTTTATCTTTTTTCCTCAATATTATAATTACTGATATTGTTATATTTTTATGTTTTTGAATTATGATTTTGATTATTAAGATTCTGATAATTATGACTATTATTGTGATTTTGATCATTCTTATAGAATATTATGGTTTTGATTTTAAATATTAAGATTTGAAAATGAATCACATCCTTCACCCTGGAATTCAATAACCCTGAACAAAGAACTTGTGATATGTTGGAATTAAAATTGTTTGTAATTTTAATGTTTTCTGTAAATCATTGAGTATTGATTAGTTCATAGATATATTTCATACAGTTTGAGTGTACGCGCCATAGTAGTGCCATCTACTTTTGTAACTTCCCAACGTTGCTTTTGACTATGTATTTTTTCCTCACTCTTGGACTTGCTTGCATCACTCTGCTTGTATCATCCTCCTTCGCTAAATAAATTCAATTGTTCATTAAACAATCGTTGTTTATTTACCCATAATAACAACATGGTACGCATGCATGTAGATAAAATAACACCCATGTGATGCCTTTATAACCATATTTTTGAGCTCAGAACAAAAAAAATCGGTCAAATCCAGAAAAAACGCGTTTTTTTGGAAAGCGGAACAGCTATGATTTCAGGGATGAGTTTTTCCGTTTCTAGGGCAGGCTAACTACTGGGGGACACCGGAAATTTTGTTTGGCATCGTGGGCAAACTTTTTTTTCCTTCCAGCCACCTGTGTAGGATAAATTATAGCTTATAAAGCGTTTAATTTTAAAGTTATAATTAATTTTAGAATGTGAGACCACAAAATTGGATACTCGATGACATTATCTAGACATGATTAATAAATTATAAAATAATTTCTAAGTTACTCGTTGAATACGTCACTCCTTAATATGTCACACCAAATACAATTAAACTTTTTTACACCGGTACTACTAATAGTGCCGACGTATTTAAATCATAGCGAATTAAATTTCTAGAAGGACTTAAAAAACTTTAGTAATTACTTAAAATAATCTGTTGATAACAAGAAAAATAGTTTAAAAACAACTAAAGCTCAAATTTGTAAATTTTAATAAAAAAAATCTAAAAAAAAATAAAACAAACTCTAAATAAGCTGGTGATAACGAAAAAAAATAATTGTAAAAATCTATAGCTTAAGGGGGTCAATTTTGGGGGGTTAAATATTTAGTATTATTCTTATTATTATAACTTTAAAATCTAGATTGACCCTTATATACGTTTTTTTGGTAAAGACCACACTCGATGAGTCGACTTATACCAAGCTATGAAGGGCGTCGACTGTTGCCGGCAATCTAAGGACTTCCTGGCTGGCCCAAGCAAATTAAAAATGAACTGGTTGCTGAAAAAAGGAAGGACTGTACTCAGGCAACTTGTAGGGGTCCTCACGGACCACTGCAAGCTAAGGAAGCACCTGGCAACAATGCGGATTCTAGAGAGTCCGCTATGACCAGAGTGCGGAGAGGATGAAACATCCTCTCATTACTTAGCCGAGTGTGTCAGATACGACAGGATCAGGTTGCAAGTCTTTGAAACTCAGACTCAACCAAGAGGAACTAAAAGATCTCCCCTGGGCCAATATCCTGACCTTTATTAAAAGGAAGGGCAGGTTCAAGGATTCAAATTAGTAAATGGCTGGGATTGCCTAGGGTGACAAAAAGGGCCATAAATGGCCTAGTTGTCCTAGTTGGCCAAAACAAAAATTTACTACTACTACTACGACTATATATACATATATATACGTTTTTGCTCGACCACATACACATAATAAAAGCGTGTAAAAATAATATGCAACTTTATGCGGTCCAAAGTTTTATAGAGTTTTATAGTTAAACATTTATTATCGTAATCAACAGAAATCAAATTGTAGATCAAGCAAAATAAAATATTTAAATAGATTTGTCAAGTAAAATTTAAGTTATTATCTAAGTTAAAATATTTTCTTAAAAAATAAAATAAAGCCAGCGATTTAAAGTACGTACCTAATGTATAGAACACAAAACTTAATCACTTTTAAACATCCACACTGTACCACTAATTGTATGTAACAAAAACAAATTGTTTTTTTTTTCCTGCTTATATACCAACTTTAAGCTATATAAAATTTTAAACATGTAATATCCAAGGGCTTTCCCAGTAATTTTATTAAATTTGAAACAGTTTATTTTCAGGTAATAATTAGATAAGGTTAGTTAGGTCATACTTATATTATGAAAAAATACCCAACATTATTTCCCTTCAGGTCCCTTTTCGCATAATGATTATAATTAAATATTAATTTATGCAAAAGTTAGTTTTTTATTTAGTATTAGTAAATTAATCATGTAAAATAATTTTCACATAATTTATTTATTTCATTTAATCAGTAAATAATAATAAAATAATTGATGAGCATATGCTACAAAATAAATTGAATATTCCAATAAATTAGTGTTGACCACAAAATATTTTCATTCCAATATGAACTGTCCATCTACCAATAAAATTTTTGTAATTAACTTTTAAAAATATTAATTTAAAAATACAATTCTCATATATGTTTTATGTGGGAATATTTGAACTGTTTCCATGAAAGTTTCTCGTCTGAAAATAATAACTACGAGGGCATTTCCCCTAATTATTTCCTTTGACAATATACAAATAAAAAAATTTAAATGGTTCCCAATATTCAGAAGAATCGCGGGTAATCCGGAACATTATTTTTAAAGTTAAAAAACTTAATTTTTTGAACATATTGTCAAGAGTTGGCTAGGGCTTGGTATAAATACGATAGATCAAATGAGAAGAATTAAAAAATTAGATTATCAAATTGAATAGCGTAGAGTCGATAGTTGGGTAGTCCCAAAGTAGGCAGTGCCCATTGGGCAAAGTAACATTGACATCTCCCAAACCTAGTGGTAAGAAGAGTTAAGTTTGTTAATTAAGAGTTTAATTACCCCAACCCCAAAACCGTATCTGCAAAATGGAGAGGAAAAAGATTGTTTCCATATTACTTAAATTGGTATTTTTACTTGCATTTTCTTTAATTTTCTGGTTAATTCATTTAAACACAGAACAATCCCGTTCTGTTAAGATGCTAGTAGTAGACTCATATGATATTTTGGGGTAGTTCTGCCTATTTGAAAGTCAGGGTATCGTTAGATGAAGTCTGAGGAAATAGGCTGGCAATTCGCACATTTCGCCGGGTGTTTTCTGATAGGCCGAAATTTCTAACCTAATTTTTGGACAAATTTTGAACTTTGAAACTATCTTTTGACATAAATCCCAGAGATTTGGGACCGCGACAGGAGGATCGGAAATTTAAAGTTCTAGATTCTTCAGCGTGGGGCGTCCCAGAACCACTGCTCTACGACGTTTCGTTTAAAACTCATTCGCAATAAACCGGGACTCTTTTTTTTTGAAAAAGAGTGCTATAATGAAAATTCGTAAGTTAAGAAGCTCTTATCTCAAGAAAAATCCGTGAGTTAAGAGCTTCTTAACTCACTGGCGTAGATAAAATGAGTTTTTAGGGCACTTTTTTCAAGCATCTAGCATCAAAAGCAACCGGAGCCCTAACTTGGAGATTTGGAAATTAGTCCAGTCAACTAACGAGAAATTAAATTAAATTATAATAAATGTGCACGGGCTGATATTTTGAAGAGTAGTAGTGGATGGTAACAGAACACTGCTGTTAGTTTTTCACCGGGTGATTTTCATAAGGGGTGTCCGCGAATCACCCGGTGAAAAACTATCAGGAGTGCTCTGTTACCATCCACTACTACCCTTTAAAATATCAGCCCGTGTACATTTATTGCATATTCCATTTATTATTTGACTTTACTAAACAGCTTAATTAAATTGTAGTGTATGTAATATTCATCCGGGTATAAATAACTTTTTGAAAATGTTCACCAGCAACTATAACGTGTATGGCGATTCCTCCCGTTAGATTAGACAGGGACAAAAGTTCTACCCAAAAAGGATAGAAGACATATATACACTCCCACTTCCACCCAACCAAATAAATTCTGTATTTGTTGTTTGTTGAACAAATACAATATTTACTTGGCCGGGCGAAAAGTGTATATTATTTTTCTTAAAGAAATTACTGGCGCCATCTAAATTTTAGTAGAATTATCTTTTACTACAGATTCACATTAGCTATGTTCGTTCGTGCTGCTCACTGCTACAACCAAATAATGAAAAACAAATACAGTATTTATTTGGTTGGCTGGAAAGTGTAGCACAAATGAGATAGAGATAGGGTAGACGTATTTTGTTTCATAATTCTAGTTGTAGAGAGCTCCATTGCAAAATGTTTAATGGTTAGATAAGAAACATAATGTAAACCGCATGCAAAACTTTGTTAATATTATAATTTTAAGTTGGTCTTATAAACTTTAAGGGATTTTAAATAATGCATAAAGTATAATCAAGGATATCATATTTAAACTGAATATAAAACTTAAGGAGGTTACTCTTTCTACAAGGACTCGTCAAATTAAATCTTAGGTGAAATAATGGCCAAAGATACCAAGAAAAGTTCTTTTTATTTAAGATATGCAACATAATTTTATTTACAATTGTATATGTAATACATACATTACATGTATTAATAAAGCTCAGAAAGTAAGTAATTACTGTTAACTAAATATTACTGATCTGCAGTTAAATCAATGATTTCCGCTAGATGGCGCCACCGATTAAAATATCATTAAGTAAGATGGCTGAACTGCGGTTGTCATGATAAACACGATACATTTAAATATAGGTTAAATTTTGTATATTGGTATAAAAAATAAAAGTATAAAATTAGCAGCCTAGCGCTTTCGGCACCATTCCGGTACCATCCTCAGGGCAGGCCCTAAAAAGTAAGGGAAAAAATTTTTTAAAGAATGGTTAACGGTTTTTTTTTTAAATTGAACAAATATATTAGGTTATGTTTTTTCACTTACTTGTCAGGATCAGCCTACTCTTATCTGTGCAGTAAATTACGGTCACATTGTATAACATTTAAAACATTTAAACATTTAAAAGGATTTACGAAACACAATTAAAAAAGAAAAATCATTTCAGAACTAGTTCCGACATTTAACATTGTACGGAGTACCAACTTAAATAAAGTGCGGGAATTTTAAATAATAGGCAATTTTTGTGGTAACGCCGGTTAGCTGTGTATGTCTGCCCCCCTGTTTAATTAATGAGTTGAAAAAGGGGGAAGAAACAACACAATTACCTAAATTGGTTAGTAACCACAAGAGGTTAAAGAATGAAAAGAAAATATGAAAAATTAAAATATGAAAAATGAAAAATTGAAAAAGTGGAAAAATGAAAAAAGAAGAAAAATGAAAATACAGGGTGAGCAGAATTAACGATACATTTAGTTTAAAATACTTAATTTGTACAATTTTAGGCAATGTTTTTTACTTTTGAGACTGAGGAGGATAATAATTATAATTATAAAAGTTTGAGTCAATGTTTATTAATTTTGAGACTGAGAAGGATAATAATTTTAAATGTTATAAGCGGTGACTTATGAGCCATCAACAAATGTTTTCTTGTGGTTGTTTTTTTCTGTTGCGCGTATGTAAAACTTTAGTTTTATATGATTGTGCTTTTCTTGTAAAATGCAGGAAAAATGATTTGTGGTAAACAAGTTTCAAACGGTTTCAAAAAAAAATAGTAAGGTACTTTAATTTTAAATAAAAACAGTTGCGAATAAAATTGTATACAAGTCTCCCAGAAAATGGTACTTTCCCTCGACCTATAAATGGTTTCGGCATTTTGTGCCTCATTCATTAATAAGGTCTCGGAAAAGGACTATTTTCCGAGTCGACCTGTAATCTACTATTTTATTTATTTATTTATTGGTTAAATATTAAAATATATAATATAATATAAATATACTACATGAATATATGTTTGTTTTTATAGCTCATATTAAGTAAAAAATCTTAATTATTTTATATTTTTAAACTTTTTGGTCTGTCACGTAAACGTAGGTTTGTGTGTGACAGCAGATCATTATAATTTGGTAATTTTATCTGTAATATTTAACAAAATTGTAGGTACTATTATCGCTTTATATTAACTATATTTATTAAAAAAAACTTAAACTAAGTATATTGCTACTACTTATTTAGAATAAGCCAGATTAGAGAAAATTTGCTCTTAAAAAAATGAAATAAAAAACACAAACAAAATATTGTACCCATTAGTACTGATAGGGACATTTATTAATTTTTAAGGGTACTTTTACATCAAAAACTATTAAAACCTTCTACAGACTCCATTATAAGGGCGCTGCAATTATGTCATCTATAAGTTAAATGAGTTAAAGCTAGCTCAGGATAATAACCACTTAAAATCTGTTTGTTTAAATAAAATTTGTTTAAATCTACTGGTGTTCGTATAAATATTCACTTCACAAACTTCATTAAACTTTAATCTAATATGGTGGAACCCTAGAATTTAATATCTGCAGCTATAGATGAAGAGTAAGACTTTCATACGCGGTTAAACGTCAATAACAAAAATTTTCAGGAGGAAAAAAAAGGTTTATTTTTTGCAGAACCGATATTTTTACAAATTTATGATATTTAAAATTCGATAGTTGTATGGTATTGTCTAACATATTTACGCAAATTTAAGCAAACATTAAGAATAAAGTTGCAAATTAGGCACTTGTTAAAAAATTAACGTAAAGAAAAAAAGTAAGCATTTTTACAAAACTAGCGTTCTTGGGGTAGCTAAAAATAAATCCGGTCAAAATTTAAAATTTTAAATGGTTAATCTAATAAGGCGGACGTAATTTATAAAGTGTTATTTATAAAATTGGAGTTATTATTTGAATACAAAATACTGCTTCCAACAAAATAACACTTTCCCCTATAGGCCTAGGTTTATTAAAATCAAAAAAAAAAAAAAAAAAAAATATATATATATATATATATATATATATATATATATATACCACTTACATTTAGTTAATTATTCATTTTATTGTTATTATTTATTGTATTTCAAAAAATATTTTTCTTTTTACCTCATAGGTACTTTCTGGGGTTTTTCTGTTTGTACCTCTATGTCCTATAAATAAATAAATAAATAAATAGATAAAATATGACCGAACATGACGTTTAATGTCTTATGAAAGTTTTACTCTTCAGATGATAACCGTTAATTGATCCCCATTTTTTTTAACAATCAAGACATTTTTCCGTTTTAAGTTAATTTACTTTCAGATATTTTTCTCATTAATCATTTTAAATAATTGCTTTTATATCGTCTAATTAAAAAATATATCTGGTATTTAGGGAGCTGACAATAATTTATTAATAAATTAAAACGAGTATTTTTTTATTATACTTCATTGATATTTTATATTTGATGTTTAAAAACTCCCTTTTTCTAAATAAAATTGTTGCCATAATATTAAAATGCTTAAAACCCTAAATGATTTTTTCTTCTTCTTCTTCTTCTTCTTCTTCTTCTTCTTCTTCTTCTTCTTCTTCTTCTTCTTCTTCTTCTTCTTCTTCTTCTTCTTCTTTTTCTTCTTCTTCCTCCTTTTCTTCCTCTCTTTCGTTTTTCTTTTTCTGACTATAGTTTGTAATATCTATTGGCTTAACTACTAAATATTATTAATAATTTTCTCTTGTAATGTATAAAATACACCATAAAATATAATATTTACATGTGTATAAAATAACTTGTTAAGAAAGATTGAAGTTAAATAATATTCACTTTTGTAATTTAATCATAAAGCATGTGTTGCAAAATAGGAAACTTAGTGAATTAATACAGCATATAAAGGTATGATGTTGTATGCAAATATTCTCAGAACATGTTAGCAATATAAAGAGCATGCATCTCTATAAAGGGAAAATGCTATTTTCAAAATTGTATGTAAACTTATTACACAGTAAAATACAGTAAAACATAACATTGTTTTGTTATTGTTACTGTAACAAATTGTATTTAACTAACATAATTTGCTTGGGTTTGGACTTTCATATACAAAATCGTTTAGTATTAAATACGGTAAAAATAATCACAACCATTTGCTAATTGGATAATTATATATGTATACATAAAAGTTGGTAAATGAATTATTATTAACTGCAACTTCCCAAAAAGTTAGAAACACCTCATTTCCCTTCCTTGGTCGGGAAGGCTCTTGTTGCTAACTTTATGTATGTCACTTAACAAAAATTTGAATTTATTGACTTGAATTTTATTACAAAACAGTTTTAATTACATTGATTTATTTATTTATTTACTTATTCATGATTTATTTTTATAAAAAAAAATATCACATCACCTCACTGGCACCGATTGCCTTTTTCAGTTAATTAATAATTGAAATTTGGTGAAGGCGTACTCCCTAGATATATTGGTTCGAAAGTCAATTAAAGCCAGTGGTTCCCTCTACCATACACGGTGTATTTGAAATAGCGTCGGAAATTTTAACAGATGATTCTACATCATAAAATATGACAAAAAGTTCCTAAAAACATATATCTAAAAATGCGTCATAAGGGAGCTACGCCCCTTTGAAAGTGGCTAAAAAAATCGGTTTTTATTTAATAACTCAGGAACCCTTTGAGATATATCAACGAGGTTTTGCACGTCAACTAATCCTACCAAGGCCCGTTTTTATGTGTTATTTCCATGTACTTATTTCAACCAGGGGTGTGCGAAACGGGGGGGGCTTATCAGTTTTTTGTCCCAAACTTTTTTCTGTGTAATTTTTTTGCAATTTTATTTTTGAAATATAATTCCTCAGGTCAAAATACATAAAAAAGGTACTCTTGTTGTAATACTGTAGGATTAACCGTTTTCGAGAAAAAGTCATTTGAAGGTGAAATTCCACGGTTCGAGGACGAAAAATTAAATACTAAAATGTTGAAAACCAAAATTTTAATGATGCAGAGCGAATGTACATTAAAAACTAAGAAAAAAACCTCATATACAGGTACTTCCAAAAATCAATCCTAATGGAGCTATGGTCTCCTAAATATGCACCATTTTTAAAGGGCTATGGTAGCTTTAAAAGCGTTTTTTCGACCTACATGTATGGAAACTTTTTTCTTAGTTTTTGATGTAGAATAACATTGCATCATTAAAATTTTGGTTTTCGACATTTTAGTATTTAATTTTTCGTCCTCGAACCGTGAAATTTCACCTTTAAATGAACTTTTCTCGAAAACGGTTAATCCTACAGTATTACAACAAGAGTACCTTTTTTATGTATTTTGACCTGAGGAATCATATTTCAAAAATAAAATTGCAAAAAACTTACACAGTAAAAAGTTTGGGACAAAAAACTGATAAGGCCCCCCCCGTTTCGCACACCCCTGGTTTAAATAAGTACGTGAAAATGACATACAAAGATGGGCCTTATTAGGATTAATTCACGTGCAAAACCTCGTTAACATATCTCAAAGGGTTCCTGAGTTATTAAATAAAAACCCGATTTTTTTATCCAATTTCAAAAGGGCGTAGCTCCCTTATGACGCATTTTTAGACATATGTTTATAGGAACTTTTTGTCATATTTTATCATGTAGAATCACCTGATAACATTTCTTACGCTATTTCAAATACACCCTGTATATTTTTCTTGTTTTTCTTCGTATTTATACGAAAAACTATAAATAAATAGTTAATTTATTAACTTAACCATGTCGTCAGCTGCCAGAAAATATAAAGCGAAAAACATGTGCTGCCATCTATCGCTAAACTAACGAAGTAACGTATTAACGTAGTTTAGTATTAGAGAAAAACATTTAAATGTATTACTTAATTTATATTAAATGAATATGAATGTTTTAAGATTGTTAATTAACAAAAAACCAAGTTTATTTTATTGATTTCTACTAATTATTCTATATTGAAAAATCAAAATTAGTAACTAACTTCACTGCAACTAAAGTTTTAAATATGGCGTTAAAATTCATACAGTTTTTGCAGTGTGAAAGAAGACAAATGGTAAAAACAGGTATGGTTGTGAATAAAATAGTATACAAACCTCGGTTTAACATTAAATTTGTCCTTCGGAAGTTAGCAAACTTCGGAGCTACGCTCCTTGGTTTGCTAACTTTCCCTCAGGAAATTAAACAGATTCCACCTCAGTATGTAATATATTATTTTGTGTAAGTTCACAAATAGTGGTAAAAACTAGTACATAAAAGTGTAAAATCAAATAAAGCACTTCCCAGTTCGTAATATAATCCAAATTTTGCACATCAACACGTATTATATTAGGCAACAAATTTAAGCTTCTAAACTTCTCAGAGTAAATTTATTTTGGTACCAAGGTCCTAAAAGGGTCTTGTTTGGAAACAAGAATTGACTTCGTTGTTACGAAATTTGACAACATTCTTTACTTAAGTCAAAGCTGAAATCATAAAATAAAAAAATACACAATAAACTTTAATTTTTGTTGGAAGGTTTGAATACAAATATCACTGGTAAAAGCTGCCATCACGTTGTTTTAATGATTTGATATTATTATATTGTATATTATAAAATTGTTTAATCTACTACTAATAGTTAGAAACAGACTATTTCTACGTCCGACGTACACTAAATTGTGTACATACTTCCAGTTTTTTTTGGCCAATTTTTAGTGTTTTTAAAGCTTTTTGATTTTATTTATATTATCTGGCTAAATGGGGGCTACGCTACGCCCCCATTAGCATCAAAAACACCAAATAGGCCAAATCAGCATCAAAAACACCAAATAGGCCAAAAAAGAGACGTTAACTAAATAATTAGGTTATGTTACGTCGGTCGTTTAAATAACCAGTTCGTAGTTTGTAATTAATATCCGAGCTTATACTACTTTATTCATTTTCACAAGTTTAAAGTTGTATCTTAAACAGTTGCATTCGTGTCAATTAAATATATCAATATCAGTATTTAATACCTAAATTAGAATACAGCAATAATTTGTATTAATGTTTCAGGAAGTTTCTATCTGTAAAGGCCTATTGGAAGTAGGGTTATTGAAAGTAGAGTTATTGGGAAGTGGGGATGTTACGAAATGGGATATTTGTAGAGCAGGGATATAAAGGAGTAAGGATTTTAAGAAGCTAGAAAATATTTATTGAGATAAGGGATATTAGTCTGTTACAGTAAAATAGTTCCTTTTTGGCCTGAGTATATAGTAGGCTACTTTAGTCGTATCTATATGCAGAGAACGTCCAAAAAGCATACATAGTTTCCGGTCACCACTATAACATATGTATACTTAGTGCAGGGTCCATTAGAAGCTAACAGTATACCACAATTTCAACGGTTCTTATGGTATCTTTCTTACTTGGATTTTCAACCAAGTATCAACAAATTCAATTGGCTGGATTGCAATTGAAGGGTTTAGTAAATAAAGGGTTTATAAATGATCAAATGAAGCAATTACACTTTGATATAATATTACAAAACCCATTTAAGTGCTATAATACCATAATTATAAAAAGCAAAGAGAAAGATTGTGATACAATGCATTACAATGTAAGCGTCTTAGCCAATTGCAAATTTTTAGGTTCTAAAATATGTATAAAGGCAAATAAATATCGACATGCACCGGGTGATAGCGGGTAGGGGTTTTTACAGCGCAGTCCATTACCGAGACACCGTTACCGTGCCACCGTTACAGCGCATTTTGTAAATCTCGACCCTTTTTTCAGCGTTCAAGTTGTACGTAAAGAGAAATAAAAATCCAAAACCTTTTTCCGAGAGACACCCCCAAACATGAACCTTTACTGGGTGTTTTACGGTTTGCTGGACCAATCGGTTGGTGGAAGATATCCAGGCCCGGGGGGTGATAATATAACCCGAAAGGAAGCTTCATCGGTAAAAATAACCTTGCTCCAGTCTAGATCGATGTTTCCCTTGGCCCACGCGAGTAGTTTTTCTCTCTGTGTTTTACTCAACAAAGGTTTCTTCACTAAGTCGTGAGCCTGGAGATAAGTACGAATTGTTTCATGTGATATATCCAAACCTTTCTGCATCAGTTTTTTTCCCATTGTTAATTGAGGATTCTGCGAAAACATGTTAAAAATCATTTTTTCGTGCTTTAGCCACGATCTGGTAAGTCGTCAACATTTTTCGTTTTCGAATATCGTTTCACCCACTTGTTGACGAATGTTTTTAACTTTCCCATATACTTTGCAGCCGTTGTAGGCGTCATTTTTGGACCTTTAGGTTGCAAACAGAGAAAGACAGCCACGAACAGTGATGCGTACGGAGCACTCATGTTTTAAAACGTGCTGAGTCACTAAAAATAAGGTTCAGACAAAGTATCTATGTACAAAACATTGTCGGTCAGGAAGCAAAGTATATCCCCGAAAAAAAAAAGTAGGGCTGTCTCTTACCGACTACACGTTATATGCGACACGCTCTTACTTGACCGACTGTAAGAGTAACTATTATGTTTTTTTGTGCCTTGGTGTAATTATTATAAATATATTCAATTTATTTATGTAGCTTACTATTTCTCGTATAGCCAGAATAATTAAGTCTTAGGTCTACATCATGTATTTACATAATGCTATTATTTAGGCTATTAGTTAGGCACTAAATTACATAATATCTCCTAGATTAATTTCGAGAACGTTAAATTTACTTACAATAATAAGATTACTAATATTAAATGGATATGTATATGTCTATACATATTTAATGAGGCTTGGCATATTAAAGCATACCCGAGAGAAAATTATAAGTGTACCAAAGGTATATCCCATAGAAAATTTGTGATAAGAATAAAGACCCTAAATAAAATAACATTAAATCTCACAGAAAGTATGCTTAAAAAAAAATAAATAACTTATGTTTATTGATTAATTTTATTATTTGGACGGTGATGAAAAACCTACATGTTCAAAATGCAAAAAGCGCAGAAAATGCACAAAATTCTTTAGAATTAAAAAAATCCCAAAAATATTATTAATTCACCTTAAACGCTTCTCCCCGATGACACAGTTTCAAAGTAAGCTCAAAGTCACCGTAGACTTCCCCCTAAAAGAATTAGATATGAGCAATTATGCAGCAGAGTCCGTTGCACCCTCCAAATACAACTTATACGCCATTTCAAATCACAGTGGTACCACGTATAGCGGACACTACACCGCCTATTGTAAACATCCCTATAATCATACGTGGCACGAAACAACGACTCTAGGGTATCTTCAATTTCACCAACCTCCATCGTATCAGGGAATGCTTACATATTATTGTACGAACAAGAAAGTCAAAAATCATATACTTGAATAGTTTATTTATTTCTTTTTTTTTTTACTTATTTGTTACTATTATTTAACTTGATTGTTAATTATTTTTTTTTTAATTAATATGTATATTTCTATTAATTTTATTGTAAAAAATAGTACTAATAAAACTTTCTTGAATATTTTATTATACAAAAACATAAATTATACTTTTAAACTAATTTTAAATGATTTAAATGAAAATTTTAAAAGAAAATCTATGAAAATCTAATTTTTTAACAAAAAATAAATAAAATTCTTTTTTTTTATTAAAAATTATAAGGTTAAAAATAAAAGTTGAAAAAAAGTTATCTGAAAAAATGTTCCCCCATGCCTCCTGCCTCCATTGTGTCCCCTAAGCCCTTAAATTTTTTTTTTCATTTTTTTGTTGATAATTCTACCAGTTGTTAATAGTTATTTATCATACAAGTTAAATTTTTCGATTAAGTAGATTTTAGGAGCTGGGGGCCTCGGTCCGAGGGTAATAAACCTACGGAATCAAAATTAAACTTTTCGCCCGTGTATTATACAATATTTTTCATTCGATTGTTACTAATTATAATAAATTATTAAAATATATTTAGTTTTAAGTAGCAAAAAATACTTCCTTTTACTATCTTATAACCTATCTAGTTATCCATGACAAATTGCTAACCAATCAAATCGCTAAATAAAACAATTTAATCCTTACTTTTGTATGCGGTTTTATTTTTAAATTAGCTTAGTGTTTTGATTAATTTGTGTTAAAATGTGTTTGTTATTAAAATATTAATATTTCTGAAACCGTTTTATAAATATTATAATTTTATGATTTTACAATTGAAATTGATGTGGATGAATCAAGATTAACCGGTTAACCATAAGTTTTGAGGTTATGTTATAGAAGAAATTTGTATTTATATGAAATGATTATAATACTTGTATCTGGTCAAAAAGAACCTATAGTTTAAGACCAAAAGTGACCAAAAGGTCATATTTCTTTCTAAATATTACAGTAAAGGTAAAGCATCTTATTTAGAAAAAGCTTAAAAACAACCATTCGCCAGCAAAGGATGAACAAAAAGTGACGCTTTTAGAATCAACAGAATAAAAAAAATATATTTAATATAAGGGATTGTCATCCATCATAAATGGAACACCCTGTATTGAGAAAAGTATACCAGGAGACGTTATCATAAACCTATTTTATGTAAAATATTAAACTTAAAATTAAAATAGGAAAGTTCTGTTAGATCAAAGGGTCGGTAAATTTCTAGAACCCGAAACTTTTTGCATTGATATGAAATTTCTAAATTGTAAATTAAAAAGTTTTAAAAGGGTAATAATTAAAGTAGTTCCGTTGCATACTTTCTAACTAAAAATTAAAGTTAAAAACTTTTAATTATAGTTTTTTGTAGGCCTAAATATTTTAATTTTATCCATTTTCTTTAATTAAAGTTAGTTAAAATTAAAATCTGATTTTTTAATTTTAAAATTCTAAAATTTTATTTTAATTTTTTTTTTCGAAAAACGAAAAAAAAATTGAAAAAATTTTTTTGAAAATGTTAGTTTTTTATTTTTTAATTTAACCCCCCATAACTTTTTTGTTTTTGGGGGATTACTTTTAAAATAACTAGAATTGACCCTTATAATAAAAATAATTTTCCTTAAAAAGTTTTTTTTTATTCAACCCCCCATAACTTCTTTGTTTCTGGGGGGATTACTTTTAAAATTAGTAGAATTGACCCTTATAATAAAAATAATTTTCTTTAAAAGGTTACAGCATATTCATTCCGCTTTTTTTGATTTTTTAAAAAGTTAAACCCACCATAAGTTTTTTGTTTTTGAGGGGATTCCTTTTAAAAATAATAGGAATCTTCCTGACATCGGACGGACAGACAGATGGACGGACATTTGAAAAAAAGAGTTGCTTATTTTTTCATGAAAAAAATTTGTATCCAAGAATTTTGTGTCTAGGATGATTTTTGAATTTTTTTGAAAATTCGTAACTACCGTCTAATATTATTCTAGCGCAGGTACCGTGAATAGAATAATAATATTAACAATATTACATTATATTGTCAGTTATTTAGAAAGAGTACCAGTTTCATTCTTTGTGTTTTTCTCATGAAAATGTAAAAAATACATAAAACATGTCATATAGTGTAACACTGTAGGAGCAACCGTTTAAAAAAAATGCAATTAAGAGGAACATTTTGTGACACTTAAAATGTTATTTTAAAAGTTACACCTTTAATATTAAATTTAGGTATTTTGGTGAAGAATACTTTTTAGCTTAGTTTTAAGTGAAGAATCGCCCTACAGCATTAAAATTTTATTGGTGCTTTTTTGTTCACCATGTCCATCTTCGTAGGGCCGCAGCTCCCTTAGGGCTTATTTTCAAACCAACCTTTATAAGAACTTTTTTTCATATTTTTTAACATAGAATCATCTCTTAAATTTCTCGAACTTATTTCTGAATAACCCTGTATATTCTAAATTAAGTCATAATAAACTTTGCAGAAAAATAATAACTTTTAAGTGTGTGATAAGAAAGGTAGTATAGGTTTTGTAAATTACTATCGATCTGCTATAACTATCTGGGGAAAATATTTGTGGTTTTGAAGAAGACCTTAACAACGAAAGAGATTTCCGTTATGGTAATAGTTTGAGATAAAATAGTTTTATTTCCTTCATTCATATTAAATTTAAATATACAGAGACTGAATTTAAAGTAGGGACGGTTTTTCGATAGGTTTTTAATGTTTTTATGTAAATGACTTAGATATAGAATTTTAGAATTGTTATTTTATAACATATTGGTTAAATAGATGAGATAAGGAAAATTAGGTTTTTATTTCTTTTTATTATGTTCCATTATAATGTTAAGGTTGCAGTCCAAACCTACAGTATATTTTTACTATAAAATAAATTTTTAAATGAAACTTCAGCTAATATGTAATAAAATAAAAAAAAATCAAAATAATACCAATTCTCTAGGTTTAGCCACCTAAACACCGGTTTTAGCCAGAAAAATTCACCATTTTACAACGAATTTTAAAACTGTGAACAAGTGCTTTGGTCCAGAGAGTGTTTCGAAAAAGTGTCCGAATTTATTTATTTATTTATTTATTTATTTATTTATTTTATAGTGATACAGAAAGACCGCCCGAAGTCACCTCATCTGATGGTACTTGGTATAGAATTAATTTGATTTGGGGTTGATAGAGTAGTTTATTTGAAATTAATAAAAAATAAAAACAGTATTTTAAATTTTCTATTTAGTTATTAAATTAACAAGTTATAAGACTAGATAACCTAGATCTCTAAAGAAGTAAGAATAATGGTTTAAAATTAAATTAAACAACGTATGCCTTATCAATTGAATATGGAATTAATTAACAGTTTTGTTTAATTCTGACGTGAAAAGCAAAATATTTCATAGGTACACTGATAAAACAGTTTATTTGTGTGTACAAAATATTTGGTTGGATCTGGTCAATTGAATTATTGGTTGTGATAAATAAATTTTATTTCTGTCAAATAAATTATTTTGTTTCCATTAATAAATGACTTTGAAATTAAAATATTTATTTACATTAACTAAATATTTATTTGACTTAAATAAAATTTATTTCTCACAACCAAATAATTTAATTGGCCATATCCAAATAAATCTAAATTATCTTTTTTATCAGTGTAGACCCCGTGAAGTATACAATGAAAAGCGTAGCTTTTTACTTGGCAACGTAATATCTTTCTTAGAAAAAGCATTCTAGGTTGATCCATTCTCCTGCATAATAAGCATCAACGCAAAAATTAAATAATATCTTCTCAGTTTCCGTTTTATAAAATTTGCTATATGACACCCAAATGTGTCGAAATGTGCTTTATATGACATTTATTTTTTTATTTCATTTTTTCACGTTTCATAAAAAATAGAGGAATAAAAATGAAAATTTTTGGTTGGTATTGTTTTTGATCTTCAGAAGAAAAAATAGCATAAAAATCATTTCATAAGACGTTTTCAAGCACTCGTCAATATTTTTTAAATATAATATAAAATTTTAAACTATCACAAAAGGAACATTTTGAAAAACTAGCAACTATTTAAGTGAAACAAAAAAAATCTATAATAAAACCTTGGCTTTTTGCCGGTTTTTGCACAAAATTAAATTTTTCTCAAAAAGGGCCTGTCGGATTTTGCTCTTTTTGGTGTCAAATTAATCGTACGGATACGGGGAATATTTTTCAAGAGAGAAATTTAGTGCTCTCGATTTTCGCATTTAAGGTACATTCAAACCAACCGTGACCCCTATTTAAAATTTGTATATTCCTCTGAATTTCCGCTAAATGACCAAACAGTAAACTGAATATTCAGTACAAATGGATAGGAAAAAAGTTATTATCCTATGCAAATGTACTTTAATTTTTGTTTAAAAAAAACACTATAATTTCAAAGTCAAGTACTTTAATATTCAACCCCTTCTGCTCCAGCCGGTTTGAACTTTTTTTAAGGTACAGGTGCCTATACCAGATTAAAATGTATATAAAAAACTCGTAAACATATATCCAACTGTGGATATTGTGGTATATTTTGTTATACCTACGAATATCCATACGTGGGAGATTAGCTCAGCGGTCTAAGGCATCGATATAGCGTTGACACTGAGCTATGATCGTGAGTTCAAACCTCACTGGCGCCGATTGCCTTTTTCAGTTAATTAATAATTGAAATTTGACGAAGGCGTACTCCCTAGATATATTGGTTCGAAAGTCAATTAAAGCCCGTGGTTCCTTCTACTACTAGACCACACAAGTCCTGGACTTAGGGGATGCTTAATTAAGTAGAATAGTACGAGGTTAAAAATAAACATAAACATAAACATAAACAATGGAGCGGAAGGGGTTAAGGATAGACATAATACGTCGCGTGTTTTTAACAAAGATTAAAGTAAAATTGTATAGGATAATAACTTCCGATTTCCTGTCCATTTGTAACTGAATATTCAGTTTACTTTTTACAGTGTAAGGAACTTTTTCTTTTTCACTTCGCAAATTAATATCAAAAAGTTATATCTGTATAGTAGTATTATACTAAAATGCATTGTATTATTACATTGCAATGTAATAATACAATGTGTTATTAATACATGCATGATAATTTATTGAATATAATATCCAACAATAAACGCCCTATCGATTCCAGGCTTTCTACGACCCTATTGTTTAAAATCCACAAAACCCCACATTCATACAAATGTATTTGTTAATTATCTATTAAAATGGTGAAAATCGCCCAAGTTTTATTGGTAACGATTGGTAATTTGGGTAATAAATTCTTGCTAAATTGTTTGTTTGGTTCAACTGAAAGGTTACTGACCGGGAATGGATGTAAATTTTGGTCGTTAATATTCACAGGATAATGCATCAGACAACTTTTAAACTGCGTCTGATTAAAAAAATATTCAAATGGCTACATTACCTAATTAGAAAATGCAAATTAGAAAATGAAAATTAGAAAATGAAAATTAGAAAATAAAAATTGGAAAATGAAAATTAATACATATATCCACAAAAAAATCAAAGTGTGCCGTAGCACAAAAGGGACCTATAATTTATTTATTTTGCTTACTTGGCTTTCAATTAGTCTGAATAACTATTAGTTCTGCCTTAAATTAGATGAAATTGGTCCTTTTTGGGAAAATAACCATATTTTTTCAACTTTGATATAGCTCCCAACAGAATATGGCTATTTTCCCCAAAAAGGGCCAACCCAATTAGGGTGTTTGTACGGTTTTCTTTTAGAGTAAATCTAATTTTTTAATTTAACGAAATCAAAAATAGGTCGTTCTATTTGAAAATTACATAAACAGTAAATTCTTAGCCTACTACTAAAAGATTTGAAATGTCAAGTTCCAGAAATATTCCAATATGGACGTCATAGGACCGCCATGTTGTTTTTATGAAAAATTGCTCCTATGGCGTCATCTTTAATGCAAATATCGACTTATGACATGTCATTAAAAAGAGAATCCAAAAATGTAAACAAATGTATAGGGTTCTATTTAAAAATCAAAAGTTGGTATCACTTCCGCTTAGATCGGAAACGATAATTTTTATATTGACCATGCCAAAATGGGTGTATTTACGGTTCATACAATTTCTGTAAATTTTAGAATTTTATAGTTAAGGGGATAATTCGTAGGCAATACTTCTTTTGACCCCCGGTATAAACTCCAATACAACGTAATTTATAATTGGAAAAACTGGAGTTTGTAAGTCATTATGTATCGAGTTGATAAGTACAAAAAAAAAAAAATATGCTTTAGAAATAAGAAATTTTTGTAAATATGATAAAATAATAGTTATTTTTACTATGTTAAAATTGTGGCTTGGTTAATTGCAGTAAAAAAGAAAAGAGATGACTATAAAATATATCAAAATATCATTTGTTCTTAGAATTTTAAACATGGTGTAAACTGTAATGCCAATCCAAAACAAAAATCCCTAAATCAGTCATCAATTTAAATGTAAGTTTTTTTTTTATTTTAGAGCAAAATAGAAAAAAATTGCACAAAGCACTCGTTTCATAACACGGTTTTAGCGAACTGGCCGCAAGCTGTTCGTTTGGACTTTTTATGAAACTAGTACTTTACTATACTATATTATTCCTATGTTTTATCAAATAACAACATAAAAAAAGAACCACCCGAGTGTTACACTTTCGATGCCTTATTAATATTTCATGAAAGATTTTTATAAATCCTTTAAAAGGTTATTTTCTTTATTTCAGCGAGCTGGCTCAGTGCGTGGAGAAGATTTACCCTTTGTATTAGGACTACCCCTTATTGGGGGTGGAGCGTTTTTTCCACACAACTATAGCCACAATGATGCTTCAGTATCAAAAACTCTCATTCACTATATCAGCAATTTTATTAGAAAAGGGTAAGTGAATAAACATTTTTATCATAAACTTGAGTTTTTATATAGAAACGCTTTTATACAGTGCCGTCCAAAAGTCACCCCCCCCCCTTTTAACTTTTGAACGAGTTAAGATATCGAATTTTTTTTTATAAATTTTTATTTATGTCAACTAAAATTAGTTTAATAAACATTTTTTTATGATGAAATTAGGCATTTTTAAAAAATTATTTGTTTTTTTTAGAGGAATTTTGACATTAATACCCATTTTCAACCCCATTTTAAACCCAATTTTTTTTTAATTTAAAAATATGGAGTTAAATGGAGAATTTTATAAGCTTTAAAATGATGTATTACACAACCCCCCTTTCCATTTAAAAAAATGTGACCCCATGCCCCCCTGCCCACATTTTAAGAGCTGAAAGTATTAAATATATGCTAAAAGATACTTTAAGTTGTCTTATTTAAAAGTTCCAAATTTGAAGTCGATATCTCAACTGGTTCAAAAGTTAAGAGTGGGGTGACTTTTAGGACCGCTCTGTATGATCCCCTCGAAGAAATCTACACTGCAGTATACCTTTATGTAACTCTTAGAATACCTATTTTTTTGTGATTTTATAACCTAATTGTTTTCTGGTTTCTGTTTTGTTTCTTTAACATGTGGTTAAATCCAATTCACCAAAATAGTTAAACAAGATTAAAGAAATAGTGGTATGGAAATTTAATATAAATTTACAAATTTAATCTTTTTAAAATGTTATTTTAAAAAATGAAAGTCCTCTCAAATTATATCTATATTTACCGCGTAAATTTTACTCTCACTACCAAACTATACTCTTTAGATGATTAAACCTTATGTTAAAGTTTGGACGTTTTTTAAAAATCTGTGTTTAAAAAGTAATAGCAGTAAAACCAACCAACCCTTAATCAGATCCAGCCTTGGAACAAGTATTAAATATGACGTTATTAGGTGTTCCTTGATTTGTCCTATAATTGTATGATATCAGGATAATTCGTTGTCATATGGATATTAGTAAGCCTCGTCTATTTAGTTTGGACAGTAGCATAAATCCTGCGGATATTAGTTAATTACAGTAAATTTAACAAAGGTACTACTTTATTCATAACCCTTAAAGTTAACCAATGCGTTACAATATTGCATTAGATTATTTGACATTATACAGTGCGGTCCAAAAGTCACCCCCCCTTTTAACTTTTGAACCAGTTGAGATATCGACTTGAAATTTAAAACTCTTAAATAAGACAACTTAAACTATCTTTTAGCATATATTAGATATTTTCAGCTCTTAAAATGTGGGCAGGGGGGCATGGGGGGATATTTTTTTAAATGGTAAGGGGGGTGTGATACATCATTTTAAAGCTTATAAAATTCTCTATTTAAACTAATATTTTTAAATTTTTTAACTGTTTTTTAAGGTTTTGATTTTTCAATTTTTTGTGCTAAAACATTTATTTTTTAAGTTTTTTTTATAAATTTTTATTTATGTCAACTAAAATTAGTTTAAACGTATAATTAACATTTTTTTATGATGAAATTAGGCATTTTTAAAAAATTATTTGTTTTTTTTTAGAGGAATTTTGACATAAATATCCATTTTCAACCCCATTTTAAACCCAAAATTTTTTTTTTTTAATTTAAAATGGAGAATTTTATAAGATTTAAAGTGATGTATTACACGACCCCCCTTTCCATTTAAAAAAATGTGCCCCCATGCCCCCCTGCCCACATTTTAAGAGCTGAAAGTGTTAAATATATGCTAAAAGATAGTTTAAGTTATCTTATTTAAAAGTTCCAAATTTGAAGTCGATATCTCAACTGGTTCAAAAGTTAAGAGGGGGGAGGATGACTTATGGACCACTCTGTATAGGAAAGTTGCATAATTTCGGACACCATTTACAATGTGTTCAATATTCAATAGTCGGTATTACTTTTAAATATTTTTTTAACATTAATATGTTTAAGCCCCTGTAGAGGGCTGAAACCGCTAAGAAAAAAAACCGTTACAAAAAAAACCTTTACGAAAAAACCGTTACGAAAAAGTGTCCCAAAATATTTACTCGGCCGGGATCATTGTTGATGTCGTAAGCGTCACATAAATTTAAAGTTCTCGGCTGGTTTCATTGAGTTCTCGGGTGGGATCATTGTTAAATACGTTCTAATGTACAAGTAAAGCAAAATCGTGATAACATTAATATGTGACGCTTACGATATCAACAAAGTTCTCGGCTGGGAACATTGAGTTCTCAGATGGGATCATTATTGTTATGTGACGCAAAAGTGCCCCAAAATTATGTGACGCAAAAGTGTGACGATCCCAGCCCAAAACTTTAAATTTATGTGACGCTTAAGATATTAAGAAATATTCAAGTAAAGAAAACTGGAGGCTTAAAACATGTTAATGGTATCAGGGTTTTGCTTTACTTGTACAGATAGTTTCTTATATACACTACTGCCGAAATTGGGAAACCATGAGAAACTAGGCGTCTCTCCCTTACTAAAAGCTAAATTATGCTTCATTCGCTTATCCTTTCAAAAAAAAAAACCTTCGCATAGGTAATTAAAATCATCAAAGTTTTAGTGTAACAGCCCTTCCGACTTTGTTATTTATTTGGTTTCCAAAGGCTTTTTAATAAATTAATTAAATTAAAATTTTAAAATAAATGTAATTACGTTTGATGGCAAACAATAAAATAACAAACTACCACAGATGCCACAGATTCTTTGAAGTTTATTAATTATAATGTTCTTGCCACGAATTTAAACGCTAATTATGTCATTTTAATTTAAAAACTAGATTCATTAAAAAATAGCAAGTAATTCTGGATCTTTTAGGGATGTATCCACTTAAATTCTTTATTGATTAAATTAAGTTAGGCAAGTGTTTTTGGTTGATAAAGTATATAAGAAAATTAGTTATTGTCAATTTTTATTCTCTTCAGAGTCCTATAACTAGAAGAATAGTATTTTTTTATTAAATTCTGGAGTGCGGAAGGACTACGGTCCATAGCTCTATTTTCGATTTTTTAAAAAGTTTTTTGTTTTTGAGGGGATTACTTTCAAAAAACTTCCCCGCATAAAACTAGATTTTTCCTGGGAGGATTGGTGTATTGGTGTAGTGGATATGGGAGGATTGGTGTAGTGGACTACGGCGTCGTACTTGACAAGATTTGCCTTTTTCAGTTAATTAATAATTTAAATTTGGCGAAGGCGTAAGTGAAGCGGACACTCCCTATAAATTGGTTCGAAAGTCAATTAAAGCCGGTGGTTTCCTCTACTACTAGCCCACACAAGTCCTGGACTTAGGGGATGCTTAATTAAGTAGAATAGTACGAGGTTAAACAAAATGTAATGTAACTCCATTTCAAGTAGATCGGATTATTCGTTGTTGAGTTATCGTGTCTACAAAAATTGTCACATCAGACGGACGGACTGCTCTTCCATCCATCCATATGGACGGACGGACGGACGCCGTGAATAGCATAATAAAAGCATAGAATGATGATAACTTTTAATACAATATAAAAAAATAAATACCGTTTCAAATAAATTATATTTTAGAGGAATGTCTTTGACGAGGAAAAAACGCAATATATTGTCCACTAAGAAGTGTATTCTATAGAATATGAAGCACTACATATCTTTACAGCTTGTTTTTGCCAACTAACTGCTAGTTAATTGATCATTGAGATCTTAATTAAAAGCTCATACTTGGTAAAAGCTGGTAATTAAGATTTCGATAAAAAACCTTTTCTTAACAAAGTATGCTTTAAAATTAGCTTTTCTTTGACTTTTTCAAACTTATGTTTATTGTTTCTTTAAGATAATTTTTTTTAAATTTAATTAGAAGAGATATAATTGAGTTTAAATTAGTTTTCTATAAAACAAAGAATAAGAAATTTTGCTTCATATCTTTATACAACTAATGCAAAACAAATTGTGTTTTAATCATAGAAATTGCTTTGATACACTGATAGAAGTTACGCCGATTATTTTACCACATGTATACTACATAGCGATGTTTTTCCATCAACTCTGACGTAATATTTTGCTATTAACAAATGGAGTTACTGCTTTCTAGCTTAGTCGGGCAGTATACCTTTATTAGTACATACATATCTGTATAATATACAAGATATATTAAGATAGCTCGATCGGTTTTTGCTTTTTCTAGTTGGTGTGTTAGTATGTTTTGGTGGTTGGTTGGTGTGGGGTTTTTATAAAAACGAAAACTTTAAGTAACCCAAACAGCTAGCCACCAAAACATTAGACAATATTGCAACGGATCGAGTGACCCTAAAATTAATAATTCGTTTTAGGTTCTGTTTGTGTGATGTTTGGTTTGATAAATCCATAATAATATAGTGCGAGCCCCATTACTTATAACTGAGATATTAGTACTTGTACACTCAGAATAATCCCATCTTGTAAAATCAATAAGAATTTATTTTAATTTAAAAAAATTGCCTTTTAAAATATTAAAAGTAAAAACTTTTCGTTTTATTTATGAATATTAATTTAAAAAAAATAATTTTTACACCAAAACGTTTTCACTTTAAAGTAAAAGTATTGTCCCTTAGTTTCATATTTTAATGTTTTCTTAATAAAATTATAATATTTTCCTTTATATTGTTGAAAAATATCAATATATAAAAAGAATTCTTTTTAAAATAAACAGTTTTTGTATTCAAATCATTTACAAGTTTTATTTATTTAAAAGGAAACATTATTCAAATTACAATGAATATTTTTATTTTTACAATGGCTTATAAAATTAAAAAATATCTTTTTGAATTAACAAAAATCCCTGTCGGAGCAAAAAGATATTGGTTTTCTTTTAAATCATATGACTTTTGTTTGATTTTACAACGATTTTTCTCTGAGTGTAATTAATATTATCGGCCTTTGTTCCTACTGGTTTTTCTTTTTTAGAAATAAACGTATTCAAAGTTCTTGCATAATAAAAAATATTTATTTTCCGTTTTCCTAAGAAAATACGATGAGAATACATATCATTTCTAAGTCATATTTTATTGATTTTCACGAGAAGTAAAGCAGTATGGAAAGTTCGTGTACAGATTCCTAAAAATCTGAAAAATCTTACAAGATTACAAGATTTATTGGCGTCTCAAAATAGATGTTATGTACAAGTCATAATAAAAATGAATGAAAATAAAATACAATTTTTCGACAAGATTACGAAGATTCTTTAGAAATCTTACAAAATCTCCAAAATCATAGTTTTTGTTGACAATATTAGAAAAAAATCTTGGAAGTCCATGGATCAATCATCAGATTTTCAGCATAAGGAATTCCGTTAAATATTCCTGAACTTGAAACACTTTAATAAAGTAATTAACTTTTTTTCCAGAAAATCTTTTATAATAGGAATTAAGTCATGATTAAAATGAATTAAAAGTAAATTGTGCACGGTATTGTTAAGTGAAAACAAAAGAAAAAAAGGACCAGAAGCAAGGAAAAAGGGCTCAAGGCTACTTTTCGCTTCGCCTTTTCACAGGAACGTGTAAGAAATCACTCCGGTTGTACAACCTTGTGCCTGGAAACAGGACAGAAATAGGAATGGAGTCTAAGGAAATTGTGTACAGTGCTGTCCAAAAGTCATGCTCCCTCTTAACTTTTGAACGAGTTGAGATATCGACTATAAATTTGGAAAACTTAAGATAACTTAAACTATGTTTTGGCATATATTTAATATTTTGATCTTTTAAAATGTGGTCAGGGGAATAGGGGGATTTTTTTTAAGAAAAAGGGGTTGTGTATATATATAATTTTAAAGCGAATTAAATTCAACAACTTCCTATCCCTGGGCCCATAGGGGTGGAGTTAAAAAAAAATATTATCAGATTCAGTTTCACCGGCCTCAATAATGTTTACATGCCAGTTTTAACGAACATATTAAAAATATTTAAAAATAATTACACCCCCACCACTGCGGGGGTAGAGTTAGAAACTTTTTATTACCAGATTTAATTTCAGCAGCCGCCAAAACTTCTAGGAGGATCATATATACCAATTGTCATAAAAATATTGTTACCATATAAAAATAATCAACCCTGCCCCCGGGGGCTCACAAAACCCTATATACCAATTTTCATGAAAATATTAAAAATATTTAAAAATACTTACCCCTTTAACCCCCGTGGGGATGTAGTTAGAAATTTTTCATTATCAGATCAAATTTCAGCAACTATACAGCAATTTTCAATTTTTTTTTTGAAAAAATATTGTAATATTTATTTGATTTTTTTATTAAACCAATGCTTCTTTTCAGCTTAAGCAGGACAAGTAAAACAGAAATACAGAGCTCCGTGGCCCATTATATAACTCAAAATTTTCAATTATGTCATTATTTCTTGCTTAATATAAAGGTAATTGACTTTGGTGCAGATGATCTGGTTTTGATCGGGCAATTTAAGTGAACATGTCGTGTTTTGATGCAGCAACAGTATTTTAAATGTAAATTAAAAATATCTACTTAAAGTACACTTTGGCACAATTTCTTTTGCAGAATTTTTTATTAGTCCCCATCAATGTGTAAACCATTAACAATTCTTTTTTTTTAAGATGTCCGGATTTTGAACCCGCACTCCTCAAATATACACTAGAGTATGATAATCAGTACTCGGCGAATTCCCAGTACTCGCATAGGCGCCGCGTCAACTCTAGCGTTGACGCGAGGTTTTAAATATTTACAGTTTTATTTCTTTTTATCTTAATTTTTTTTAATGATTTAAACGAGTAAGGTGGGAAAAAAGTTATCGATAAATAAAAATTAAAAACTTTCGTATTCTTAAAAGATAAAAATCGAATATCGGTTTTTTTTTGAAAAACACCTATATATATATACATATTTATAGTTAATATGTATAGTCAATATTGTTGTGTGTAACAAATTAGTCGTCAAATGTTTCGATTTAGCGACCTTTATAAAAATTTCCCTCATAATTCGGCAAAATTATTCCGTAAGCCTATGTTTCTGTGTTTATTTTCAACGTTGATGAGTCATAACTGAGTTTACGCCGACTACTGACGATAATCTAAAAAGATTGGTTCTATATCACGCATGAGTACAAAAAATATAATCCTACACTGATATGCATAGAAAAAAATATATGAATGTTACGAATGCTGCCTCTAAAACAGAAAGATTTTAATCCGTCAGTGTTGAAATCCAACCATGACACTTGGATAATGGCGCCAAGTATATTCTCGTAAAAGATAAGTGTGAAGAGCAGTTAAAATTCGATACACTGCAGATATAATAACGAGCACTTCATAGTGGTTTTCCTGCAAAAATTCTAAATTCTCGCTCTTCCTTTTATACACATCGCGAAATAGAAACAAAAAAGGTCTATAGGATATTTTTTAATTTGAAAATTTTAAGGCGGAAACAATGGAAACATATTTTAGTGATATTATTTAAATATTTTTAATACCATTTTCCCCTTTTGTTTACCTGTCTGTCATCTGTGAAAAACTCCCCAGAGGCATGTCCTTGACTTTTTCTAGGGATTTTTGACCCACTGAACTACAAGTTGGCCAAGGGACTTGTAGGTTACTGACTTCCTGTACGCCATTTTGCTTTTTCTCTTCCGGTGAAACAGTTCGAACTTAAATCTATGTTTATTCTAACCATCCTCTGGGATACAGTATTTATCATATATTAAAGATTATCCTGGTGTTTAGGTAAGGCAAAGCATATTTATATTTTAATGAAACCTAATTAGTTTCCTTCTTTTTATTTAGTTTACCGATATTTATAAAAGTCTTGGACCATACCTCTGGAGAGTTACCCCGCTGCTAGTAATATTTGTCCGCACCAATAAACTACCACAGCCAAATAACTAGTTTTACTGAATAAACCTACGACCCCGTGAATCCCTGAAACATAGGCGCCCGACATTTTATTTACCATAAGCGATCCAATACAATATAGTTTCTTATAGTCCGTCCAATTATGCAACATAATAGTTTAAAATTCCCGCGATTTTTAAGCTACATCATTGGTTAAAAACTCTTACCTTTTCACATATATAATATTGTGACATTTTTTGTCTATGACAATGATTGACGGTCGTTAAAGCTAATAAAAGAAGAGAAAGGTACATAAAAAAATGGTTATACTTAATGTTATTTTGTATGGTATTGAAAAAGGTACTTTTTTGGTTTATTCTTCATACACTTACACTAAATTAGCATATTCTACATATTGTACAAACGTAAATTATATTGAACACAAGGAAAACGTCAAATTTTTAGGTTCCAATTACAACTCAAGGCCTATCCAGAGGATAGCATAACAACCATTACAAGATACACGACGACACATCAAGCCAATCCTGGCATCGCATTCTTATGTACTATGCTTGTTATGCCAGTTTTTGGATAGGCCCTTTCCAGGAAAACAGTACCGATATCTGTTAAATTTTTGATACACTACGATTTATGCATAATTATGCTATGCTCTCTGTGGTGTAAAACTGGCCGCGTCCCTTACCATCTTGCATAACTGGACGGAGTATAGACAGAATATCCTATATATTATTCTTTAACTCTGCAATTGTTACTTTACTACAGTATACCGGGTGCGGCAAAAGTTCGTTTACCATTTACTACATCGCCAAAAAGGAAACAAAATACATAGAAGAATATTTACTATAATATAACAACAAAAGAGTTTGTTTGGCAATGCTCAGAGTGCATTCCTCCTTGGTCGATGCAGCACTGCATGCTACACCCTGTATTATAAAGTTGGTTTTCCACTTTAATGAAAGTGAATTTTATACTATTTTACCTAAGTTCTACAGCCCAAAGCTTAAAAAAAAAAGAAAAAAAGAAAAAAAAGAAAAATAATTACTGACTTTGTCAATAAAAAAAGTACTGTCTACTAATGGAAAACAAAGTTCGGGTTTGATAATATCATTAAAAAATACCAGTATAGTAATGTTAATAAACCCAAATGTGTGCTTAATAATAAGTAGAACGTAGATTATAGTTATTTTTGCATTTTAAAGTGCAAAAAAATTACTGATATCTGCTTGAGCGTGTCACTTGCTGATCGAGGTTCGTGATACAAACAATATTTTTCCTTGACGCAAATAAAAAATTTATATCTGCTTGTAGTTAGGGTTTATTTGCCTTAACAACCAGCGCAAATTTAAAATAGTTAAAAACAGGATCGTGGGAATAGTATATTTTATAACTAGTATGGAATAGACAATATTCCGGAATGACTATTCCATACGTGTTGTAGACTATACTTTTTCTTCGACTGCAAATATGAAACACTGTATAGCTTTAAACTGCGGACAAGGTTAAAAACAATTTTTTTTTGTGTCTCGAAATTGTAAATGCAACAAAACACATATTTTTAAATAAAGCAATTAATGTTATTTAATAATTTTATCAAATCAGTACTTAAAAAAGATTTTTATTTAATTTTAGCACATATTTACAAATTATAATGCAAAAATTGAATGTTATGTCAGATTGTTGTGACATATATCAGGTTTAAACATTTAACAATAGATGGAGCAGTTTTGATTTTTTGAACTAAATTTATAAAAAACTGGTCAAATACTATGAAAAACTAATAAACTTTATGTAATTTTAACGCAAAACTTTAAATTGCATTAAATTATTCAATATTTCATGGTAAAATATATATATTTTTGCTAATTTTGCTACAGTTTTCTTTACTTTTATAAACAAGAGATGGCACTATATGTGCTCATCCTAACACTTGATACTGAATATTCATACCGTATCTAGAGCTAGAATGGATTCATTCTGTGTTTGAAAAGTGTGTGTATTTGCTTACATTCTAGCGCAGTCGTAGAAAAAAATATTTCTCCTACGATCCATTGAATTCACAGATATATTTACCTTTCTTGTTATATGCGCACTTAACACCAAAGTTAGTGTACTTGAGTGCGCTAAGCAGGGTACATATTAAATATAACACACTACAAGGTAAACTGTACAAACTATACAGTCGCTTGAGTCAGAAGATCATACGGAATACTTAACTAATAACCTGACTCTGATTACCATTACATATGAACATCTATTAACACATAAGGAAACAAAGAAGGGTATCGTATTTTGGGATAAATTGCCTGCAACGATAAGGTTTACATACTTATAGAGACATAAAAAATAAATACTTAGCCAAAATTTCAGCCCTTTTTACATTCCGGAACACACTTTAATTAATTATTGTAATTACGAATTTTGACATATCGTCTTGTAAATTTCAGAAAGTCGTATCTCAAAAAAGACAACTTTTTGGACTTTGAAATGGAATGAGAAATAACTCTTTCTCGCATTATTCATAAGTTGAAAATGTACTTTTTTATTATAAACTTATTACATTTTTAATGATTAACTTACCTTAAATAATTTTATTGTGTATAAAATAAATAAACACAAATAAAAACCTATAGTTGTTTGTTGTTGTTTGTTTTATACTGTTTAACCTCGTTTTTCGCTGCTATGGCCTAATTGACGGGACCGCCATCTTTACGTGCCCTCCGAAGCACTGTCCTCAACAGAACTCGCATCCACCCTGAAATGTGTTTACATTTTAACCCAGTCATCGCAGTTCCATCTACCGACTATTTACCCCACTATACATCCATGCTCTATATGTGGCTCGAACCCACAACCCCGGGTTCTGTAATCAAACGGACTAACCATTGCGCCACCAGGGTCGGCCTATAGTTGTTTACTATTTACTACGGTAACGAACTCTAAGGGAACGTTCAAGTATTACGTAACGCAAATTGTACCAAAATTCATACACTTCATACCCCGGTTCCCGCGTTATTAAAGTCTGTGGAGATTTTATATTTTGGCTACCCCCCCTAACACACCCCCTATTAGGGAGGGTAGCCAATATGAAATCTCTATAATCTATAATAACGCGAGAACAGGGGTATGAAGTGTATGAATTTTGGTACAATTTGCGTTACGTAATACTTGAAGGTTCCCTAAGTGCACAAATAACTGTTATGGAATCTTTTTCGTTTTTGTCGCAATATACCAGAAGCTCTTTCCAGTCGCTGAAAGTTAATCAATAGCGCTTTAAAAAGACGAATAATGAAAGCAGAATAGCCTGGTTTTTAATTTTGAATTGTACTGCATTCGAAAATAAATTTTCCATTTCGACTTAGTTTTTTAATGGGACATTAATATTCTTATTATTGTGTACTTATATTTTTCATTGCAAACTTATCCGGAAGAAAAATCTATATTTTTCTTTTATTTAAATCAAGACTTTTTCCTTATTATTTTCTTCCTTTGTCTACATCTATTACACATAAAAACATTATTACATTAATTAAGAAAAATATACAGTTATACATTGTAACGAATAAGTGTTCTTCGTGTCCCCAATAATGGTCTTCCTCTCCATTTTGCTGGATACGGGTTGGGGTAATTAAACTCTTATTTATAAAACACGTTCTTACCACTTTAGGTTACAGAGATATCAGAGTTACTTTGCCCAATGGGCACTGCCCACTTTGGGACTACCCAACTATCGACTCTACGCTATTCAATCTGATAATCTAATTTTCTAATTCTCATTAATCATTTGATCTAAGTATCGTATTTATACCAAAATGTTTTACAAAGAAACCTAGTTTATTTAATTTCAATGCTAGTTTACAATAACACTAGAATGCTTGATGTGCAAAACATCTGTATGTAATAAAAGGTACTAATTTATAAATAATAACTAAAATTGTTTTATGAAATTTAGGTAAAGCCTATATGGCTACCTAGCCAACTCTTGACAATATATATTGGTAATCCTTGCACTTTTTTGTAACTTTTCGTTGGTCAATTATGGATATTCTTGCAGCTCTCATTCAAATTTAATTCAATTTCTTTTTTCCTCTTGTTTTCTTGTTGTGCTTTTCCTCTTCTAGTTTCTTCTAGAGTACTGGATAGGCAGGTTTGTTAGAGTATGTAGTTTATAAACTACACAAAAGAACCACTGTAAAATTACTCAAATTACAGAACTAACTTAATAAACTTACCTATCTAGTGCTCTAATGTTTTAGTTCCGTTCTTTTCTTGGATTGCATCTTTTTCTTTTTTAATTACCTTGCTTCATTGACTCTTTTTGTTATTCTCGATGACCATTTATAACTTTTTTTCTGATTGTTTAAACAAAAAAGTTATTAACGTAAATTGTAGAGAATTCAATAAGGAACAAATATCAAATCAAATTTGGTCTAAAGTTTTTTTTTAAAGGGGAAAATAAAATGAGGGGGTAGCCTGTTAACATTTCAAATTTTTACATTTCTGAAGCACCCTAACGTACAGTAACCGATTTTCAGCGTAGTTGCTATAAGTTAACATCAAATGTTAATAGGATTGATAATATAATTTTAATATTTAACGCAGTTAAAATGGTTTAAACCGTCTGTTTGCAGTTCTAGTTGCGAATTTAAATCGAAAGTCAGGCAACATTTCCACATGAAGAAATTTAATTATTTAATTATGTGGCCAACAACGTCAGCTTGCAAAACAAGATAAACACCTTTTAAATTTTAACAAGTCAGTGAAAACTGTCCAAGTGATTATAACTACACAAAATAAATATTTTCAGCTACATAGTGTTACAGTAAAGACTGGTTTCTTTTACATTGGCACTTAGTGCTACTAACAGTGCCGATGTATTGAAATCTTAGCCGAAAAGTCAAAGTCTTTGACCACGTTTTTTCACATTTCTCGACGTTTTAGACCATTCTGAGTCGAAATCAGAAAAAAAAAATTGCACCCCTCTGTCTGTCGGTCTGTCTGGGTGTAAATTCTCTAACTCCATTTTTACATGAGATATCGACTTGCGGTTTCTTGCATATTGTTTCTTATCGTATTCCGAAGAGCTGATTAGATTTTGGGGGTAAACAATTGGGGGTAAGGGGGGTAAAAATAGGGTAAAACTCCTATTTTTAGCTTTTTTGTTTATAATTAACGCAATTATTATTGTATTTGGTTAATTTAGCTCTTATATAAAAGATAATTTTAAACTGGTCAAAAAATTTTATAAACAACGTTTTCCTAAAACGCATTGTTTTAGAGATATTGACGTTTAAGCAGTAAAAGGTTTTTTTAGCATATCTCACATATTTATAACCCGATTTCAAAAAAAAATATTTTAATAAAAGCTCTTTTTAAGCCCTATAAAAAATGTTACATACAGTTTTTTGCTAGAATATAATGTTTTAAAGATACAGAATTTAAAATCAAACAAAACACCTAGTTTGAAATTTGCAACTAGAATTTGCTCTAGTGTACAATAGTGTCTATGTTTTGACAGGGTGCTTGCAACGTTTCATCTAGTTTCTTTTAACACGTTCGCTGCTGTTACTCACACAAGTATCTCTCCGCAGTGCCGACGGTTACATCGGCAGTGAACGTGTTAAACAGAAATATAAAAAAAAACTTGTACCGATACAGATTTGGTTCAGACCTTTTTTAAGCAATTGCAAATACACCCACGATAAAATTTTTGTTGTGAAAATATCGCTAGTATGTTTTTTTAGAAAACCTATTATAAAAGTAAGTAGTTAGCCGGTTTTTGCAAAACAAAATAATTTTTGGGGCTTTTCTTGTAGATTGTTTTTGTTATCATATTTTAAAACAATGTTCATCCTATGCATCAATTCCTGCTCCTTTTATTGAGGTATTTCCAAAGTGAACGTTTATCACTGTAGATATATATTTTTTAATTTGGCATTTGAAAATGGTGTTAGGTATGCTAAATAAATTCATTTTTGGAGCTCTATTAGGTGTATATTGACTGGAAAAAAATTAATTTTGATATCTTTTGTAGTAACGATAAAAATTGAGTGATTACACTACCATGGGACACCTTGTATAATGTTATTTATTTATTTGCAATTTTGGCGAAGGCGCGTGTATGTTTTCAAAACTAACAAATATCACAGGCACACAAAAAAATGTCTTATTCCCCAAACGAGACAAACATTACAATACGTTTTTGGGGTCGCTGAATCCGAATCTGGGGTTGGTTTGACTCAGTCAGGTTCATTTCGTTCAGAACATCAAAAAAGTGATGAAATGTGTTTCAACTTTCATCATTTTTTTGAAAGCAACAAAATGCGACCTGACCGAGTCAAACCAACACACGATTCGGATTCAGCGACCCCAAAAACGTATAGAAATATTTGTCTTGTCTGGGAATACAACCATTTTTTTTGTGCCTGTGTAATTAATTAATTAATTAATCTGTCTGTAGTTATGTATAAGATTTACTAAATTCAAATTTAAAGGAATTACTAATGCGTTAAATTGGTTAGATTCAGTAAATAGTTTAAATTAATTTAAATTGTTAATTAAATTAACGTTAATTTAATTACATAATCTACTGTTTTATTACATAAACATATACTGTGTTACATTTAAATCTTAAATACCCATATAAAAAGAACCTACAGTTTAGCGAGGAATCCAAACCTAGTTTGCATGCTTGGGAGGTCGATTCGTTTTCATTTGGCTACCTTGACAGTAGGGCATTGCCAAAAAAACACTTTTTATAATTTGTCATCCTCCTATGTTGTTTCAATTGAAAAACTATACTTGCATACCATAAAAAAAAAACCTTTTTTCTAGTTTTTCATATAAACCCCTCCTATGTTGTTTCAATTGAAAAACTATGCTTGCATACCAAATTTCAGGTTACTTTTTTATTTATCTTGCATTTTAAATAAAAAAGTCCAGTGGTTTTAGGCATTTTGCACAGAACTTTTCTATTTCTGCAAACTAACTATACCAAAGTGTAGGTTTCGGTATCTGAAAACATGTCAGTGGTCCGGAAGTCATATGGTGGTGGCAGAATACTTACATATATATACATGCCATTTTTTAATTACATTTCTGTCAAAAATTGATAAATTATACATGGTTGTAGTCAGAATTAAATTAAGAATCGCAATAAGTAAAAATATGTGTTCTATTTAAAAATCAAAAGTTGAGGTAATCTCCTGCGAAACTGGAAGTGACAGATTTTTTTACAATGTCAAAAAACGCAATTCTTTCAATTATTTACATTCTCTAAATTTCAAGTGAGAAGTTAATAAACAAAAAAGTTATAGGTGTGTTATGATTTTCCCCCCTCCTGTGGAAAACACGATGGAAAAATTGGAAATTAAATTAAATAGTGGATTCTTATCTGAAAATTGATGCTGAACAACTTTTGTTTGAATCTTTTTTTAATAAAATGCATTCCCTTTGAGCTAGAGACAGTTTTTGGCCAAAAAAATACGAAAAATTATATTATATTATCTAAGTATCCTGCCACCACCATATGACATATGTTTTCAGATACCAAAACCTACACTTTGGTATAGCTAGTTTACAGAAATAAGAAAGTTAGCTTATTTGAGCAAAATACCTCTAAAACTACTGGACTAAAATTTTAACTTGCCTGTAAGTATTTGGAAAAATGCATTATACTACTCACTGTGAAGAGTATATAATAAAATGCATACCTTTATACATCTTCACAGCTTGTTGTTTATTTTAGAGCAGAGTAATTCATTTTTGTTTTCAACTGTGTGAAATTCAACTCCAAAACTTTTAGTCAAAGGAGTTTGTTAACAGAGAAAAATATCCTTAATTCAAGTAAATATTTAATTACATTAACCTTAATTAAATAAATTTGATGCTTTGTATTCATAGTGTACTCTCCACTGTGAGTTTGGGAAAATAGACTCGCCAGATACCTCAGCTGACTGAGCAAAATAGTTTAAGTAGGATAATATGCGTATATTATTCTTACTATAATAACAATACATACTGAGAATACTAAAAACAAAAACATAATATATAATTAATTGTTCATTGTTGAAAGTTAAGGTTTACCTCAAAAGGGAACTCGTGCCTTGCCGGTTATTTCGGATCTCCCTATCGTGAACCCACGAATATTGTGTGTAGTCACGTTGTATGTTAGGCAACCAGTTATACAGTGAAATAAATACCTGGCTTTATACTTTAAGTTAATTAACTAAATACTACGTAGAGGTAACATAATACTTAGATCAAGTGGCTCAAATGTTGTATGTGTTAGGATAAACTGCAATTAAATGTGTCTTAGACCAAGAGGCTAAACCTGAATCACTTAAAAGTGCTTTTTTACATCGGCTACTAAGAGTGCAGATGTATTGAAATCTTCGCCGAAAAGTCAAAATCTTTGACCACGTTTTTTTTTCACATTTCTCGACGTTTTAGACCATTCTGAGTCGAAATAGGTAAAAAAAATTTTTGTGTCCGTCTGTCTGTCTGTCTGTCTGTCTGTCTGTCTGTCTGTCTGGGTGTAAACTCTCTAACTCAATTTCTACATGAGATATCGACTTGTGGTTTTTTGTTTTTTGCATATTGTTTCTTATCGTATTCCGAAGAGCTGATTAGATTTTGGGGGTAAACGATTGGGGGTAAAGGGGTAAAATAGGGTAAAACTGTTTATAATTAAGGCAATTATTTTTGTATTTGGTTAATTTAGCACTTATATAAAAGATAATTTTAAATTGGTCAAAAAATGTTTTAAACAACGTTTTCCTAAAACGCATTGTTTTCTAGATATTGGAGTTTAAAGCAGTAAAAGGTTTTTTTAGCATATCTCACATATTTACCCGATTTCAAAAAATTATATTTTAAATAAAAGCTCTTTTTAAGCCCTATAAAAAATGTTATATACAGTTTTTTGCTAGAATATAATGTTTTAAAGATACAGAATTTAAAATCAAACAAAACACCTAGTTTGAAATTTGCAAACTAGATTGCTCTAGTGTACAATAGTGCCGATGTTTTGACAGGGTTTCAACGTTTCATCTAGTTTAAATAATAAAAATGTTTGTATAAAGTTTTAAAGAAACTTAAATGAAAGATACAAGTAAATGTTTATACTGAGTATGTAAAATACTAAAAATATTACAAAATATTCTTAACACTAATTTCTTGGAACAAGTACTAATTAAACTTGATACAAATTATTGTTTTGTTATGGTTAGTTAAATATATTCAGATCAAGTATTTTTATACTTACGACAATTTTCTAATACAAGTGTCACAAAAAAAAACATATAAGAGTATTTTTTCTCTATGTGTATGGTTGAATAGAAAGAAACACGTGGTCAGAAATACTGTTAAGTGATTGATTAATGAAAACGTTAAAAAATAATATTGACAATGATAATTATCATTGTAGACCTGTGTAATTAAAACAATATTGATTAATTTGGTTTTAGTTTACTTTTCGATAATTTTTTAATTTTTGGAAAAAATTATTTTCTCTGTGTAACACTGAATTTCTTGTCTGACATAATTTAGTTTTCAGTGACTAAAAGTTCGTTTATAGTACAAAAACCAACATTTAAAACAATTTTGTTTTTGTTATACAAATAACTTTTAGATTTTAGGAACAAATAGCTTTAGAGTAATCCTTTGTCCCAAACCAAGACTTTATTTTATTCCCTAAAATTTGTATAAAAACTTATCCAAGTTTATTTTATAAAAGAAATAATAAACAAACTATAAAAATAAATAATGCTTTGCTATATATAGTATACTCCTTCCAGTTGCCGTTCCTGGCGTCACACACGTCTCTACTTATCACATCTCTACTCATACACTTTGTAGGACTTAATTAGTAGATTATAAAATTCTCTACAAAATATATACATGTAAATGTATACAAATATTTTTTTATTTGGCTTGGTTTGTTCATAAAAAGTAAATAAATGTAAAAACAATAAAATTAAAGCACACAGTATAAACTTTTTTCCCCAGCACAAAAATATATTTTTAGTTCATTTTTGACCCCCTAGTGAGGATTTTTGACAATTTTTAGCATGAGTACGTGTCTCTTATGCACCCCTCTCCTTTCCCTCCTGTAATAGGGTGCTGGTCCCAATTAAAGCCAAAAATATTAATTATCTAAGACATTAATTTAGAACCACACACTATTATTTGGAGGCGTATCAAATACAAATAGCTGTATAGTTGCTATTTGGGTAGCGTGCCACCAGTAATAATATTACATAATATTACCACATTATTATATATCATATGATTACAAATGTTAATATAAGAATCTAATTACTACTTAATACTTATCTGACTTTCTTAGATGTTTCTTCGATGTCTTCCAATATCACTAACTGTAGATATGCGAAAGGTAAAAAAACTTCAAATATATTTTAAATTAATTAAAATATATCTTGCCAATAAAACAAAAGGATTAAACAACAATTAAAAGAATTTAATGAAAGAAAAATGAAAAGTTAAAAACAAATTAAAAACAACAAAGTATTTTAATTTGAAATGAAAAAATTATGAATAAATAGCATCTTTACCCTTCAGATATCTATACGCGCTACTCTAAATTTTACTTTAAATTTTCACATATTACGTTAATTCCAAAATTCCCCTAAGACCCAACTTAACTAGACGACTACATATTTCCGAATCCCATTTTTGACCATAACTAAAAACAGGCAAAATTTCCCTTCCCAAAGATATACCAGTCATAAAACTATTAACGAAAATATCTGAGGAGTTTTCGATCAAAATAAACTGAATTACTTTAAATTACTGAAAATGAATTTAAATTTAATTAAGCGAAATGATTAAAAAAAACTACTTCTACATTTTGATTGATATTGATTTTCATGACATTGCTTCGAAGTAGAAAAAACCATTTTTACAAACAATCCCTAACTATTGCCAGTATCTAAAACAACATCATTAAAGATATTCCCATATTTATTAATTAAGAAAACCGAATTAACCAATTAATTAGTCTAATAAAAATGTACACCCTTTTTATATAAACGCCTCAATTACACAAAATGTAAGCTTCCCAAATACTAATAATATTAGCATCTGAAAAAACAAACAACAAACCGCCCGTTAAGAACAATGCTATGTCACGTTCAATAACCATAAAAATAAAAAATATAAATACTCAATATATACAGGGTGACCACTCTGTTACCCTCCACCCCTCCTTAGTTTTGTCACAGAATCCATTTTTTAAAACAATAATATTTTTCCATAATATCCCTATTTATTTATTTATTTATTTATTTAAATGTTTAGAGTCGTTTTGGGACTTTACAAGAAAGTATTTTATACCATACTACCTATGAATTTAAAGTTTCCATATCGTTTTGGGACTTTACAAGAAAGTATTTTATACCATACTACCTATGAATTTAAAGTTTCCATATTGTAAATTGGGTATTTTTTAACTAAAATTGAGTCGCCAAATCCAAATTTGGCCTCAGAATATGTTTATCTCCCATAATTTTATAACAAAAGAGGACTAAAATATTGATTTTTTACCACTTTTATCCCATTTTTCTCAGAAACCTGAGGTAATAGAAATATTCTGATGACAGATTCGGCCTTAGCAACCCAAATTTAGTTAATAAACATTAGACTCGAATCAGGGGAGTAATTAGATAGACTTCTCCGAGTAGACTACTCGTGACAATTAAAAACTAGTACCTAGTTTTATTAATCACTATAATTATAATATTGCAATTTATCACTTAAATTAAAACAATTCAAGTTAAATTTTCACAAAGCGAACAATGTTAACAGTTACTTTAAACTTATAAACGTTAATTTAGCCTTCATTTAAAAAATAATTACTTTTAAATTAATTTAATTTTACTCTCTTTAAATAGAGTAAAACGCATAATAATTATAAGAATAATATGTAATGGGATTTTTACAAAATAGGCATACCACATTTTTTATTATGGAAGGATTGGTGTAGTGGTCTACCGCGTCTGTACATGCCAAGTCTACTAGCCAACTAGCGTGAGTTCGATTCTCACTGGGGCCGATTTGCCTTTTTCAGTTAATTAAAAGTTGGCGAAGGCGTAAGTGAAGCGGACACTCCCTATAAAAACTGGTTCGAAAGTCAGTATAAGCCGGTGGTTCCCTCTACTACTAGCCCACACAAGTCCCGGACTTATAGGATGCTTAATTAAGTAGAATAGTACTAGGTTAAACAAACATGTAATCTAATTTATTAATTAGGTTAAAATGGGTTATGCCATTAACAACAATTAGGTATTATTATAAAAATAAAATAAAATAACTGTTTTCAAATAAATATCATTCAGCCCCAGATTTGTCTGCAAATCTGTCTCATGTATTTGCTTCTCTTATTTATTTAAACGATAAACAACAGATATTCTATTCATTCGGATTTTATCTCGCATACGAAATGGCATCAAAATGCTAACATTTTCTTTTCTGTTATATTTTCTGAGGAAGGATACACTAACATTAGGGGGTCCAATTCGGGAATTCTGTCAGAGTTTTGTGAGTCAAATTGGCTGGTGTTGTTTTTATTAAAAACATTCCATATCCAGGAAAAATTAAAACAAGTAAATAAACAGGGTATACTTTTTAAATTATATTTTTGTTTATAGTAAAACACTTAAATATTTGTAACATAAGTTTCCCAACATTTACCATTTAGATAGTTATTTTAATAAGGCTAATAAATATTTAAAAGCCTCAAATATATGCATAATAGCCCCAAATCATGGTCACTGCAAGTTACTAAGCCACAATTTTAACACGGTAAAAATAAAAGTGGTTGGACATTTGCATGAAAAATGCCAAGGGCTTGTTTTTTGTCCTGTATTGCCAATCCAAAAGAAAAAAAAGTACAAACCTCTTATAGGCCTATAATGCTTGTGGTTATGAGCTTATAAGAGTCACAAAATAGAAAAATATTAATAGTATATTCTTAGTTTAAACACAAAATACAACTTCTATCATTTATTAAAGATAAAAACTATTAAATAAAACAAAATATGATTTATGGATTTAGTTTTTAACAAGAAAATGTGTATAAAATATACATCATAAACATAAACTAGAAGTTATTTTGCAAAACTTTAATTTAAACCTATGAATAGGTTTTAAACTATGGAACAATAAAAAATATTTTAAACATTGACTGATTTTTAACCTTTAACTAATATAGTCCAGTCAAATAACGAGAAATTCCAGTGTTAAATTGCAATGCATGATATTTTAAAGGGTAGTAGTGGATAGTAACAGAACACTCCTGTTAGTTTTTCCCCGGGTTATTTGCGTAAGGGGGGTCAGCTATCTTGAGTTTTAGGGGTGAGTGTGGTCATCTCGCTAAATATGCATCTTACTATAAAAATGCATTTAACCAATTTTGTTAAGAAGAAAATTTCCAACAATTTTTGTTTGGATCATATTTTTAATATATTAATAAGAATCCAGAACTGGATTCTATAAATTTATAAATATTCAAAAATGGCCATGTTGGGGGTGAAATTGGGTTCTTCGATTTTTCAGCCAAATTTTTCATCGGAGGATAAAAATGGTTATGAGCAAACTTGTAGCTCTGGAAATTCTCTATAAGTTTTATTTATTATGCATTTCTATAAGTAATTTGTTACGGCTACAGTAGGCGCTGAGAGTCTAGTTCTAGTTCTCTGTAACCGAACCAAAGTACCTTTGAAAAATTATAATATATATAACTTATAGAGAATTTCAAAAGCTATAAGTTTGCTCATAACCACTTTTATCATCCGATGAATAATTTGGCTGAAAAATGGAAAAAAAAACAATTTTACCTCCAACATGGCTATTTTTGAATTAACTCGATTATTACTAATATGTGATTCAAACTAAAATTATTGGAAATTTCCTCCTTAAAAAAATTAGTTATACAAATTTTTATCGTGAGATGCATATTAAGCAACTCGTCCCTAAAATTCGAGATAGCGGACACCCCTTACGCAAATCACCCCGTGAAAAACTAACAGGAGTGTTCTGTTACCATCCACTACTACCTCTTAAAATATCAGCCCGTGTATATTTATTGCAATTTAGATGTTTTATTTGACTGGACTAATATAGTATGTAATAATAATAATAATAATAATATCTTTTTATCAAAAAAAAAGAGGAAAACCTACTTTTTCATAATAAAAAACTTTAAGATTATTAAATTTTTAGTTGGGTATTATTCTTATCATATGTATTTTGCTGGCGTAGGATTTTCGTGAGGAAAAGTAAAATCCTGGTCGTAAAATAACATTTAATGTCTTTAGAAACAAACCGTGAAATTTAGTCTTGTTTTTTTATGACAACATACTTCCTTCCTCCAATCAATAGAATTAAAATTCTTATTAAACAAACCTCCAAGGGGAAATAGTTACAACAGAATTTAATTAAAAAAAAAACAATATTTTGGTCTAAGATCTGGTGAAGATTTTTATTTTAATTAATTATTATTAAATAATCTTTTATATATTTAGTCCAGTCAAATAACAAATGTAATTGCAATACATGTACACGGGTGATATTTTAAAGGATAGTAGTGAATGAAAACACACCACAAAATGGCTCTAAGCGCCAGAACATAATATCTATAGAATAAAATTAAGTTGGAGTTGGTACTAAGTTAGAGATATTTTGTGGTAATTTTCTAACATAAAATTTGTTGATGGCGTTAAGTTATTTTAAATTATTTCAAATTTTTTAAATATCTCGACAATCTTACAATGGCAGACTTGATTAAAAAATGAGTTTTCCAATTTTGATTTTATATAATTTAGAAACAAATAAAAATAAAAACAAAGATATTTTACGAAATGGCGTTTAAAAATAATCTCTTTCGATATCCGTAATAAAAATTAAACATACACTGAAAAAAATATAAAAACAAATGAAATTCGATTTATCTCCCGAATCCCTCTACCGATTATTTTCATATATTAACAATAAATACTAGGTGCAAGTACTTTTGTTTTAAAGTTGATCCAAGCCCTTCGTGAAAAGTGTGAAAATAAAGATAGTTTCGTGAATTTAAGAACACTATTAAAAAAGAAAAATTTGGCCAAGAAAAATTAATGAATTTAAACTTATGTAAAATTCATCCCGGAGAAAATTACTTATTAAAAATGTTCACCAGCTCTTCGACTATTTTGTATACGTGATGGATCGAGATACGATGTGAAAATATTCCAAAATACTAAATAAGTCAGCAAAATATCTTTGGATCAGGGCAAAGTCGAATTTACATAAATATACTTAGTTATGCTGAAATAAGTTTGGAATTGGTTTTAGGATATTATTGAAAAAAAAAAAGAAAATATATAAATATATGTACTTAAGTACAAAAAGGACCTTGTGTACCTGTTATAATTATAATTCAAATATATAAAAAATTTCAGTGTGTTCAATTAAAAAAACCATATTTATGCCACTTTCGGCGAAACCGGAAGCGGAACAAAAACATTAAAATAGTAATAGTTTTGTTTGCTTTTGAATTCTCATTGGAACAACCCTCTTTCTTTTAGTAATAATTTTTTGGTTCTGATTTGTAACTGGAACAACCCCTCGACATATCTTCTCTTAGCCGCCATCTCCCGTACGGCAGCACTTTTGTATAATTTTTATTAATAAAATCTCGATCTAATGGATCGGGAAATAGACATATAATTGTTTTTAAATGTAACTGTTTTTAATTTAAATTGTCTAATGAGTTCCATGGTATGTTCGGAATATATAGAATGTTCACAAATTAGCTGGTAAGTTTTTGAGGTTGGGTTCACTAATCTTTTTAAACAAAAAGTTTTTGTATTTTCTATATAACTTAAGTAATAAATTATCCCGTTGTATTTTTAGCTTTTGAGAATGTCATAATATATGATGAAACTTAAAGTGTACTGAGAAGTGACGAATAAAAAGTGCCAAAATTAACCCAAAACTTTTGTTTTTTTTATTCATGATACCATTTTTTTTTATTTTAAAAATACTGGTTTCTCAAAACGTGCGAACTATCCTATTATTAAAACTTTAGAATTTATGATATAAACCAGCTAATTTATACTAATTGGTAAACATTGCGCAGGATGATTTATTAGAAAAGTTTATGTGGAAAAGTTTTTCTAATATATACCGCTTAGGCATTATCATACTACACTGAGAACTTGTTACCGTATTAAATAATAAATAGTCGGAGAGCTGATAAACATTTTTATTTTATTATTTTCTCCCGGCTGTATTTATATATGTATATTCAGGTTAAGCTATTCTCATCGATAGGTTCCGGATCCGTTTCCTTTGGGTGCTAGAAGCTCCAAAACTGTGCAATTGAGCTGTGCTTAATTGAGAAAATTATTCAGAAAGAACTCTAAATGTCATTAAAAACTATTTCACCAGTGTACTGCAATAGTTGAGAAACTTTAAATATCGTTTTTCTCAACTTTTTAAAAAATGGATCCTAATCGTTTTTCCACTGGACCCTTCAAATGTATTAGTTCAAAACATTATAATGAGAACTTAATTTATTGAAAAGTTAATATATTAAGTTTTCATTACTTAATTAAATCTCGTGGTCTGTCAGTCAATGCCGGACCAGTTAAGGATTAAGAAACAGTTTAAAAAAAGAAATACTCAACTTAATCAATTTTCCCGCAGGTAAAAGGATTCTCGGAATATCCGTTTAAAGGGAAATTATTTACAGGTGCCAACAAGCACTTAAAACTTGCCTCTTAACGGGGGATAAAATTAAATTAGGCAAACGCTTTTAAATTAACTTAACTTTATAAACAAAATTATTTTTTACTAATTTTAACCACTTACATGGTTGGCTGAATTTGAAAACAGGTGAAAGGTGTAGGCAGAAAAATTATTTCCTCCCTTAACTTGTTAAGTATTCCTGGACATCGCTCGGCGAAATTTGAAAAAAGTAGTAGGTATATTATACAGAGCGGTCCAAAAGTCACCCCCCCCCCCTTTTAACTTTTGAACGAGTTTAGATATCGACTTCAAATTTAGAACTCTTAAATAAGACAACTTAAACTATTTTTAAGCATATATTTGATACTTTTAGCTCTTAAAATGTGGGCAGGGGGTCATGGGGCGACATTTTTTTAAATGGAAAGGTGGGTCATGTGATATGATCATTTTAAAGCTTATAAAATTCTCCATTTAACTGTATATTTTTTATTTTTTTTTTTTATTTTTTGGGTTTAAAATAGGGTTGAAAATGGGTATTTTTGTCAAAATTTCTCTAAAAAATCCAAACAATTTTTTAAAAATGCCTAATGCCATAATGAAAAAAAGTAAATTATACTTTTAAACTAATTTTAGTTGACATAAATAAAAATTAACAAAAAAAAAACTTAAAAATTTATTTTTTAGCACAGAAAACTGAAAAATCAAAACCTTAAAAAAACATGTTTAAATTTTTTAAAAATGTATGGTTATATAGAGAATTTCAAAGTCTATAAAATGATGTATCACACGACCCCCTTTTCCATTAAAAAAAAATCCCCCATGCCCCCCTCTTCACATTTTAAGAGATAAAAGTATCAAATATATGCTTAAAGATAGTTTAAGTTATATTATTATGTAGTTCTAAATTTGAAATCGATATATCAACTCGTTCAAAAGTTAAGAGGGGGGAGGTGACTTTTGGACCGCACTGTATATGCCTATAATAGGCATAAAAGCATATAACAAGTTAACTAACGAATAGAAGAGAGTTAAAAGTAAAACTTAAACATTTTTTCTTGCAAAATCCGTTTTACTCCATACAGGAATTTCTAAACTGTGACATAAATATAGATATAAACTAGATCAAAATTAGGTATGATTAAAATTATAATATTGACGAATGCTTGTAATTTTATGCAAAAAATTTAAGGAGCATAATAAATGATGTTTAATGTTTAATTTGTTTAATTTGTTTATATCAAAAAAATTTTTAAATTTTTTTACCTATCTAAAACAATAATCACAAACACAAGTACTTTCCTAATTTTTAACCGACTTCCAAAAAAGGAGGAGGTTATCAATTCGACGTGTAACTTTGTTTTTTTTTTGTTTGTTCCCGCATAACTTTGGATCGGATGAACATAATTTGATGAAACCTCTTGCAACTTAAAGAGGACATTCATGAGGTAGTCCCGTTTTAATTTGACGCTCGGATAATGCCGGACAAGCCGGATAATTAAGATAAATCTAATCGTTTTAACAAAATTTCACTTAAAACCAGCTTAATTTGGTTCTAATACCAACCATTTTTTTAGAAAATGATCGGATAACTCGGATAAGCCGGATAAATTGATTAAGGGGTCATTCAAATATTACGGCATCTTTTTAATGCCGCTAAACTTGATTCTGTGGACCTGTATATTAAAATACCAAGAGAAAATTATAAAAATTTTGTATATACCATAAAGCGTTATTTGATTATTAATTAACGCTTAAAGTTTAACAAAGATTTTCTTTAGTATTACGTTTAGAATAAGGTTGGTTGGACTCTTGGGCGCTAAAATAAAAATACTATTAAATTTATTCTTTAAAAAGTAAAAAATAAAAAATAAGCCGGTGCCAATTTCAACACTCCCTAAATTAAATACTAACAATTATTTTTGTTGTCGAATTGTTTGCTGTGAAATTGGCACAGACTTATTTTTTATTTTTTACTTTTTAGAGGCAGAAGTTGGTTCTTTTTTTTGCGAAAAGTTTTTTTCAAATTTTTAAAACCTAAGCTATATCGATTTCCTGTACCCAAAAATAGCGGTACACTAACCTGGTGGATTTGACACGGTATGATCATACTTAACTTAAATATGATGTAACATAAAATACATAATTTAACTTAATTTTAGGTAAAATTAGATATCATTTGGACTTTGAACTTCGTCTATTTGGGCTGCTATCATCAGGGATTTTTAAAGAGAAAAAAATAAAAAAAAACGTTTAATTTTTATGAACAAGATCAGGAGATGCATCTTGGTTCCATGAATAATAGTTAATAACTATAGTTATAGCTGTATTTGTACATGCTTTGGCTATACTAATTGTATTCATCATCGTAAATTAAAAGGTTTATTAAAAAAAAGGATTTAAAAATAAATAATTTAATAAAAAACACCAGACTGATTAACTAAAAATTATGAATAATGTGAAATAATTATGTAGTAACCGTCTCAGTGGGAAGCGAATCCTAAATATCATAATAAAAATACAAATCATCAAACTTAATTTAAATATACAAATGTTTCAATCATATGAAGGCAGAATAGGCCTCCGACCTCGATGGTTACTATATAATTTTATTTCACATTATTCTTGTTTCATACCTTTTTGGTTAATCCGTCCGGTGTTTTTTTATTAAATTATTTATTGAAAATAGTTCCCCTAAAAACAAAAAAGTTATTGGGAGCTAAACTTAAAAAAAAAAATGAAAAAAAAAACTATTCATTTTTTTTTTATTTTGTTGTTTTTCATTTTTATTAATTTTTTTTTTTGAGTATTTGGGAAAATGCAATATACCATTTACTGTGAATAGTATATAATGGAATGCGTAACATTACATATCTTCAAGGCTTGTTTAAATATTAAGGATTGTCATGATCACCACAGGCCGGGAACTTACAAGCTATGACTTATCTTTTGTCATGTATTTGACCTTTTTTTATAGATACACTGGCAGGCGCGGTATTGCAATGTGGGGACAGCCGTCCTACAGACTTTTATATCAGGAATATGTTTTTACCCACGGCCGTGATTAATGGGCCTATTAATCACGGGTGTGTAAGAATAAACCGTTTAAAATTTAAAACGACAGTGGATAAAGTATAGAATTCTACTCGCTTATAATAGCTATTAATCATTCGGGTGATTACGTTACTCGCCTTTCGGCTCGTGTCCCAAAATTCACCCTCATTGATCAATTATTATACGCTCATTTAATAATGTACTATTATCCACGGCCGTGATTAATAGATATTAATTATTTATTAATAGCATTTATTAATAATAATAATATATTTATTCCGGCCTTTGAAGCCATATCAAAATAACAAAAAGAAACATATATATGTATAAACATAAAAAAAAAACATAAAAAAACGTATAAAAAAAAATTAATTATTTATTAAACGCTCTTTAAATAATATACTATTATAATAGTAATAGTATAGTAGTATAGAGATAATTATCTATTATTATTAAATAGCTAGTTTGAAGAGTATAAGTTCTAAAGGGTCTATGTGCCAGAATTAGATACCTTATTTATAGAACGTTACTACAGACATAGCCTAAAAATTAGGCCTCCCGTTAAACAATTTAAAAGTAGACAAAATTTTCTAAATCTCATCCATATTAGTTGCGTCCTTTTTTATTTTTTTTAAGTTAGGTTTGTGGGTATTAGGACAAATAAAAGGCTTATATCAAATTAGCTGACGTTTCTAGGATATTTACTGCTCTCTTTCTCAGGGCTAAAAACAATTATAAACAATACAGGTTTATGAATAAATAAAATCTTGCAATACTTGTCGCAAAATTCCGACAAAACCGAACTCACCTAATTCAAAAAGTAGATCCACAACATATCGCCAAAAAAAGAAACGCGAAAAACTATTTACGCTGTTCGGTTTTGTTGGAATTTTGCGACAATAATTGAAATATTTTATTTATTTAAAAAGTTGTTTATAATTGTTTTTAGCCCTGAGGAAGAGAGCAGTAAATGCCCTTGAAACGTCGGCCAATTTTAAATAACCCTTTTATTTGTCCTAATAACCACAAACCTAACCCCATTTTTTTTTTTTAAATTCGACATATTTAATTAACATTTAATGATAAATAATATTTACCGTTAAATGTATTCTTTATAGCTTTAATTAACTAATTATAAATGCAATAGAACATAATATTTTAAAGAGTTATTTATTATATAATTTGTGCTATAATGTTATTTTTTGTTAATTATGACTTGGTAGGGAAATTTATTTAAAATCTTGGTAGAAGAAAGAAAAAATTATATATTTATAAGATAAAATTAAAAGCTTAATCATAAATAAACAACATAAACATAAAATTATAAAAAAATACTATTTTTTTTCAATGGATAAACCCTATTGTTTTTATTATTACGTACTCAAAGACATGGAGTATTTTTTACTCCGCCAAATTTTAAATGAACACGTGAAAAATCACTGTGCAACACACTGACTTCTCCGCTCGGATTTAGGGCTTAAACTGAATGTCCGAAAGGTACTGAGACATGGAAAGCCGTAGTTAGTCGGAGTTGGGAGAAATCACAAATTGCTTACTATCCAGGCGTAAAATCTACGCCGTGTCTGTGGCAGAGGGTTAAGAAAAGATCAGAATCATTTAAAGTAATTTATTTGGAGTAAAGTGATTTATAAAAATATAATTAGCATGTTGCTGACCCATTGTGTGAATCACCATTAATAATGGCGTTAAAAATAATCATTAGATTTGACGTCATTGCATCGATAAAGTGCAATCGCATTTTCCATCTTTGGTACATTTACCTTTACCACCTTTTACCCCATCAGCGTAGCAATATGCCTTACACATATCGTCATTATATGAAAAGCCATCACCATTACACGTGAATCTTCTGACTCGAATATGCGCTATAAATAAAAAATGTATTCACTAAGGGTGTTATGATCCGAATATTTTATATGTTGTTAAAATTTTAAAATAATATTTCTTTAATATTGCGCTATGATACAATCTGGCTTCACGAGATTCGGCTTCGGCAAAGTCCGGTTTGTTCTACATTAGTTCGAACCCCTTCTCGGTTATTCTTGTCGGTATAACTTAAAAGTTGTCTAGTAGTCCTAATTGTTTATACAAATTTAATTTATGGTCAAAATTATCGTTTCAGATGTCAGAAATAGCAATTAGCTTGCAAATTGATGAGACTGAAACTCTTTTGTCGGGGTAATTAAATATGCGCGGTATCTTTGTAGATATTTTGCGCTAATAGCATTGTCAAATAAATTTAACTAGAGACTTTCTTATTGGGTATATAAACTCATGAAAAGATTCATATTTATTCAGTTTTTCGTAGAGTGCCTCCATGTCAACTTCAAAAGTGAAAATGTAGTTTCTGAGAGAAATAATTATTGAGAATTATTCTTGAATTAAAGATAGTTTTTAACTTAGAAAAATTTTGAGACTTGTATATCAGACATAAAAATAATTTTGCACATATTGTTAGTATAAACACTGATAGAAATTTTGACGAATATTAATTAACTTTGAAAAATATTTTGTAAAATAATTTAAATGACATACGAACCAGTTTTAATATATACTAGGAAAAATGTGGACAATAAATTGGGTTTTGAAAATGATTGCGAATAGTTGGGATTTCAAACATAGAATGTTTTAATTTAGAAGTATTTAATGGAAAACTATTACATAATGGAAATTAGAATTTAAGGGCTTTGCATAGAAGTAAAACTTAGAAGTAAGAATTGATCTTTCATGTTCTTGAAGAGTTTATTCACATTTATTTAATATATTATTCTTAAGTTAAGAAGAAAATGTTTTACTCTGTTTCCTAAGCGCCGTCTCCTAGAATACCCGCTCCCGAATAAAGTGATAAGTGGTTAAGTATATTCTCCGCTCGGGTATACTTTAAATATGACAGAAGATTGGATGGCCCACCTAACTGAGTAAGTTATAATCAAAGTTATAATCTCTGTTCTGCTATAACCTAATAATATACCACTATCACTAAATTAGTGATAGAATTTCGACATCACTACAAGGGAATTAAATTAAAAAAAAAACTTTTAGCCACGGCCGTGATTAATAGGCCTATAAATGAAGGTTCTGTAAAAATAAACCAATTAAAATTTAAAACGGCCGTGGATAAAGTATAGTATTCTACTCGCGTATAATAGTTATTAATCATTTGGGTGATTAGGCTACTCGCCTCGCTCTCGACCCAAAATTCACCCTCACTGATTAATATAAATTATTATACGCTCGTTAAATGACAAGCTGACAAAGTAAAATACTGCTGCCAACAAAATAATACTTTCCCCTATATGCCTAGGTTTATTAAAATAAAAAAAAATATTTTCAAAAAGGTTCCTTTTTTCGTAAAACGAAAACTAAATTAAAAAAAAAAAACAAAAAACAAAAGTTCTTCAAAAAATTATTTTTTTTTTCGAAAAAGTTTATTTTTTCGTAAATTAAAAAATAAATTGAAAAAAAAAATGTTTTCACCCTATTTTAGCCCCTTACCCCAACCCGATTTTTACGGAAAACAATCCCAGCCTAGAACTTTGGACAATCAACATGTAAGATCACCTTATATATATCCAAAAAATTGGAGGTCTGAGAGGCTAATACGCTGCGACCAAAGGAGGTAGTACAATGGGCCCAGCTTAATGGCCTAAGTGCTAGATAGCTACCATCCACCCTAATAACCATACCCATAACCATAATCAACCTGTGGTTCAAATTTGATGTCTTTAGCCCGAAGCGTTTTTGAGTTATCGTGGTCACAAATTTTTCGGACACACGGACTGACAGACCGACTGACGGAAATCATATTTTTTGGATATAATATGCCCAAAATATAAAAATACTAAAGCAAGGCTTTTCTTGGAGAAATTAAAATATTAAGATATGTGGATTATGCAAAAAAAATTAAACATACCTCTATCTTCAACTGGCCCCGAAGTGACAGAAATTACCAAAACCGTTAATAAAAGTCCAAAAATTATATATTTCATTTTGACTTGATTAAAATAATTCGTTTCGAAACAACTAATTTTATAATTCTATATTTTTTTAAATGGCTGTACGTGTTTATATACCTATCGCATATCAGCAATCTGTAATTTACAAAGTGGACACATATATGAATTTTAATTAAAAAAAAAATTATCACGTTCAGCCTTAAGGCGCCTTTTCACGGAGCAATTTGTACGCAAGTTTGGTGCTATGCAATTTTGTTGCAAGAATGATTCAATCACTGACCATGTCTTCAGGCAAATTTTATGCTATTTTCGAGCCATCAAATTATTAGAACAAGTTCAATTTTTCGACGATTTTCATGCAAGATTTTAAGTTATTTTCGTGGTACCAACCTGGAAAAAAGTTACTAAATCGATTTCTTTTTACTAATATAGTAGCAACTGGACATGTTAATAATTATTATTAATAATAGGCCGGTCTGTCTAACTAAAAGGCTTCCTTAAAAAGCAAATGCTAGGTTATGTTTTTGTCAACAAATGCAGAGACACGTCAAAATTGTCTGGTTGGCAGCATTGTTTAACTTGCAATATATAGCGTCAAACTTGCGTATAACTTGCTCCGTGAAAAGGCAAATGAATGTGTAATTGTCCTCATGCTATATCTGGCTGCAAACTTGCATAGCACCAAACTTGCGTATAAATTGCTCCCTAAAAAGGAGCCTTTATACAGGGAGATTTTTAATGACATACACCTCTACGAAAACACCTAACTAAATATAAAAAAGAAAATCAAACTGTAGGCTTCCATTTGTAGCGACACTATAAAAAGACAGCGAACAATAACTTTGATTAAAAAAAAATACTTAGCTGATCAGAAGGGTCCTAGGAAGTGGGAGAGAGCAGTACTGAAAAAAATTGAAGCATTAAAAAAAAACACATGTGTGATACATCGTCGCTTTTTAAGAGTAAACTGAAAAATATTCTATTAATAAACTATTTAACCCTTTTTAACCCAAAGTCGTATGTGTTATTATTCTTACCCGACTACAGCAACGCGAAATGAGGGTTATGTTTTTGCCTAAATTACTGGGCCTGTTTTAAAACCAAGGCGTGAAAAGATTCGTTTTGATTACATCGGTGACTTAGGGCTACATAACTGCCTTTCTAAGCTAAAAGGTCCTATCTGTATATGTTAAACCTATGTAGATAGGACCTTTCAGCTTAGCACGGCAGATAAGGATCCATGTTTTAATAATATTGATAGTTTTAATCAAAAAATTAACGGAAAATCAAAACAGTATATTAAAGTACTAGTTTGCAAACTTTAATTTACACCAAAATTGTTATACAAGGGCTTTTGGGGCTGCTGATTATGAGAATATTCAAATTTATTTTTACAAAATGGCGGATTCAATACTGATATGTTAAAATTTGCAGATTTTTAACTAAAAAACATTTTATTGTATTAAATTTATTTTTTACAAAATGGCGGATCCCACATGGCTAACAAATATGTCGAAATTTGCATATATTTCACCAAAAACTATTGTATACGAGTTTTTGATTACGAATAAATATTTAATTTTATATTAACAAATTTGGCTTGACCGTCACATAGCCTATGTGACATGTGAAAATTTTGAGAAATTTAAATTGCGAGTCATATTTTTATTTTTTTCCGCCAAATACTTCACTTCTCATCACTACTATTTGATATACATTCATTATAAAAATCAATTAAATATTGCCGAGATATGCTCACTTGACTTGCCACTTCACTTAAAAAAAAATTGTTACATTTTTTTCTCATTATATAATATGTATTCAGGATTTCCTATTGTTCTATTATATCCAAAATTGTATTTATCTAGATCAATATTTAATTGATCAATACAAGTTTATGAACTAAATTAAATTTAATAATTTTTAGCGTCATCTTTGATTAAAGCAGTCAAGAACCTAATAAGCCCGGTTTATGTAAACTAAGAAACTGTTGGTATACTGTAAAAAGTAAACTGAATATTACAAATTACAAATTACAAATTACAATTACAATTACAAATGGATAGGAAATCGAAAGTTATTTTCCTATACAATTGAACCGGTGCACAGTCTTGGGATTTTCAAATTTAGGGGGACATTTAGCATAAAATTTAATTACTAGAAATACCAAAAAATATACACCTTTGTGCAGCCAAATGCGTACGTGGTTTGGCTTAATGACAATAAAAGTAATTTTTTGGGAAAAGCAGCACTTCCGTGCCCAGTCGCAGCGTGTTCTTTGTAAGAGACGGATGTGGCCGCTTAGGCTGATTTACTCCTGCATCAGCCTGCTATCGTAGATATGCACAGGACTTGATTTATTTTATGTTTATGTGAAAATATTACTTTAATAGTAAAATTTTAAGTGAATCGTGAATATATTTTTTTTATTGTGTGATGTTACATTTTAACGTGGAACTGTTAAACATGTAAAGTTAATTTTTTTATAAATTTTAAAGATTTTTTTTATAAGTTCTGCGCAAACATCACTACAGAGTGAGATGGTTTTGCTTAGGCCGAAAATTATATTAGATTGACTAACGATGCCTTCTTTACTGGTTTATGAGTCTATATGTGCCACTAGAGCAAGACTTTCTCATTACACGACGCGTGCCAATGACGGCCCTACTACACGTAATAGAGATAAAATTAAACTTCCGTTTTTAAGACTGCATTCTAGTAGACATTGCTTTAATTATTTTGGTCCCTCTTTTTACAACAGTTTACCCATTGAAATAACTCAATTGGGTGACAACACGTTCAAAAAAAGGCTGAAACATTACCTTTTGGTTCATGCATTTTATTCCACGGACGAATTCACTAATTCTCTTAGAAATGTAAATATAAACGAATTCTAATTTTTGTGATATCTGTGTTTTGTTATGTTGTTATTTATTTTATTATGTTTAGTTATTTAGTTACATTTTCAAATACCATCCTGACGATTGCAAACTTGTAAAAACTTGTATTTAGCATAAATAAAATCTATTCTATTCTATTCTATTCTATTCTATTCTATTCTATTCTATTCTATTCTATTCTATTCCATTCTATTCTATTCTATTCTATGGAAAATGAGCGCAACTTAATGAACAACTCAGTTATGATTTGTGTTCGCTAACAATAGTTGTGTTTGGATTGGAAAGTCCAAACGAGATTCACGTTACAAGTAATACAAGTGATTTATCATAGACTTTTTAAATTTTACCATGGCTGCTGGTCTCTCAGGTTAATAACAACGAATTTTTTATCATTATCAGTAAAGTAGTTACTAAAATATAATAATTTCAGGAAGGAAAAAAATTATTTTTTTTCCTGGTCAGAATTTGTTTTAAATTAATCTATCTAGAATAGAATAGAATAGAATAGAATATTTATTAGCCATCATGTGATACATTTCTGTATATATGGTAGGTCTGGCTTTCTATTGTGATCACACTTAGGGTTTATATAGCTTTAATTTTTAGTTAGCTCTTTAGTTACAAATCTTGTAATCCAGTTTTGAACCCCTCAGGATAATCCTAGAAAGCTAACATTTAGAATAGGTAATTCTTATAATAATGAAATTTTAAAATAGCTCCTAACCCCTTACATTAGAGTTGGAGGACACCCCATTTTGTATTTCTTACAATGTAAACATTGGCTATTTGGGGTCAGATAGCAGACCGGTCGTGACGCGAATGCATTTGTATGAATTTCTTACAAACACATGTCTTCTATCTCAGGCGATAAAACAACAAGCAGAGACAATCAGTCAGGATCCAGAATCTTTAAAAAGTTAACATGACTCTTCAGACAGCGAAAATGAGTATTCAGATAGATATATATTTTATTCATGTTTGTACAAAAAATGTTTACACATGTCAAAAATACTTAAAACTAAATAATAAATAAATAAATAAATAAATAATACAACACGGAAAGAAATTAGTGGGCTCTGCGCTATACATTATAAGATATTTGGTAACAGTGTCAAATTATAGTGATTTAAGCTATAGATTATAAGGGACACAATATCTAATAATGTTAAAAATAAATTGGAAACGATTATATATATTACAGACACGATTATATTTATTACAGGCACTATTATAAATTTACAGAAATTTTATTATATTATAAAAATTATTAGCACGGACAATAATTAAATCTATTTAAGCTATAAATGCCATACTATTTGTTATATTTTATTATTCACTAAACAATTAAAGTATTTCATATAAATTTTTACACTGACTGCCATAATTGTAAGAGAAAGCCTTGTATTTATATAATAAGCGATTATAATTTGCTTGGTATGTGTGTTATAGCGCTCCTAGCTATAATTTTTTTTTTCCGTGAAATAGGTGTAAATTTTACGTTACATTTAAGTTAAAATCAATACTACTGTTTAAGAATTCGTTGATATGATAATATGCTTTGTTTAATAAAAATTCTTTTACTTTTGATTTAAAGTTATTATATGGCAATTCTTTTATGTTAGACGGTAATTTATTATAAAATTTAGGACCGTAGAAATTGCATCCATTTTTTCTAGACTCCAGACGAAAGTAGTTAAACCTAATAATGTGTTTTTGTCTTGTATTAAACGAATGTATATTACTTTGAAGGGTAAGATTCTTTCTATTTTCATGAGTATACAAAAGGCATATAAAAATGTAAAAAAGTGGCAAAGTTAATATTCGCAGTTCTTTAAATTTTTCCCTGACGTTATCTCTATAACGTCAGGGAAAAAATTAGACAGTGATATCACTGTGATATAGACATAAAGAATATTATAAATAAAACAAAAATATTTTATTTTTCGTCACATTTTTATTAATTCAAAAAGTCATGAAAACTTGTATATACAGGACATATTAAACTAAAATTACTTAAAATATATAGAAATATACTTGATATACCAACTAGATGAAATACAAACGTATAACAAATTCATTTTATATCGTAATTCTAAATGTCCCCCTAAATTAGGGAATCCGAACACTGTGCGTCTAGAATTTTAAAATTTAGTTAGGTATTTTCGCTTCGTTGAACTCCATAATTATTTTTTTTTGTTTTTTTTTTTCAATTACCGATTGCTGATAAGAAATTGGTATATAAACTCGTACAACTATTTTGAAAAATATAAAATTATAAAATTAGTTGTTCCGAAATATAATATATTAATTAAGTCAAAATGAAATATTTAATTTTTGGACTTTTGTTAATGGTTTTGGTCATTTCTGTCACTTCTGGGCCAGTTGAAGAAAAAGGTATATTTTTTTTGCATTTCTATGATCTTTTAATATGAAGCCCCCTATTTTACTTAACTGCGAACAAGAATAATATATTTTAAGGAAAAATATAACTTAAAAACCCTAAAACAATTATTATAATGCTAGACTCTAAATTTTTCCGTCAATCTTTCAGTAGTATTAACTTTAATAATTAAAGCAAATTCACCATGTCAGAATGTGAATTTACAATATTTATTAAAATAAACCTCAATATTGCTCGGTTTAGTAAAATCTCAGCTCTTTTCCTGTCGCACTCTAAATTTTTCCGTCAATCTTCCAATAGGTCTGTAATAATTAAAGAAAATTCAACATTTCAGAATGTGAATTAACAATGTTTATTAAAATTAACCTCAATATTACTCGCTTTAGTAAAATCTCAGCTCTTTTTCTGTGGCACTCTAAATTTTTCCGTCAATCTTTCAATAAGTCTGTAATAATTAAAGAAAATTAAACATTTCAGAATGTGAATTTACAATATTTATTAAAATTAACCTCAATATTGCTCGGTTTAGTAAAATCTCAGCTCTTTTCCTGTAGCACTCTAAATTTTTCCGTCAATCTTTCAATAGGTCTCTAATAATTAAAGCAAATTCAACATTTCAGAATGTGAATTAACAATATTTATTAAAATTAACCTCAATATTACTCGGTTTAGTAAAATCTCAGCTCTTTTCCTGTCGCACTCTAAATTTGTCTGTCAGTCTTTCAATAGGTCTGTAATAATTAAAGAAAATTCAACATTTCAGAATGTGAATTAACAATATTTATTAAAATTAACCTCAATATTACTCGGTTTAGTAAAATCTCAGCTCTTTTCCTGTCGCACTCTAAATTTGTCCGTCAATCTTTTAATAGGTCTCTAATAATTAAAGCAAATTCAACATATCAGAATGTGAATTAACAATATTTATTAAAATTAACCTCAATATTACTCGGTTTAGTAAAATCTCAGCTCTTTTCCTGTCGCACTCTAAATTTGTCTGTCAGTCTTTCAATAGGTCTGTAATAATTAAAGAAAATTCAACATTTCAGAATGTGAATTAACAATATTTATTAAAATTAACCTCAATATTACTCGCTTTAGTAAAATCTCAGCTCTTTTTCTGTCGCACTCTAAATTTTTCCGTCAATCTTTCAATAAGTCTGTCATAATTAAAGAAAATTAAACATTTCAGAATGTGAATTTACAATATTTATTAAAATTAACCTCAATATTGCTCGGTTTAGTAAAATCTCAGCTCTTTTCCTGTAGCACTCTAAATTTTTCCGTCAATCTTTCAATAGGTCTCTAATAATTAAAGCAAATTCAACATTTCAGAATGTGAATTAACAATATTTATTAAAATTAACCTCAATATTACTCGGTTTAGTAAAATCTCAGCTCTTTTCCTGTCGCACTCTAAATTTGTCTGTCAGTCTTTCAATAGGTCTGTAATAATTAAAGAAAATTCAACATTTCAGAATGTGAATTACCAATATTTATTAAAATTAAACTCAATATTACTCGGTTTAGTAAAATCTCAGGTCTTTTCCTGTACAAAAATTTTGCATTAAAATTCATGCATGTGGTACAAAAACCAGGTTTTTTACAATTGCAAGAGCCCGTAATACTGCTTTAAATACTGCTTAAATTACTGTGAAATCACAGGTAAAAAATCACATTCTTACAGATAACAGCAAATTTACAGTACTGATTTAAATTTACCACTTTTTTTGCTGGTAACATATGACCTACTTTATTTTAGCCTACTATTCTTGGAAAACTATATTAATTTTATAAAATGTTTGTCACTCGGTCTATCAGCTTGTTTAATTCTTTTTATATTTCTTAATATTTTGTCGGTCTCCCTTGATCTGTCATTTTTTGTACATGATAACACGAAAATGCTTGCTAGAGGCTTGTAATTTGGAAGATTGACATATAAAAAGGTATATTCCAGTTCAATATAAATAGTTACAGTATTTTTATACACCTTGTGAAGTACGACGATTATGCGATGAAGTATAATAAAGCACGTACCCTAGGACATTGTAAAAAAACACTTTTTTCCAATTTTTCATTTGCACCCCTCTTTTGTAGTTTCAATTGAAAAACTATGCTTGCATACTAATTTTCAGGTTAATTGAACATTTTTTGACCCCCTCCCAACTAAGTTATAATTACGAAGTATTTGTGTTGTTTAATTTCTTACATTGTTACAATTTTAAAGACATGTAATTGTTACAGTTTTAAAGATATGTAATGCTACGCATTTTATTATATACTATTAACAGTCGATGGTATATTGCGATTTGCCAAATAACACAAAGTAAAAAAAGCACAATTTTTTTTTTCAAAAAAATTTTAATTTTCACGAGTCCACAATAAATAAAAGCCTCGATCCGAGTTCCAATAAATACCATTATTTTTAGTTCTCCTTCAATCGAATACATATATGTGTAAAAAAAACAAGCTCGGGCGCCTGGGATAACGCTGATTGCAGTTCGTGGTGCATTCAAACGGGAAAGAAAGATGGAAGGCCATACATTGGTGGATCTTGCAGTGATGGAATATGCAATTGCATAATCTCAATTGTATAATATAATAACTGTAATAAAATAATGTTACACTAAATAAATTGCACTAAATAATTCTGATATTTTCTTTATTATTATAATAAATGAACGGAATAAATTCAGTTATGACTCCTCAACGTTGAAAATAAACACAGAAACATAGGCTTACGGAATAATTTTTCCGAATTATGAGGGAAATTTTTATAAAGGTCACTAAATCGAAACATTTGACAACTAATTTGTTACACACAACAATATTGAATATACATATTAACTATAAATATGTAAATATATCGGTGTTTTTCGAAGAAAATAAAAATGTAAATATTTAAAACCTCGCGTCAACGATAGAATCGACGCGGCGCCTATGCGAGCACTGGAAATACGCAGATGACTGATGATAACACGAAAATGCTTGCTAGAGGCTTGTAATTTGGAAGATTGACACATAAAAAGGTATATTCCAGTTGAATATAGATAGTTACAGTATTTTTATATACCCGGTATAATAACGCAACAACACGTACGCTGCAAAAAAACACTTTTTTCCAATTTTTCATTTGCACCCCTCCTTCGTTGTTTCAATTGAAAAACTATGCTTGTATACCAAATTTCAGGTTACTTGGACATTTTTTGACCCCCTCCCAAATAATTTGTAATAACGAGGTATTTGTATTGTTTAATTTCGTACATTGTTACAGTTTTAAAGCCATGTAATTGTTACAGTTTTAAAGATGTGTAATGCTACGCATTCCATTATATACTATTAACAGTCAATGATATATTGCGTTTTTCCAAATAACACAAAAAGTAAAAAAAGTACAATTTTTTTTTCAAAAAAAAAAAATCTTTTTTTGGAAAACTTTTTTCATATTTTTTTTTCAAAAAAAATAATTTTTTTGGCAATTTTTTTTTTTAATTTTAATTTTCGTGAATCCGAGTTCTAATAAATACCATTATTTTTAGTTCTCCCTTCGTCGGAAACATATATGTGTAAAAAAACAAGCTCGGGCGCCTGGGATAACGCTGATTGCAGTTCGTGGTGCATTCAAACGGGAAAGAAAGCTGGATGGCCATACATTGGTGGATCTTGCAGCCATGGAAGGTGCAATTGCATAATCCCATTTGTATAATATAATAACTGTAATAAAATAATGTTACACTAAATAAATTGCACTAAATAATTCTGATTTTTTCTTTATACACTTCACACACATAGGATCGTATTTATTAGATGCTATTAATAGTATATTATTCGATAAGTATATAATAATTGCTATTATTCAATGAGGGTCAATATTACGTAACGCTCCTAGGGGGGGGGTCATTTTGGTGTGTTACGCCCATGTTAATGGTATAGGAAAATAGCGTTAAAGGGGGGTGGGGGTCCAAAATAATCAAAATTTGCTTTACGTAATACTTGAACTTTCCCTTATTCGCGAATAGAATACTATAATTTATCCACGGCTGTTTTAAAGTTTAAACGGTTTATTTTTACAGACCCGTGATTAATACGCCTATTAATCACCGCCGTGGATAATAGTATATTATTCAACTAGCGTATAATAATTGCTATTAATCAATGAGGGTGAGTGAGGGATACGAGCCGAAAGGCGAGTGACCTAATCACCCGAATGATTAATAGCTATTATACGCGAGTAGAATTCTATATTTTATCCACGGTCGTTTTAAATTTTAAACGGTTTATTTTTACAGACCCGTGATTAATAGGCCCATTAATCATGGCCGTGGATAAAAGTCATTAACTCGATATATAAGGTGATTCACCTAATACGTCACTTGATTTTTCATAATAAAGCTATTAATATAATAGTATATTAAAGTACTAGTGTTATGAAACGAGTGCTTTATAATATTTTTTCTATTTTGCTTTAAAATTAAAAAAAACTTACATTTAAATTGATGACCGATTTGGGGATTTTTGTTTTGGGTTGGCATTACAATTTTCGCAATGTTTGAAATTCATAGAACAAACGATATATTGATATCTTTTATATTCAGCTCTCCTCTTTTTCACTGCAAGTAACCAAGCCATAATTTTAACACGTAAAAATTAACTTAAAAACAATTATGTAGAAAACTAAATTTAAAAGTGGGGTTGACATTTGCACCGAAAACCCCTCGGAAAACCCCAAGTGATTGTATTTTGTATATTGCCAACCCAAAAGAAAAAAAAGTAGAAACCACTTATAGGGCTATAACAACACGCAGAATGCATATGATTATAAGCTTATAAGACGCAAAATAGAAAAATATAATTTATAACACTCAATATGAGCCCAGTAAGCTAAAAGTTTATTCAAAAAAAGTTTCATACTACCTTTTTTATTTAGGTGCAATTATATAATAATATACTTAACTAAAATTTAAATAGGTATAACTTTAACTGGAAATGCAAAAATTTTTAAAAATTATTTTATTTTCCTATAGTACCATCGGCGACTTAATTATCGATAACAGTTTTGATCCTTGAGGTACACCAAATCTTTATTATTTTAGCTATTACTTAAGTAATTAAATTTTTAGGGTGTCAAAATAAATGTACAACAAATTAATTTAACATTTAACATTTAACATTTATTTGTTTATAGTCAAATTACTTATAAAGATTTAAACTGTTAAAAAATTGTTTCAAAAAATAGTCCTGCAAATACACCTTCAGATTCGGTACATCAGAAATCAGAAATTTTGCACTTCGTGAAAATTTCGGATATATCGGAAATACACCTCTCAAAAATTCATATCCAGAAGCTTGCATAAGAACATAAAACATAAGAATGCGATGCCTTGATTGGCTTACAAAATACATGGCGGCCCATGTAATGTAATTTACTGGGAGAACATTCTTTTTGCAGATGATTCAAACATCATATCAAATAACTTAGATTTTTTAGCAACGTTGCAGCTTATGGGTGAGGCACGGTCAAGTGCCCTTGAATGGTTGTAGGCAAATAGGCTCTCATTAAACAACAAGAAAACTGTCGACATCTTTTTCACTCATAGACCTTTACCTAATTTTACAAATCCTGATAAAATTAAATATCTTGGTTTGCTGTTCGACCAAAACTTAAATTGGAACCAGCACACCCATGAGCTTTCTAATTCGTTGTCCAAAACAATTTTTGTATTCAGGAACTTGGTGAAAATGGTCTCTTTAGATGTATTAAAAACAGCTTATTTCGCTCTTTTTGAATCTAAGGTCACTTATGGTATGATTGCTTGGGGTCATGCTGCTGGAGTGGATCGAATATTTGGTTTGCAGAGAAAACTTCTATGACTGGTTTAGGTTATCAAGCGGATGTAGAGCATAAATTTATTGAACTTAATATTATGACCGTGCCCTCTCTTGATATTTATATTTCACTTTTATATGTAAAAGAAAATAGTAGTAAGTATACTCTGCAAACCAATATTCATAATAATGGTACACGCGCCAACAATATCAGACTTCCTAGGCTGAGGTTGGAGAGCAGTAAGTTTGGTTCAAATTATTACGGACCAAAATTGTTTAATCATCTTCCTTTTGGTATAAGAAATTTACCCCAAAAGGAATTTAAAATTAAATTAAAGACATTTTTGCTGAGACATGCCTTCTACAGAGTGGATAAATTTTTAGACATGAAGCTTGAAAGTAATTTTTTTAAAGGAGTATCATTAAATGTTTTTATATTGTACTTATATTGTATTTTAACTATTTTAGTATTTTCAAATATTTTACGTGTGTAAACGCTGTATCACGAATAAATAAATAAATAAATAAATAAATAAATAAATAAATAAATAAATAAATAAATAAATAAATAAATAAATAAATAAATAAATAAATAAATAAATAAATAAATAAATAAATAAATAAATAAATAAATAAATAAATAAATAAATAAATAAATAAATAAATAAATAAATAAATAAATAAATAAATAAATAAATAAATAAATAAATAAATAAATAAATAAATAAATAAATAAATAAATAAATAAATAAATAAATAAATAAATAAATAAATAAATAAATAAATAAATAAATAAATAAATAAATTAATTAATTAATTAATTAATTAATTAATTAATAAATAAATAAATAAATAAATTAATAAATAAATAAATAAATAAATAAATAAATAAATAAATAAATTAATTAATAAATAAATAAATAAATAAATAAATAAATAAACAAACAAACAAACAAACAAACAAACAAACAAACAAACAAACAAACAAACAAACAAACAAACAAACAAACAAACAAACAAACAAACAAACAAACAAACAAACAAACAAACAAACAAACAAACAAACAAACAAACAAACAAACAAACAAACAAACAAACAAACAAACAAACAAACAAACAAACAAACAAACAAACAAACAAACAAACAAACAAATAAATAAATAAATAAATAAATAAATAAATAAATAAATAAATAAATAAATAAATCACCGCATTGAATAGTTATGTTTTATGTTCTTATGCAAGCTTGTGAATAGGCACTTAGGTATGCAAATTTTACGAATTGAACCAATTTACTTTAAGGTGTTATCAATTTGATTAATGAAATGTCAGGCTTATTTGTTTTTTATCATTTTTAATTTTTTAATTAGTCAAAATCATTACCATAAATAATAATAACTTTATTGCCCAACAGATAAAATCCAGCAATAGGACAATTATATAAATAGAATTAAATATAAATACATAAAGTTTAACTACCTAATCAGAAATTAAATAATCAAGTATAAAAAAAAACTTAAATAAAAAAACTTAAATAAAACTTAGAATACCCCTAAATAAAAAAAAAAATATATATATATATATATATATATAAAGATATAAATATTATCACATAAAATAATACATTTATATTAATGTTAAAGAACCCTAATTAAACTCTAGACGAACTTTACTTAATACAGAAGATAAACTGTCAAAACATAAATCGGAATCTATACAATATAAATTTACATTATTTGTCATGATGTAGATAAATAAATAAAGAATAAAATATTAAGCAAATTGATTAGGGTATGTAAAAAGTGTACTTTTAGTTTAGAGCTAAATGAGTTACAATCCTTAAATTGGAATTATACACAAAAACTGTAATATACACATGCACGTGTTTGCATTAAATTAAGGGGATAATTCTACATCACAAAACATTAAAAACCAGCATAGGAACATAGGTCTGGAAACGAACCCTAAGAGAGTTACAACAGTTTCGCATGTACTAGTATTAATAAGGGCAATTAGATTATGTTAATTAATTTTATTTAAATCTATCCATGCCTAGACTGACAAAATACATCTTAACACACTTTTGTCCCAAACTGTTTCATGTCTATTTTTTTATATAAAAATTTAGATTCTTTAAGCAAAAATTATTTTACAAAAAAGACTCATACGTCTAATTTTTAATCTAGGGTATAGAGATAGCTGCAGGGATATATTTAAAAGTAACAAGTTACTTACTGCTCCCTCCGTTTACATTTTAAAATGTCTATGTTACACCAAACAAAATCTGAACCAATTTACTTTTATTGCCGAAAAACATAATTATAATACAAGACATGGATTATTAAAAATACCTGCTCATAAAACAGCTAAATTTCAGAAGTCGCCCATGTACAATTGTATTAGTTTATACAATGCACTTCCGCCATTCTTACGCAAAATTGATAATTTTAACCTGTTCAAGGTAAGAATAAAAAATATTTTAATTGAAAAATGTATTTATAGTTTGGAAGAGTAATGTAATTTTATTTTGTAATAATTCTGTTCATTTGTAGATATTTATTTATATGTTTTTTGTTTATATTCTTAATCATTTTAAACTATTTTAATTGTTTTTTTTGTCCTAACTTATTTTTGTTATTATTATTATTATTATTATTATTATTATTATTATTATTATTATTATTATTATTATTATTATTATTATTATTATTATTATTTTCGTAGTTTTAAGTTTTATTTTTTAGCTTTATTGTATTTTTTTTTTATATAACTTGTTATATATATTTTTTTTTTAACTACATATAGGTTATACTTGCATTTATTGACTTACCATATGTACAATGTACCCACATGGTTTAATAAATATTATTATTATAATATATAAAAAATATCATATAGTAAAACTGTAAGAGCAACCGTTAAAAAAAATGCAACAGGAAGTAACATTTTGTGCCACCAAAAATGTTACTTTTTAAAACGCTATTACTGCTTTAATATAAAATTTAGGTGTTTCAGTAAAGGATATTTTTTTACTTAGTTTTAAATAAAGAATATTACTGAAGCAATAAAAGTTTATTGGTGCTTTTTTGTTCCCAATTTAATAGGTCTATCTTCGAAGGGCGGTAGCTCCCTTAGGGCTTATTTCCTGACAAATGTTTCCTTGAAGGTTTTTAAAGTTTTGTGATGTAGAACCATCCCCTTTATTTAATGACAAACGACTGAAAACAACGTGTATTGATCCCTGAAGAATAGCTTATTTCTTTAAAACAAGGCTCTTTTAGTTTAGTACACTTATATAGTTTAAGATATGAAGTTTATAGGTAAAGACTTGCCAAGGGCAAAACCAATGTGACGCTAAAATTGTCTCGAGGCACATTTTCTACCGCTTCATTGAACCTCCAAGTATTTGACAAATGTTTGCTTTAACACAGGGGCGCTCTCAGCCGAGTCTAACTTGAAATTAAATTGTTAATTTCGAAAAGGGCCCATCTCCGAAAATTAAAATTTTTCAGGAGACCCATAAAACTGAATTTCTGTTGAACCATTTGACTTATTTGAGCAGTTTTTTTTTCCTAAAGTTACCGATCGCTGTGTATCAAATTGTATCGTTAAAGCCTTTGCTTCTTTAGCAATATATTCCAAATCTATTAAATAAAATGCTAACTCACTTCAGCAATCAACTCCCAGCCCACACCCCTGGACCTACAAACTTGAAATTTTGACAGTTTATTCCTTTTATGATGTGAGCACCCACTAAGAAACGATTTTTAGTAATTCAACCCTTAAGGGGGGTTAAAAAGTTTTTTAACCCGCTATGGCACCGTGTAACCATATGGACACAACCTAATTTAACTAATTATATTTGTTATAAACGTTAAAAATGTTGTTTTGGTATAGTCAGTTAAATATTTTAACCCCTAAAGGTCCTGCCTAATTGATTAGCGCAAATGGAAAGCAAATTTTAATTTGTTTCCTAACATGTTAACAGCTGTTTAGAGTTTGTTGCAACATGTGTTGATTGTTTGATGTTGATCATAACTTTAGTACGTAATAAGGTGAATATTCCAAGGTAAAAAAAAACTATAAATGTGAATAACTTCTTTAATAAACAATTATTGGTTATGATGTACATATTTATTTCAGATATATAGAGGCCTAACGATATATTATGGCATAATGCTGCCAAATAGTCACAACCACAAATATAACTTGTTTTTTAATGTAAAATTTAGTCATAGAACTCGACTTAGATCATAATTAGTCATATACTCGGCACATTATCTATCTGAGTAACAAATTGGATCAAGGAAGCTATGATTAGTGGTTTAAAAATGACTTTTAGTAATATTTTTGTAGCCCATTGTGCTTTTGATAATTTTTAACATTTAGGTTAAATTGCTTGTCATTTTACGTCTTACAAATAATAACAAAATCTGTTTAAAAAGTAAAACTTTGTTCAAAATTATAATAAAAGTAAGTTTTTATTCATGAAGTGCTATTATAAACTTAAATTTAACATTACCTGAATAAATTTACGGACCAGTATTATTTTAACCAAAAAATTCTCTGTTATAGTGTTTACTTCAAAAATTTATAGAGCACTGCATTATATTACTTCATTTAAACAAATTTTTTATAGATTGATGCTTTAGTTTTCTTTTTATGCACTTTTCTTGTTATTTCTTCTTGCTAAAGCAAATTATTTGGATTTTTTATAAATGTCAAAATAATGTCTTGATTGACAATAAATTTTAAACAAGATGAAAACCTTACATAAGGAACTAAATATATTCTGCCAACCAAATAACAAGAAACAAATGACCATCAACTCAGATAGATAATGCTCGGAGTTTATACTCTAATTTGGTAATTATAGTCCTTATAAAAGTACTAGTGAACTACAGGATTAAAGAGTGTGCCCATCTCAGAGACCTCTTGATCTAGAATCTTCATATTTGTTTAAATAGTTTTTTATCGAAATCAAAAATATCATTCAGGATTTTTTAAGGTGGTAAAAATCGTCATATTTTAGTCGTAGGTTATAAATTAAATTTTTGAAAAGTGCGCGTATCTCAGAGACCTCTTGATCTAGAAAGAAAAGTTATTGGTGTTAAAATTAGAATATTTGGTACTATAAGAAAATATGCTGTTGCGTACCTCGTGTCTGTTTTTTTTTGTTATAGTGTATCCCATTATATTTCAACCACACATAAATATTCATAAATTTCACTCAGTATTTGAAACTACTACGCAGGAAGTTAAACATAAATGTTTATGGTGAAGCTAAAACTCATATTATATCATCACCAGACTACATATATGTAAGTCTACTTAAAGTGTTGACGTGGGATGTAATAATCAGTTTGGGGGTTGAAAAGCTGACTATTTTATGTATGCTGTTACGAGGTTGTAAGACTTCATATAAGAAAGCACAGTCAACAATGCTAAGAAACAAAAAGTAGAACGGATTGGTCAAATGAATACGTTGATCCGAGCTCTAGTAATCACTGATTAATTACTATAGGGCGGAGGCGAGGTATTGATTGCAGTGATACCAACGCTTTTTGTACTGCAGTATAGTATATTCTATAACTAGTATGGAATAGACAATATTCCGCGCGAGCGGAAAGTTTGTCATACGAGCCGGCAGGCGAGTATGACGGTCCTGCGGGCGCGGAATGACTATTCCATACGTGTTGTAGACTATACTTTTCCTTCGACTGCAAATATGAAACTGTATGGCTTTAAACTACGGACAAGGTTAAAAACAACGTTTTTTGTGACTAGACATTGTAAATACAACAAAACACATATTTTTAAATAAAGCAATTAATGTTATTTAATAATTTTATAAAATCAGTACTTAAAATAGATTTTTATTTAATTTTAGCACATATTTACAAATTATAATGCAAAAATTGAAGGTTATATCAGATTGTTGTGACAGATATCATGTTTAAATATTTCACAATAGATGGAGCAGTTTTAATTTTTTGAACTAAATTGATAAAAAACTGGTCAAATATTAAGAAAAACTTTAAATTGCATTAAATTATTCAATATTTCATGGTAAAATACATGTGTTTTTATTAATTTTGCTACAGTATTCTTTACTTTTATTAACAAGAGATGTCACTACATGTGCTCATTCTAACACTTGATACGGAATATTCATACCATATCTTGAGCTAGAATGAATTCATTCTGTATTTAAAAAGTGTGTGTATTTGCTTACATTCTAAAGCAGTCGTAGAAAAACGTATTTCCGGCTTCTACTTAACTGTTATACTAGAATCAATACCTTGGCGTCGGCCTATATAAAAAGTCTGGAGTTTTTTCGGAGACCACTGTATTCATATGTATTTTGAGGCGCTGAATCCAAATTTTAAGTCAAAATAGCCCCTTATCAGATTAGTTTTAGAGATAACCTAATTCTAATTCTTTTTGTGTGGCTGTGTTACTAATGAATGATTAATAATTTCCAGATTGGTGCAGGGAAAAACTTTGTATTGGCTGGGCTAATCTTACTAAAAGTTTCTTTTTTGAAATGAGGTTTTTAACACCAAGAATACCATAAACATTGGTTCAAGTTCATAGAAACCGGTAAACAGGGGGAAATTTCATACTAAAATTTAATATACAAACACTACAAATAACATGAAAGCATTTTGCATGCCACATATACATCAGTATATTATTTTTTATCTATTTTACGGAGTTTTGGGAAAGTGCAATAAAACAATAAATTTTTATTACTATACAGAGGGAAACTTAAGAAGTTTTAAAAAATATACACTGTGTTTGCTGTCCTTTAGTACATGATAAAGGGGTGATTTTATATCACAAAACATGAAAAACAAGCATAGAAAAATAGGTCTGAAAACGAAACCTAAGAGAGTTACAACCCTTTAAAATTGTACTAAAAATAAGGTTTTTAATTAATAACTCTGATACCCTTTGAGTTAGAGTGACGAGGTTTTGCATGTATAGTATTAATAAGGGCGATTAGTTGAAGTTAGTTTATATATTTTTAATCTATCCAGAGACTAAATGAATTTGATTGCTGCTGTGCTTTAAATTTGAAGCTTAACCGAGTTACGTTTATCTTCAAATCAAGTTTATCAAAAACATAAAATGGGTTTGATAATATTTAGTAGAAGAAAAATTTGGGTCACTCCATCCTGCCGCCAAATAGAGTGACCCTATTTTTCTGCGAAATCATCGTGTTTCCGTCAGACGGCAAGAGAAAAATGTCCCGGGATGAAGAAACTATAGAAGAAGAAGTAAAAGACATGAGCTTCAAATAAAAAACAACAACCCTGCTGGTTTAGTACTTTTTGAGTTAACTGAAAAAAAAAGACAACTTTCAGGAGAATCGTGATATCTCTTAAACCAGAAGTAATAATATAAAAAACAAAAAAACTATAGAAGAAGAAGTAAAAGACATGAGCTTCAAATAAAAGACAACAACTCTGCTGGTTTAGTACTTTTTGAGTTAACTGAAAAAAAAAGGCAACTTTCAGGAGAATCGTGATATCTCTTAAACCAGAAGTAATAATATAAAAAACAAAAAAGAAAATATTCATTAAAACTGCAGCAATAAGAGAGACTTTAACAATTTGATAAATATTTGCAGTGGCGTTCCATGTCAGACCTAGAAGATGGGGCAAAAAACATAGTTGTACATTATTTGTTGCTGTTAATATAGAAATACTTTTTTAAATCATTCTAAACAAAAAACAAAAATAGAGAGTGTTTAAGCTTTAAAACTAAAGAATCAGTCAAATCCATTAAGCCATCTTCGAAGGGCCGTAGCTCCCTTAGGGCTCAAAATAAGCCATGTTCATAAATTATTTTTGGAAAATACATTATGTTTTCACTTTAAATGCTATCAGTTTTCAGAATAAATTTTTCTTCAGACGGTAAGTTTTCGTAGACATTCCCTAATTTTTTTTGGCTAAAAATCATCTTGTTTATGATGGGGTTCAGAAGCGAACTGGATCAAGTACTTATGGACTTGATCCATTTCACTTCTGAAACGAAAAAAACAAAGTTTTAATACTGTGTGACTTGATTCGTTTTTCTACTCTACTCTACTGAAGTAAACATTTTTTAATATGCCTTTAAAGACGATTAAATTAAAACAGTACGAAATTGGACTTTGAATTCTGAACCCCTCATATAAGTGAATCAAATTTATCAAGTATACCGTGCAATTATAAAGTGCAGAACACTTTTTAAATCAAAACTGGCATTAGCGATAAGTAAAATGCAAGAAAGCTGTGTGCATTTTACTGGACTCCGAGCTGTTGTACCTAGCAATCATATGGGCTTGTCGCGCACAACTCTTACAGAGGCGTGGCTTCAAACTAAGAGTATTTTCTTTTCAAACTGTTCGGCACTTTATACTAATATAGTTATAGTTATAGTTTATTTCTGCAATGTAATACATAAGCATGGTATGTATATGAACTCACTTTAATTCACTTTAAATTGTATGAGTAAATATTATTATAACAATTAGGTGGTAATTTTACTAAAATTGGACGTGTTGACTTTGAAGTTGTCTAGCATCTAGTGCCTGCGATGGTCATGTCTTCTGAAGGACAATCTCAACATAGTAGGCAATTAATTCCAAGCTGTTTGTTTAGTATATATTGGCCGCCAATGATAACACAGGACCTCAAAAAAATTAAGTGTTTCTCTTGGAAATTCCAGTTAAGGTTTCTGATAAAATAAAATGATCTTTATACTTTAGCATCATGCCGCAATATTTTCCCAGTCAAATTTATTTGTTCACTTAAATCTATAAAGTAAACCCTGCTTCATTAGTCCTTTTATAAGGACTAAAATTACCAAATTAGTGTATATGATTAAATATTATTACCTAAATCGAGATCCATCCTTTATATTTTATATTTTTTAAACAAAAAGTGATATTCCTAGATGTGACCATATGTCAAGATTAGGCCAATTAAAGAAACATTAAAATTTTGTAATTTATTTTTTTTTATAGTTTCATTTAAAAAAAAAATTGACCCATCATAATTTTTTTGTGGTTGGGGGAATTACTTTCATAGTTTGTAGAATTGATCCTAATAAAATAAAAGTATTTTTTTCTGAAAAAGCTACCTTAATTGGAATTTTCTTTCAGCTTTTATCGATTTTTTTAAAAGTTTAACCACTCATAACTTTTTTGTTTTTGGGGGGATTACTTTCAAAAACAATAGAGATCTTCCCTTAGTAGAACTTGATTTTTTCTGAAAATTTCAAGTCTATCGAAATATTTGTTCTTGAATTATCATGTTCACAAAAATCGCACTAGTTTGATATTTTTACATCACACTCGTGTGATATTTATGTATTTGCCTAATTTTATTTAGATATATACCTCGTAGATTTTACGAATTGTATTGACCTTGTTTTATAAACCTAGTCTAGACAGTCTAGATCTTATAAAAATTACTTATTTTTAATTTAGTTAACTTACATTACATAAAAAACATCAAAATACACAGTATTTTTCTTATGAAATGTAAAACAGTACAATTTTACTGTCTTGTATGGCAGCATAACCACAGAAATCTAATTTAATAAGTAAACTCAAGTTTGCATTTATTTAGGAACAGCTATGTATTGTATTAAATATAAAACTAAGAAAACTAAATTTTATTCCAGCCCAGAGGGCCATATACAAAAAAAAAAAAAAAAAAAAAAAAATACAAAACATACAAAATATCTACAAGAAAATTAATAATTAGCCAATATACAAAAGTTCAAAAGAGCTACCGTCCCCCCATTAAAACTCTACTCCAGGTATGCCATAGATTGGAACGCCATAGAATGTCACTCCTTAGCAGAGCCACAATAAAGAGGTTGGAAGATTTATACAGCCGATCGCGATGAAAATCATATTTCCTGTTTGACATACCTACCTATATAAATTTGTATGCTCTTTATAATTATTTTGAGCTTTGCTTGTCTTAAAAATTAATAAAAAATAGAAATTTTTAAAATAAGAAACTTCATATTTTTTTGCAGATCGTAGGAAAAATAGTGTACATAACTTGTTGGAAAGTGTATTTCATACACTCGTGGGGTTTCCTTACTCGCCTAGCGGATCATTCGTAAACCTTCCCACTCGCTTGAAATATGTCACTTTCCACACTAGTTATGTAATATACTATAGGATGACGTCAGTATAATTTGACTCCAATTATGTAACTACGTATGCTATAAAATGTAATAGTTGTTGAAGACAGGAATTTCTATTAGTTGACTTTGGAATTTTAACCCCTTAATATTGACGTAGACTGCACGGGTGATTGGGTGAGACTTCGGATATTTAGCCCAGGGTTTAATTAAGGTTTACTCCATTTAGCACATTACTCTATAATACGGGAGCTGGCAAAACTTAAATGCTTGTGTGGAGAGAAAATGCATAAATGGCGTAAATGATAGTGAGAAGAATATCAATCAAGTTTTACATACAGAGAACCTTAAGAGAAAATTTACAACCAAACCAAATTTTCAACACGCATCGTCAATCCACAAGCAGTTTTAGAGGGCAAATATCATTCTAGTATTTCGGAAATATGTTCAGAAAACCTAAAGGGCATTATTCAAAAAATACATATTTGTAAAGAAAAATGTTCTACTGTAAAGAAAACCGTGTCTCGTAACTGGAGGCTTAAAACATATTAATGGTATCACGGTTTTGCTTTACTTGTACAGTAGAACGTACTTAACAATGATCCCAGGCAAGAACTCAATGATCCCATCCGAGATCTTTAAATGTTGTTGACACTTACAATATCAACAATTATCTCAGCCGAGAACTCAATGCGAGCTTCACATATTTTGGGATACTTTTTCCTAACGGTTTTTTTTTTCGTGACGGTTTCAGCCCTCTACCCCCGTCTTAAACATATTAATGTTAAAAAGATTTAAGTTACAAAGAACAACAATATTAAAATATGCAACATAGTCAATGTCAAAACGTGTAGATTAATAAACACTTAAGTTAAAAACTGTATATAAACCAAATAGTCAAATAAATTACACAGACCCACAAAAAAAGTTGTCTGTGCTGTGGTTGAGACCCACTCATTCTTATGTATTTTGGGATGCTGAACACAAATCTACCATAAAAAAGGCAGCTCATGCCCTAATTTTTTCGCTACACTGAGAAAATTGTCTAATATGGTAACAATCTTACATTATTAGTCAGCAATTTTAGTGTAGCAAAAAATTAGCCCATATGACAGATTTGTGTTCAGCATCCAAAAATACATAAAGATAGGTGGGTCTCAACCCCAGCACAGACAATTTTTGTCCTTATAAAAACAAATACAAAAAGTTGTCTATGCTGGGGTTGAGACCCACCTATTCTTATGTATTTTGGGATGCGGAACACGAGTCTGACATTAAAAAAGCAATTCATGGACTCATTTTTTTGCTACATGAAGTTTTTTATGACAGATATGTGTTCAGCATTCCACAATACATAAGAATAGGTGGGTCTCTACCCCAGCACATACAACTTTTTTTTGTGAGCCGGTGTTATCATGCAACTATGATCATTATTTTTTCATCACTTTAAATTTTTTTAAATTATAAAACTAAGGAGGATAGCTAAATAGAGTCTACTTTAAAAAAGACGTAAAATTCATCCACTACACTGAAAAAAATGACGTTCTTCGCTCAAAGTAGTCAACACTCCTGGCAGTTATTCTTTTAGCTTAAAAGATGTGTATCTTCAAACAAAAGCATTTATCTTGTCCCAAGAAAAGTGTCGTTTATGAAATATTTTTAAAATTCTCTTGGACCTGGCGCATTTGAGGCAAAAATCATTTATCTTGTTTTAAGGTTTAAAAATTAAATAATTTTAAATACTTTGGCACAAGAATTTTTTGAGACAAGACTACTTGCATTTCACACAAGATCAAAGAATTTTAAGTTAAAGAATCAGAAAGATCTTGGCAAGTGAATTATATTTTCATATTAAGAGAAGGCGCTTTTGGACGTATTCAAGAATGCGAAGCATTTGGCCTAATTTCATATGCCATTACCTCAAAGGATCCTTTTTTTCAGTGTAGAGAATAACTGGTTGCAAATCTCCGGCTATAATATCCACTTTTATTTAGTGAAAATTCTACCACTTGAATGTTATTATAATCTCCAAAAATTACGACTTAGAATTGTGTCAACAGTAGATAAACTTGTACACACTAATTATTAATAATTAATTAATACTTGAACTAATTAAATAAATTAACTGGGTTATTCGAGTGTGTAAACTATAAATCATAAATTTAATACACTACAAAGATTTAGGTTGCTGGTGAAATCGATCTTTTTTGAATCTTTTTTTTTTGTAGAAAAAATTATATTTTATTGTAGGGCTTTTTTATACATAAAATATATTGTTTCAAGTTTATAAAAAAAAATATTTTTTTCATCAGAACTTTTTTCAAAATGGCGGCGTGAACACGATGACTTTTTTTGCTGGCGTATGTGATTTATCAAATCCAGGTAATCTAAAAGCAAAAAACGAAATTGATTCTGGTTAATCATGTTATGTTACTGGTTATCCTAGGAACTAGAATTATATTTTTTATGAAAAAATAACAAAATGGCGGACTTTAGAAATTTTCAACCTTTTTTTTTCAACTTTTTAATTGTTTAATTTTTTTAATTGTTTATAAAAAAATTAAATTCTAGTACCTGCGATAGGAACACGTACAAAGAGTAAGCAGGTAAAATTTGAAGTAGATCAGTTAGTAGATTTTTCAAAATCACCTAATGCTCTTTCGATAAAAACGCGTTAAGGCTTTTCCTCCGAAAATCTTTAAAAATATATCAAAGATATTTAAAAAAAAGGGTGTTACACAACATCCAAATAAGTTTTTATATATTTCCAAGAGTATTTTCTAACAGAAAATATAAAAAAATAATTTTTGATTTTCCGAAAAAAAAAATCACTGCAAACCCCCTTAACCCCAGTGATTAACTTAAGTACTTAAGTATTCAAATTTGATAAAAAAAATATAATAATAGATTAGACCTATAAAAAATTTGCTATCCTATTAAAATCTTCTTTTTTTTTTTCAATTTCGTTTCAGCTAAAGCTGTCTAATTTTATTCTTTTTCGTTTTTCTTTGAGTCACATTCTTTATTTTCTTTTTATTGCTTTAAATGAATTAAAATACCAGATCCATAAATTTAAATTTAAATGAAAAAAATATAGGAATCTGATTATACACACATAAAAATAGTATCTTGATCCAAAAAAATACATTTATTAGGACATATTTAATTTCGTTAAAAAAAAATATTTAATAGGTAAAAATTTTTTCTTTATGAAATTTTTAACCGACTTCCAAAAATGAGAAGGTTATCAATTCGACGTGTGGCTTTGTTTTTTTTTATAACTTTAAAACGGATGAACCGATTTGAATGAAACTTTTTGCAACTTAAAGAGGGCATTCCTGAGGTGGTCCCGTTTCAAGTTGACTTTCGGATAATTCCGGGTAAGCCGGATAATTAACATAAATCTAATAATTTTAACGTAATTTTACTTAAAAATGGATTAATTTGGTTCTAATATTAACCAAATTTTTAGAGAAATATCGGATAACTCGGATAAGCAGGATAACTTGATTAAGGGTTCACTCAAATATTACGGCAGGCTAAAACTCTTTTAAATGCTGCTAAACTTGATTCTGTGGACCTGTAATATTAAAATACCAAGAGAAAATTATAAAATTTGTGATTATACCATAAGGCGTTATTTAATTAATACTTAACGCTTAAAGTTTAACAAAGATTTACATTAGTATTTTGTTTAAAATAAGGTTGGTTGGACTCTTGAGAGCTAAAAAATATAACTAAATTAATTTTTTAGAAAATTATCTTAGTGCGTTATGACGTCAGCAGCTTGTCGAGATGGAAGAACAACTATAATTTAGCTTAGATGGCGTTACAAATCTACAAGTTCTGTGTCTCTAAATAGTAAAAAATAAAAAAATAAGTCGCTGACAATTTCACAGTAAACAATTTAATAACAAAAATAATTTTTACTATTTAATTTAGGGAATGGTGAAATTGGGACCAACTTAGTTTTAATTTTTTACTTTTTAGAGACCTAGGAGTGGGTTCATTTTTGTTTTGTTAAAAGTTTTTATTTTAAATAAGGTAGTTCTTTTCTTAACATAATATTCTTATTTATTTGCTAATAATTTTGTTTTGTTCCATTAAAATATAAAACGATTTGTCAGTTCGCCAAAGAAAAATTATTACTGACTTAAACTAAGGGTCTTTTATTTCTACGAAATCGTTGCGTTAAATTAATTTTGAATTATGTCGAACTAACATGGGAGTATGTCACAATAGTTGTATGCTGCAAAAAAATATTACTTAAATAAATCTTTTGGGTTTTGGTATTAAAATTTTAATATCTAGTACTTTAAGAAAACATGTTGTTGCATATATGTCAAAAGTTAACATTCACTTTGCTTAAAATAAATTCATTTGAATTATATATTATTTTTGTCTATGTATTTAGAAGCGCAAAAATTGAAACATTGTCAAAGGATTTTTATGACCAATAAAACTGACTAAGATAAATATATGTATGACAGACATTTTTATATAAGATTCTCCAAGTTTATAGCATATTGTGTTCTACAAATTATATTCTTACGAGTTTGCTCATTTTTCTTAACAATACTTTTGCTTTTCGCTTATATACTCATATACTCCGTCCAGTTATGCAAGAGAGTAAGGGACGCGGCCCGTTTTACACCATTACATACCATATACCATACACCATAAATAGAATAATTATGCATAAATCGTAGTGTATCAAAAATTTAACGGATGTCGGTACTGTTTTCCTGGAAAGGGCCTACCCAAAGACTCACATAACAAGCATAGTACATAAGAGTGCGATGCCAGGATTGGCTTGATATGTCGTCATGTATCTTGTAATCGTTGTTATGCGAGTCTCTGGATAGGCCTTAAGTTGTAATTGTAACCAAAAAATTTGACGTTTTCCTTATGTTCAATATAATTTACGTATGTACAATATGTAGAATATGCTAATTTAGTATGATTGTATGAAGAATAAACCAAAAAGGTACATTTTTCAATACCATACAAAATAACATTAAGTATAACCATTTTTTTATGTAAGTTTGTCTTCTTTTATTAGGTTTAACCGTCAATCATTGTCATAGACAAAAAATGTCACAATATTTTATATGTTAAAAGGTTTTTAACCAATGATGTAGCTTATACGGGAATATTAAACTACTATCTTGCATAATTGGACGGACTATAGTTTATAAAATAAACAAAAACTTTTAAAGAAAACCGGATACAAGCAAACAACTGGCTTAGATTTGGGTCACTCGATCGGTTGTTACTTTGTTTAGTATTTTGGTAGTTAGCGTATGAGTTTCTTGAAGTTTTTGCCTATAAAAATCCTAAACCGAACAACCACCAAAGCACACTAACACACAAACTAGACAAAGCAACAACCGATAGAGTGACCCTAGCTTATATATCCAGGATAGTTTTACACTGATAGAAAAATCTAAAAATATTAATAAAAAACGTTGTTGTGTCAACTTTTAGGTAAAGAACACAATTTTTACGATTATTCAAAACATTATAAGGTAATATTAAATACAATCAAACCACATACAGGGTGATCCATAACTGGCATGCCAAAATTTAAGAGGTGATTCTAGATCCAAAAATATAAAAAAAGTTCCTATAAAGGTTGGTCCGGAAATGAGCCCTAAGGGATCTAGGGCCCTTTAAAATTGTAATAAAAATAAGGTTTTTAATTAATAACTCGGGTACCGTTTAAGCTAGAGCGGCGAGCTTTTGCATGTATACTAGTATTAATAAGGGCAATAAGTTTATGTTAATTTATTTTTTTAATTTATCCAGAGGCGTGCCCAGACGGACAAAATATATGAGGCTTAAAACATTTTTGCCCCAAACTTTTCTATGTGTATGTTTTTTGGATTTGTTGTAAAAAATATAGATTTCTAGAGTAAAAATACATATAAAATATCATATAGTGTAACACTGTAGGAGCAACCGTTATCAAAAAAAAATGCAATTAAGAGGAAGTAACATTTTGTGCCACCAAAAACGTTACTTTTTAAAAGGCTATTACTCCTTTAATATTAAATTTAGGTGTTTTGGTGTATAATACTTTTTTGCTCAGTTTTAAATGAAGAATCACCCTGCAGCATTAAAATTTTATTGGTGCTTTTTTTTGTTCCCCATTCAATACGTCATCTTCGAAGGGCCGTAGCTCCCTTAGGGCTCATTTCCGGACCAACCTTTATAGAAACTTTTTTTCATATTTTTGGATGTAGAATTACCTCTTAAATTTCGGTACGCGAGTTCTGGAACAGGCTGTATGTACTAAACAACTTCATAGTATTTAATATAAAAACATTGTTGTACTATAGTGCCGGTATTTTAAGAAGTACGATTAACAAAGATGGCGGAAACCAGATGATTTTACCAAAAATGATGAAAGTAGACATTTTGGGCTGAAATTTCTATGTGCATAAGTATACCTAACGATAAGCATATACATGTACATGTAATTACATCTGATATCATAGATGAGCTGTCATCTCAAGGTTATATAAAAATTTACGAGTCCTCCATTTTGATCGGAAGTTATGTCAGAAATCATCCAGGAAATTTAAATTAGTGGGTAAAATGAAAATAAATAAACGACTTAACCTTACTTTTTAATGTTTTCTTATGTTATATTAAACAAAATCAAACTTAACTAAAAAATATGATACTTCTGTCTGCAGGTAGCAGTCGTTATGTCAGAAATCATCCAGGAAATTTAAATTAGTGGGTAAAATGAAAATAAATAAACGACTTAACCTTACTTTTTAATGTTTTCTTATGTTATATTAAAAAAAATCAAACTTAACTAAAAAATATGATACTGCTGTCTGCAGGTAGCAGTCGTTTTATGTTTCTACAACTTTTTGTAAAATACGTCATTGCAAAGACTTTACTAGTTCTTTGAAAAAGCACTATAAAATATACAAAAAACACAGAAAGACTTTAAAAGTTCAAAAACGCTATTATATAGTCTATAATAAAATAAAATGTTCACCCTTCTAGCACAAAACACCAAACGCGTAGAAAAAATAACAGAAAAACCTCGAAAACAAACTCAAAACATACATAAATTAGGTTATGTTAACCTGTTGCACGAATATGTTAGAGGTGTGCCAAGAATTATATTTTTATATTTAAATTACTGGTAAAAATAAATAAATATCTGTGTATTATAACATATTGATTTAGCTTTTACATATATAACAAACTGTTGCAATAAAACAACGACAAAAAGAAACTTTTACTGACTACTGAAGTGAAATGAAAAGACACGTCTCTAACAAAGAAAATATTCCTATCTAAAGCAACACAGTGTTACCAACATAAAATATATATTTTTTTACTTTATGTTGGACAATTGGAATCAAAATGGAGGACGCATTTAGTCGGGACGCAGAAGTATGCGCAGACGGTCAAAAATCAATCTATTTGTTTATTTTGTCTATGTCTGATATGTAGTTTTTATGTGCACACACATGTAGTATATAAATTTAAAATAAAATGCGTACAAAGCAAAAAAAAAGTTGTGACGGGAGGGTGTAAGGGCGTGAAAATGTTGATAACTTTTTTTACACCAAAATTTGAAAAATTAAAAATTAAAATCGACCTGTCCAAGGGTTTTTTAAGACTTATAACTGAAAAGTTAATCGCTTGATTCCAGACTTAATGTACGCACTGTATAAAATTCGTCAGGGGGAAATAGCTTATTGAAAATGTTCATCAGCATTCCGACTGTAATATTAACCCCATATTTCCATAAATTATGCTAACATATGACCGATATACGTGACTCTACTTTTTGCTAAATATGTTGGCTATATCTGTTTTTCAGGGCCTACTTGATAAAATCTTTTACGTTATTTTATGTATCCCCGGCAGTATAACGTTTGAGTTATGGGGAAGCTGGGAAATAAACTTTGTCGTATCTCCTTTTTGTCTAATGTTTTAAACATTAAGCATACATAATATAACTTTTTATGCATAATTTTTATTAGTGTATTTAAAATATAACTTAAAAAGCGGAATAAAGATATGATAATTTAAAGAGTTGAAGGCTGAGAAATTATAGAGATCCTTTTATAACTTTGACAATTTAATCACCATAAAGAAAACTAAACTAAGCTGGATATACAGGGTGTTCTGTGAGGAAAGGAAAATATTTAAAGGATGTGTTCTAGAGCTCAAAATAAGAAAAAAAGTTCCCATAAACATATGTACAAAAACGACTCGTAAGGGAGCTACGCCCCTTCAAAAGAGATTCCGAAATTTCGATTTTTCATTAATAACTTAGTAACCCTATAGCATCGAGATTTAGCATGTGATCTATGATTTATAAGGCCTATCAGCCAATGGTGTATGCATGTAGTTATTTCAACCAGGGGCGTCCGTAATAGGGGGCCTTTTCACTTTTTAGCCCCAAACTTTTTACTGCTTAACTTTTTTGTCGATTTATTGTTAGAATAGTATTACTAAGGTAAAGACACATAAAAAAAGTACTCGTTGTAATACCATAGGTTTAACTGTTTTCGAGAAAAATACAATTAATTAGAACAAAAAATTAAACACTAAAATGTTAAAAATCAACATTTCAATAATGCAGGTTGATTCAACATTAAAAGCTAAGAAAAAAGTAGGTCCAAAAATCGATTTAAAGGTACCATGACCCTTTAAAAATTTTGGAGCCTGACTCACTTAGCAGTGATTTTTGGAATTTCGTGAATGAAAGCTTTTTTTCTTAGTTTTTGGTGTACAGTAACTACGGTATTGAAATTTTGGTTTTTAATATTTTGGTGTTTTATTTTCTGTTCCCGAAACTTGTAATTTTGCCTTTAATTGTAGTTTTCTAGAAAACCGTTAATCCTAAAGTATTACAGCAAAACTACCTTTTTAATGTTTTTACCTGAGGAATACTATTCTAATAATAAACGCACAAAAAAATAAACGGAAAGAAGTTTGGAGCAAAAAATTGATAAGACCCCTCATTTCGCACTCCCCCGGTTTAAGTAACTGCATGCAAATACCATTGGCTGATATGCCTTATTAAGAAGAGATCACATGCCAAAACCTTGTTGCTATAACACAAAGGGTTTCTAAGTTATTAATTAAAAATCGAATTGAACCCCTTTTGAAGGAGCGTAGCTCCCTTTTTGGACATATGCTTATGGGATTTTTTTTCTTATTTTGACCTCTAGAACACATCCTTTAAATATTTAACTTTCCTCCCGGAACACCCTGTATACAGGATGTCATTAATTTTAAGAGGTGATACTACATAAGAAAATATAAAAAAAAGTTCCTTTAAAAGTGGCTAAAAAAATCGGTTTTTATTTAATAACGAACGCTTTGAGGTACAGCAACGAGGTTTCGAATGTAAACTAACCATATAATAACTATTAATCATTCGGGTGATTAGGTCACTCGCCTTTCGGATCGTGTCCCAAAATTCACTCTCATTGATAATAGCAATTATTATACTCTCATTGAATAATATACTATTATCCACGGCCGTGATTAATATGCCTATAAACAACGGGTCTGTAAAAATAAAAAGTTTAAAGTTTAAAACGGCCGTTGAAAATTATAGTATTTTACTTGCTTATAATAGCTTTTAATCATTTAGGTGATTACGCCACTCGCCTATCGACTCGAGTCTTAAAATTGGTCATAATTAATTAATTATTATGTTGAATAATATAGAATACTATTGAACATAAAATAGTGATATGATACAAGGACGAAAAATAGAGTTTTTAGGGCGACTTCAAATATTGATGCTCGCGAGCATCAACTGATATTGCTCAAATGCAACAAGTATATCCTTTTCTAGTGAGAGAGTGAGAGTCCACATACAGAGCGGTCCAAAAGTCACCTCCCCCCCTCTTAACTCTTGAACAAGTTAATATATCAACTTCCAATCTAGAACTCCTAAATAAGACAACTTAAACTATCTCTTAGAATATATTTTATACTCAGAATATGGAGGGCATGGGGGGACATTTTTTTTAAATGAAAGGGGGTCGTGTGATACGTCATTTTAAAGCAAATAAAATTCTCTATTGGACTGTATATTTTTTTATTTTTTAAATAATTTTTTTAAAGTTTAGATTTTTCAATTTTTTTTGCTAAATATATGATTTTTTAAGTTTTTTTTGTAAACTTATATTTAGATCAATTAAAATTAGTTTAAAAGTATAATTTACCTTTTTTCATTATGAAATTAGTCAAAATTGATTGATTTTTTTAGAGAAATTTCGACAAAAATACCTATTTTCAACCCTATTTTAACCAAAAAAAAATTTTTGAAAAAATTAAAAAATATATAGTTAAATGAAGAAATAAGCTTTAAAATGATGTATACGACCTCCCTTTCCATTTAAAAAATGCCCTGTCCCCATGCCCCCTGCCCACATTTTAAGAGCTGAAAGTATCAAATATATGCTAAAAGATAGTTTAAGTTGTCTTAATTTAAATTTCGATATCTCAACTCATTCAAAAGTTAAGAGTGGGGGGGTGACTTTTGGACCACTCTGTATTTGAGGTTATGTTTCACTTAGGTTAAGCACGAGTGTCAGTTATGATATTTAATTTTAATATTTGAACATACGATATTTGCACATAACAAACGTGGTTTGAAACCAGATACGACAAAACTTTACGACTTATTATTTGCATTTAGAGAGTTGATACGAGATTTTGCTTTAAAATGTGGTAGAAAACAGTTTAATTTTGTTGTCCATCCGAAAACCTATTAAACCGCTCTGTATATGAGGTTATGTTTCATTTAGGTTAAGTACGAGTGTCAGTTATGATATTTAATTTTAATCTTTGAACATACGATATTTGCACATAACAAACGTGGTTTGAAAGCAGATACGACAAAACTTTACGACTTATTATTTGCATTTAGAGAGTTGATACCAGATTTTGCTTTAAAATGTGGTAGAAAACAGTTTAATTTTGTTATCCATCCGAAAACCTGATAAACCGCTCTGTATGTGAGGTTATGTTTCATTTAGGTTAAGCACGAGTGTCAGTTTTGATATTTAATTTTAATATTTGAACATACGATATTTGCACATAACAAACGTGGTTTGAAAGCAAAGTCGACAAAACTTTACGACTTATTATTTGCATTTAGAGAGTTGATACCAGATTTTGCTTTAAAATGTGGTAGAAAACAGTTTAATTTTGTTGTCCATCCGATAACCTGATAAACCGCTCTGTATGTGAGGTTATGTTTCATTTAGGTTAAGCACGAGTGTCAGTTATGATATTTAATTTTAATATTTGAAAATACGATATTTGCACATAACAAACGTGGTTTGAAACCAGATACGACAAAACTTTGCGACTTATTATTTGCATTTAGAGAGTTGATACGAGATTTTGCTTTAAAATGTGGTAGAAAACAGTTTAATTTTGTTGTCCATCCGAAAACCTGATAAACCGCTCTGTATGTGAGGTTATGTTTCATTTAGGTTAAGCACGAGTGTCAGTTATGATATTTAATTTTAATATTTGAACATACGATATTTGCACATAACAAACGTGGCTTGAAAGCAGATACGACAAAACTTTACGACTTATTATTTGCATTTAGAGAGTTGATACGAGATTTTGCTTTAAAATGTGGTAGAAAACAGTTTAATTTTGTTGTCCATTCGAAAACCTGATAAACCGCTCTGTATATGAGGTTATGTTTCATTTAGGTTAAGCACGAGTGTCAGTTTTGATATTTAATTTTAATATTTGAACATACGATATTTGCACATAACAAACGTGGTTTGAAACCAGATACGACAAAACTTTACGACTTATTATTTGCATTTAGAGAGTTGATACGAGATTTTGCTTTAAAATGTGGTAGAAAACAGTTTAATTTTGTTGTCCATCCGAAAACCAGATAAACCGATTAATTGCATAGGGTCAACTGGGGCTAATGTGATACAGTCAAAATAATGCGGCTATTATATTACAGCTAGCTCAAACATATTTACAGTCTACAAATTAAAGTAAGACAAATCGGTGAAGAAGAGAATTATATACTTAATTATAAGTCATATTCACTTGTGCAAAAATCTAATTAGCCCCTTACTGTATCTACAATAGCCCCAAATATGGGGTTATTTTGTTTTTTACTATTTTTGTACTATTGTTTTTCTTGTATTTTGCCCTTAAAACTGGACAGAGAACCGCATTGCTTACAACAAGAAATTTTTTTGAGATTTTTAAAAATAAAATCTATATTTTTTCTAAAAATTTTAAAAAATAGTTGTATTTCTACTTATTTATTACTTATACAATAAACTAGTTGTACACAGAAAAAAATATTGTATTAAATCAAGAATTTGTATAAAACGAAGAGAATATATTCTCCTTTAAAGCAAAATTGTACTTTAATGGAAAGCATAAGTATATGGTATTTTGAAAAGGAGAATATATTCTCAAATATGAAAGCATAAAAGAATAATATATGGATACCACTTATCTAAAAGGAGCCAAGCGACATTTTTAACGAAATTTTGTTAGGCATGGGAATAGGTTCTTAAGGCTTAGTACAACCTATTCCCATGCCTAAGAAAATTTCGTTAAAAATGTCGCTTGGTTCTTTTTCGATAAGCGGTATCCATATTCTCTTCATTATATACTAATCAGCAAATTCTTAATTTAAGATAATATTTTTCTGTGTGTAATTTTTATTGAATTGTGGTCTTATTTTGAAATCACTTAAAAGGCTTAAGCTTAATAAGTATTTGTTAAAAAATAATTAAATTCGCTTTAACTGATAATATAGCTGCCAATGCTGAAATTTATTATACTGCAAATTATTTATCAATTCATATTTGTATGTTTCCAAATATGGAATTTATTGTATGCATAAAAGGTGACAAGACAAAATGTAGTCAATCTGAAAATTGATTACCGTATTAAATACTGAACGACTTTTTATACAAAGTCGGCTCCGAATCTATCTGAGCAAAAAAGTGGATCAAGGCAGCCATACTAGTGGTCCAAAATGACTTTTAGTGATATGTTTATTACTCATTGGGTTTTTAGTAATACATCCTAACAAAAAAAAGTTTAGAACTCTTTAGGAAACAGTAATTATATTTATTAAATTTAGATAAAAAATAAATAATTAAAATATTAATATAAACAAATAAAAGCAAAAAATAATAACAATAAAAATAAAAAATAAAAAATCTCTTCTAAATCCGCCTCGTCCTTTAAAGTTCCCAACACCGAGCCGCATTCCCTCTTTGAACTGCCAAGCTAATTTTTTGGGTAATGAAGGCTTTTCCGTTTTTACAAGGTATTTTTTTGCAGATTTCTGAAATAAGTTTATGCGCTTCATTACCCCAAGGGCCGAAAGTTTCAACGGCAAAAGGCACAAAGATAAAACGATCTCTGAACTCTTCATACCTCCGAAACTTTTTATTTTCTGCAATACGTGCAGCCTCACCAGCTTTTTTGCATGTGACTAATATAGGATTCAGCTATGGTGTGACTACACGTAGCGTCCCAAAGTAATGCATTACCACCCCTCCAGGGAACCATAGTAATCCCATCCACTATTGTATTGCTATGTATTTTAAGGCGGTAAATCCCAATTTAAGGTCAGCACCTCATCGAATTAGTTTTCGAGATAACCTCAGAAACTTTAATTTTTGAGTATGAAAATATTCTTACTGGATGATGTACTATTTTGACCTTAAATTCTTCGGGTTCAGCGCCTTAAAATACATAGGAATAGAACGGTTTCCGAATAAAAATCTTGAACTTTTTTTGTGGCCCTACAAAAGAGTTCTTTACATTTATTTTGTGTGGCTGTGTATTTTTGATATTTACATTCAGTTGCATATCACGTCTTACAAATAATTATAAAAAAATGTTTTTAAAAACTGAGAGTTTGTTTAAAGTATTTCTTTATTCAAAATGTGTTATTAAAATAAAATTTTATATTACCTGTGCATCCAAAACACGGTGCTTTTTTGGTGGTATTTTTTGTTTTTTGAAACCCTGAAATTCCTTTACCATTAGATAGTACCGTCCATTTATATGATTTTCAGCAAAAATCAAAAAAATCTACCGTGCGCTTCGTTTTTTATTAAAAAAAAATAAATGCTAAACGAGCTGCGATGCGTAAAACAAGCCGTGGACATATGTAATTCTACGCATTCCATTATATACTATTCACAGTAAGCGGGTATATTGCATTTTTCCAATTATTAAAAAAAAAATAAAAAAAAAACTTTTTCAACAATTTTTTTCTTTTTGAGAAAAAGGAAAAACAAATTAAAAAACTTGTTGAAATGTTTTTTTATGTTTTTCATTTATTTTTTTTTTATTAATTGGAAAAATGCAATATACCCACTTACTGTAATAGTGTATAATGGAATGCGTAAGATTACATATGTTCACGGATTGTTTTCCTATTCGCAGCTCGTAAAACACTGAAAAAAATATAAAAAAATGAAATTCGATTTATCTCACGAATCCCTCTACCGATTATTTTCATATTGACAATGAATATACATGAGACATCGTAAAAGAGATTTAAAAAAAATCCCATAGGTGCAAGGACTTTTGTTTTAAAGTTGATCCAAGCCCGCAGTGGCTTCTGTTACTTGACAACTTTAGGCCAGATTTTTGTAATCTCTTTTTAAACCTTAGAAATATTTTTGCTTACTATGTTCTGTTAGTCCCCCATTTGATAAAAATAACACAGTAAATCCATAAACTAAAACAGATAAACAGAAAGATTTTCATGTGCAATAAGTTTCCCATTTAATTGTTTCAGGGACCCAAATGGCGAAGTTCCAAACGCATCAGAAAACGAAGCCAAAAATGCACAGAAAGGCGAAAGCGATGAAGGTCACGTCCCATATTGGGACACATATGACACCATCAACCAGTTTTATTTGGAATTTGGTAAGTTTGCTTGTTTGTTTGTTTGTTAGTCGTTTGTTTATACCAGGAATCTGGTAAAGACAATAATACAACTTTTTACGCTTACCAGATTCTTAAGTTTTGTTTCTGGTAACCACATTGCCCTCAACAGATTTCTGGTGGCAGCAACCAGAAAAATACAGGGTTATTCAGAAATAAGTTCGATAAATTTAAGAGGTGGTTCTAAGTTAAAAAATATGAAAAAAAGTTTCTATAAAGATTGGTCCGAAAATGAGTCTTAAGGGAGCTACGACTCTAAAATTGTAATAAAAATAAGGTTTTTAATTAATAACTCTTGTACCCTTTAAGCTAGAGCGACGAGCTTTTGCATGTATACTAGTATTAATAAGGGCAATAAGTTTATGTTAATTTATTTTTTTTGAATTTATCTAGACGGACAAAATATGTTAGGCTTAACACATTTTTGCTCCAAACTTTTTTATTTATACATTTTTTGGATTTTTATAACTGTAGGAGAAACCGTTTAAAAAAAATACATTTAAAAGGAAGTAACATGCTGTTCCATTAAAAATATGACTTTTTAAAAGGTTATAACTCCTTTAATATTAAATTTAGGTGTTTTGGTGAAGAATACTTTTTTGCTTAGTTTTAAATGAAGAATCGCCCTGCAGCATTAAAATTTTATTGGTGCTTTTTTTGTTTCCCATTCAATATGTCTATCTTCGAAGGGCCGCAGCTCCCTTAGGGCTCATTTCAGGACCAACCTTTATAGAAACTTTTTTTCATATTTGTTAACTTAGAATCACCTCTTAAATTTCTCGAACTTATTTCTGAATAACCCCGTATAGTCGGAGAACTGGTGATCATTTTTATTTCATTATTTTTTCCCGGATGTATTTTATATATATATATATATATATATATATATATATATATATCTCAAAGTAAATTCAAATTAAGCTTTTTGCAAATTGCTAAGCTCCTGATCTGTCTCCTTTGGGTGCTAGAAACTCCAAAAGCTATGCTAATAAGCTACCAAAAATCTATTTTTAACTTGCCGAGTCCTATACATTACATTTGTTACATTCAGATTAAGCTATTTTCATAGATATACACAATAATTCTGGGGCCAAGGGGTAAGAACAGTCTTTAAAAAGTGTCTTTGACATATGTGATACCTAATTAAAAAAAAATAATTTATGAAATGACATTTTGTTTAAATGAAAACTCTTTTGACTTTTAAGTATTGACATGTGTCAAATAAACTTTTTTAAATCTTTTTTTACCCCTTGGCCTGCAAAATAATTGTGTAAAACTGTAAAAATAGGCAAATCTAAATGTAAGTTAAAAATATATTTTTTAGGGACCCCATTTCACCACCGTTTAGGGGCTTCTACTACCCAAAGGAACCAGATCCAGGACCTGGCGATTTGCAAATAGCTTAATTTAAATGTACTTTAAGACATATATAAAACACAGCTGGTAAAAAATAATGAAATAAAAATTGTCACCAGCTCTTAGATTAATAGTTGGTTCGTATATAACTATTGATCTAGTTGTCCCCCACAAGACTTTTTTTCAGTGTATTGAACATTTTTAGCTATATATTTAAATATTTTTAAATACAAATTTCTCCAACAGTCGAGGAAGGAAATCTATAAATTATTCTACAGAAAAAGTTTCAGACTTATCCGTTAAAAAAGTTTTATTTTTCTTTAAAGTGGAAAACTTCTCAATTTAATGTATACAAATAGTTTTTAAAATTTTTGGGTTAAAAGGTCAACTTTGCTGTTTAAATAGAGCCTAATATACAGTGTGAAATTTTCGAAATTGGAAATATTAAATTTAGGTGTTTTGGTGAAGAATACTTTTTTGCTCAGTTTTAAATGGAGAATCGGCCTGCAGTATTAAAATTTTATTGGTGCTTTTTTTTGTTCCCCATTCAATATGTCCATCTTCGAAAAGCCGTAGCTCCCTTAGGGCTGATTTCCGGACCAACCTTTATAGGAACTTTTTTTCATATTTTTTAACGTAGAATCTCTCTAAATTTCTTAAATTTCTCGAACTTATTTCTGAATAACCCTGTATATATAATTTTATATTGGCTATAAAATGGCGGATTTATTTTTTTTAATTCACTTCCGGTTCGCCGGAAGTCGCATAAATATGTTTTTTTTTTAAGGAACAACTTATGTTATCATTTTTATTTTATAAAAACGAGATTTAATAATTAATCTTATTTTTACTTACTTAAGCTTAAAGAAATATAAAATTAATATTAAAATAAAAATTTGATCAGCGACAGCGAATTAGAGCTAAAAAAAGGGTTTTTCTCCTCCAACATCCAAACTATTTTTTAATGTCCATGTAAACTTTATTTATAGAGTATTCTTCTTCTTCTTCTTCCGGTATTTTTCTTATTCTAAACTTATGATGTACTTTGAGATTAAGTAAGTAAAAAGAAGGTAAATTATGTGTATCTCGTTTTTTACGATAAAAACGATCACGAAAAAAAAAGGTAAAAAAAACAACCAGTTTTTTTATACATAGAACTTTCGCTTGAATTGAAAATGTAAAAAAAATACAGTTGTTCAATGGAGCTCTCTACAACTAGAATTATGAAACAAAAGACGTCTACCCTATCTCTATCTCATTTGTTCTACACTTTCCAGCTAACCAAATAAATACTGTATTTGTTTTTCATACAAAAAATACAGTATTTATTTGGTTAGCCGGAAAGTGTAGCAGTGGGCGGCACGAACGAACATAGCTAATGTGAATCTGTAGAATAAGATAATTCTACTAAAATTTAGATGGCGCCAGTAATTTCTTTTTTAAAAATAATATAGTAACACTTTTCGCCCGGCCAAGTAAATATTGTATTTGTTCAACAAAGAAAAAATACAGAATTTGTTTGGTTGGGTGGAAGTGGGAGTGTATGTATGTCTTCTATCCTTTTTGGGTAGAACTTTTGTCCCTGTCTAATCTAACGGGAGAAATCTCCATTAAAAAGAATATATTTATGCCACTTCCGGCGAAACCGTGAAACAAAAAAATTACATCCGGCATTTTATAGCCAATGTAAAATTATATAAATCCCCAAAGTTTAGTTTTTATTGAATGAAGATTAATCATAATTTTTGGGGTGGACATAAATAAAACTCACCCGGTATTTGAACAATAGTATATTGTTTTACTAAGAGGAAAAGTGAAGCTTTTTTTACTAGTCTGTAGAATTTACGGACGACGCGAAGCGGAGTCCGGAAACTACAGACGAGTAAAAAAAAGCACTTTTCCTCTGAGTGAAACATACTATTTTTTCTTCAAGTATCCTATATATATTTTTTAAATATTAATTTTTGAATTTAATTTATTCAGTAATAAAGTATGTTTTGTTTATTAAAATAGGCCAATAAAACCCTTTTGAAATGAACTTAAACCTTCCTTAGCTCATTTTAATTTTTTTTCGCAGGCTAAATCGTACACTTTTCGCGATTTCGATGGTAACTTGTCCAATGTAGCATTTGCAATTTCGGAGAGATTTGTAGGTGTATAAACCATATATTCTTCTTCAATCATTTTTAATCAATTTCACACAAGGTTTTTGCACAGAATCTCGAGTCAACCACCTGTTTACATAATAAACAAACAAGTTTAAAGTATGGCTGTCATCAAAGTCAAAGAGTGCTGCCGCCAGTGGTGGTTTTGCTAACTAACTTTTTTTTACGGCGTACAACAATGAACTCATTTTTTTACTGTAAAAAAATAGATCACTTCTAACTAGTGTGTTCAGTTATAAAATATGAACATTTTAGTACGCTTGAAGAAAAAATATTTTTTTACGTTTTTTGATTTATGCTGTACGGAACAAAAAATACATTCGTGCGTAAATTTACATAGGAAAATCATATTGGTCCTCTTGCTTATAGGTTAAGTGTGCATGATATATTATACTTTGAAACTACCTATATTTCTTTTCTTAACAACGGATTTTGTATTTCAATAGGTCATTTGTTGGCAAAGTGCGTGACGATCCACAACAGAAGTGTCATCAAAAAAATTCGTGTTTGCAATTTAATAACTAAAAGTTTTTTCGTGAGATATCAGACTAATAATAGTAGCTTAAAGGACAAGTTACATAGGCACTATTTTGGCGCACGCTTCCATGTTTGGTAAACAAACCGCGAAGCTTGGGGTTTTTCAGTGGACTTTTTCATAATATTTTCAAACTTTTTAAGTTTTAAGTGATTTTCTTTAAGGTGGTTTTGAATAAAATGAAACAGGAAGAATTAACATGTAGTACAGCATAAAGAGTTGTCTGAAAAGCTTTTATTTTTATTATTATATTATTATCCTGCCAGTCGAGCACCTCCATTTCTGGTTTTTGGGACTTACCCGAGACTAAAGGACACAAAATCAAATAGGTGGTGTGTGACACCTTGTACACACCAAACAACACAAAACATTCATATCTATTACTATTTTATATAAACTTGGGTAAAATGAATGTTTTTCGCGCTGGTAACGTCGGTACAGCAACCCTATATGCAATGTTTGATTAAATAGCTTACTTTAAGTTCAGTAAAGCATAAAGAAATGTAAAATCATTATGAGCGAAAAAGGTATTTTCGCATGGGAAGTCACATTTTCTTTTAACCACTGATTTCGTATTTCAATAGGTCATTTGTTGATAAAATATCTTACCTGTTTTCTTTCTCGAGGATATCGGTTAACATTTAGCTTTGACGTGGGTTTCTGAATCCACTTGAAATATTTCTTGAATTTATTATCTGGCTTCTTTAGTAGTTGTATTGGGTTTAGCTTCAGAGAGAAAAAGATCGTATGCGGGGGATATAAGGAGTACAAAACTTTAACGGATGGTTTAACATAAAAAAAAAACATGAAAGAAGTTCGAGCAGCAGAGGTCCTAAAATTGCTCCTAAGGAAGCTATCTTTAAAGTTCTGTCAAATTATATAATTTTCTAATAAAGCTTTTAGGGAAAATTAGTTTTTTAACAAATATTTTCAACTAGAAACGTAAATATATCTCTATTTCGTTCTAAATAACTCAGCCCTGTAACTTATACTACTTTTTTGGCTATTATCAAGCATAAATTGGGTTTTAACTGGGTTGAATTTTATTTTATAGTTTTCCAATGTCGGCGCCTTCGCCAAAATTGCAAATATACTAAATTGTTGCATTTTGTACAATTATTAGTTTAGTTTAGTTTAGTTCAGTGCGGGGTTCACAGCCCTCAACACCTGGTCCCTAGGGACCTTTGTGTTAACCGCACAGATCTCCTCATATCATCCCTGTTTCTTTTATAAAGTCCAGGTACGGTTTCAGGGGAGTGTTCATGATCTCGTTTGGTTCCAGCGAGTCGTTCCCAAAGTACCTCCATCTTAGCCCTATTAGAGATGGACATTCACATATGAGGTGGTAGGGCTCTTCGTCCCCTTCCCCACATCTCCTGCACACAGGGCTCGTAGTCTGTCCCATTTGGTGTCGGTGCTTATTCAGTAAGCAGTGCCCAGTTATTATACCCGTTATTGCTCTCAGTTGACTTCTGGACATGCCTAGAAGTAAGCTGGTTCTTTTCTTGGTTGGTACAATTATTAAAAATCGGCAAAAAGTTTGCGATAGTTTTTAGAGAAAATAAGTTTTTCTAAGAGCATGAGAAATTTTTACGTAAAAAAAATCCCTATTTCATTTTAACATAGTTGGCCTTGTCAATTTTAACGATTTTTTGGGCCTTATCAAGCATAAATTGTGTTTTTAATGAATTAAATTTTATTTTACAGTGCGTGTCTAAAGTCCACTCCCTCTATAAATTTTAAACGGCTTAAGGTATCATCTTGACATTTGGAACACGTAAATAACATAACCCAAATAATTTTAAGTTATATATTTTATATGTCTTGGCCCCTAATGCGAACAAAGAATCAAGAATCAAGAATCTCCTTTTGACTGTATAATTTTTAATTAAAAAAAATTGTAGACCTGTAACATTTGCGTCACATGTTTAAAGTTCTACTTTATCAATAAAAATACCAAATACCAATAAAACCAAAAAAAAACTAACCAAACTAAACTGCCAAAAATCCCATGGAAAAGCGCTTACATAAAAAAAATAATGTAAAAAAATGGCCTAGTAAACGATTTTCCCTGTAAAAGTCATACGCAGTAAAGACCGTTCTCGGTAATGGACTGCGCGGTAATGGTCTTTCCTGTAATTTTTTCACTGTAAAGTCCGGCGCACGTTTTTTGCCATTATCAAGCATAGATTGTGTTTTAACGGGGTTAAAATTTATTTAATATATTTCTTATGTTGGTGCCTTAACCACAATTTTAAATTAAAATATTGTGGTATTTTGCATAATAAAAATATTATTGTAAGTAAATTCTTCCCATAAAGTTTTATATGAAACAAGTTTTCTAATGAGCATTTTCTCACGTAGAAACATAAAAATATATATCTCTATTTTATTTTAACAAACTTGGCCTTGTAACTTTTATGAATTTTTTTGGCCATTATCAAGTATAAATTGTGTTTTTACTCTTGTCGTTAGCGTATCCCCTGCCTGCAGCCCAGACTACACTTCAGGATGAGAAAGTAAAGCTATAGTTACTTAACGACAGTGCCTAGGGTCTAGTTATTACGTGTTTAATGCACACTTTATTACTATGCTATTTAATAACTATTTCTACTCGTTTTGCAAATTATCTCTTATCTCTTTATTCCGGCCAAAAAGAGTGTTTATAGCACTCTTCGCGAACCTAGTTTTTACGAGGTAACTGCCGAGTAAAAAAAGCACTCGAGTACATTGAAAAACCATGCATTTTTCATTTAATATATAAATAAATAGTATTTATATGTGTTATATGTGTTTTTCGTAGAAATAAACAAACATGTTAGGTTATTTTATTAGCAAACTTCAAGTGTTTACAGACAAGGCAATGGTTTCGCCATCTATGAGGTATAACCAAAAGCTAAAAAACAGGCTAGATATAAATTCATTTCTAAACTTCGTTAAAAATGAAAAGCTTTTTTAACGTTAAAAGAAGTAAACAAAAATGCAACTTTTTATAATGAGATTCTAATTTGGCCTAGGCTGCGCCTAGGTGGGCTTTAAATCAATTTTGAAACAGTTTTAGGGGTATGTCTCTGTTTAACCTTTTAATTAATTTTAATTAATAATTATAATTAAATAAAAAAGGGTTTTTTTTAGCTCCAGTGAGAATCAAACTCGTGCTAAGTAAAGGACCATCAAAATTATGTAAAAAATTAATGAAGTGAAATAATACATTCACTTATTCTTAGGTAAATTGTATTTTACATATGTTTTACACTAGTTAAGCAAAATTGTAAACCGCTTTATCTTAACGTTATTATAAATAAAGTTCATAAAATTTATAAATTGTAAATTATACCAGAAAATAATTTAACGAAAATTAATTAAAATCGTAGAAGATCTGCGTCTATTTCATGGTTAAAATTTAATAAGAAAATGTGTACTTATGAGCAAATAGAACCTTTGAAAACACTATAGTCAGGTACTTTAATATTTAAGGACTGACGTGAAATCTTGCGTGTTTTTAACAAAAATTAAAGTACAATTGTATAGGATAATAATCTTCGATTTCCTATCCATATGTAACTGAATATTCAGTTTACTTTTTACAGTTTGCGTAAAGCATAGACTATGTCACTACTAATGGGAGGCATAGGGTAGTATGGGAGGCATAGTGTAGTGGGCTAGCGCGTGTGCATAGCAAGCCAGCTAGTGTGAGTTCAATTCTCACTGGCGCCGATTTGTCTTTTTCAGTTAATTAATAATTTAAATTTGGCGAAGGCGTAAATAAAGCGGACACTCCCTATAAAAACTGGTTCGATAGTCAGTATAAGCCGGTGGTTCCCTCTACTACTAGCCCACATAAGTCCTGGACTTAGGGGATGCTTAAGTAAGTAGAATAGTACGAGGTTAAACAAAAAACAACTTGGTGTGAATAGGCTTGGTATGAACCTTAGACAGACAACCAATGCCCTTTCGTGACTTTATTACACAAACAAATCTGGCGTTCTAAACTCTGCTTGGTTTTAGTTCTTTAGGTTTACGCAAAGCTCGAAAACTGTATACCTAGATTATTTGTATCATCAGGTTTGTAATATTTACAACTTTGTTAATTAATATTTACCTTGTGTCTGCTTAATACTTTGATCTTCTTGGTTGTATTATAAATTTTCTTAGTCACTACTTGTCACAGTGTTCCACAGTATTAATTACGAAATACGATCTGACCGAGTCAAACCAACTCCGAATTCGGGTGCAGTTACCCCGAAAACGTATAGAAATGTTTGTTTCGTCTGGTGGACAAGACCTTTTTTTTGTGTATCTGTTTTTTTTTTTAAATCATTAAACCGAGTCGGGCGTCAAAAAATGTTCTAGTAACCTGAAAGTATCCAAGCATAGTTTTTCAATTGAAACAACATAGGGGGAGGGGGTGCATATGAAAAATTAAAAAAAAATGTTTTTTTTGCAATGCCCTCCTACCTAGTATATCCAGACGATATCTGATTAATGCACGGTGACAAGCACGCTTAAGCGATCGTGTGTTTAAGTCCCCTTTCACCCAGGGTTCTTTTATATTTATGAAAATTTAAAAACGAATTATATATATAAAAATTCTGCAAAACAATACAAGTTATACTGTAATTTACAACAGTAAATTACTGACGAGTAGTACCAATTTGAGCGGGTTAAGACTTAGAGCTTTAAGTTTTGCGAAGTATAGTCATTAGCTAAAAGTAGGTGTAAAACAAATACCTTAATAACGAAAAAAATTGTATTACCATAACTACCTCTACAGTGTATGTCTCTATTCCTACTCTCTACTCTTACTAAAATAAAATAAAAAGAACTCTTTCTACTACAAAGTTGAGTCTAAAAATTTATTTATAATATCATTTAATGATACTATGACCACTTTTTTACCTTTAAAAACATATCACAGCACACAACAAAATCTTATGTGCCAGAGGTGAGTCGTATACATTCCCATGTATTTTTGGCCGATGAACCCGCGGATTTTAACTGTTTCTTGAGGTTATTTTGAAACGCTGACCTGATTGTTCAAAACTGACACCGGATTCGTATTATGTATGTGTCGAACCTCTGGGACAAAAGGTTTTTTTTTTGTGTGGGTGTGCACAGGTGAAAATGGATAGCGTGAAAAAAAATCTTCTATTGTTCTATTAAATATCTCTACTCTTCCTAAAATAAAATAAAAAGAACTCTTTCTACTACAAAGTTGAGTCTAAAAATGTATTTATAATATAATTTAATGTTATTATGGCCACTTTTTTACATTTAAAAACATAACACAGCACACAACAAAATCTTATGTGCCAGAGGTGCGTCATATACATTCCCATGTATTTTTGGCAGATGAACCCGCGGATTTTAACTCTTTCTTGAGGTTATTTTGAAACGCTGACCTGATTGTTCAAAACTGACACCGGATTCGTATTATGTATGTGTCGAACCTCTGGGACAAAAGGTTTTTTTTTGTGTGGGTGTGCACAGGTGAAAATGGATAGCGTGAAAAAAAATCTTCTATTGTTCTATTAAATATCTCTACTCTTCCTAAAATAAAATAAAAAGAACTCTTTCTACTACAAAGTTGAGTCTAAAAATGTATTTATAATATAATTTAATGTTATTATGGCCACTTTTTTACCTTTAAAAACATAACACAGCACACAACAAAATCTTATGTGCCAGAGGTGCGTCATATACATTCCCATGTATTTTTGGCAGATGAACCCGCGGATTTTAACTCTTTCTTGAGGTTATTTTGAAACGCTGACCTGATGTTCAAAACTGACACCGGATTCGTATTATGTATGTGTCGAACCTCTGGGACAAAAGGTTTTTTTTTGTGTGGGTGTGCACAGGTGAAAATGGATAGCGTGAAAAAAAATCTTCTATTGTTCTATTAAATATCTCTACTCTTCCTAAAATAAAATAAAAAGAACTCTTTCTACTACAAAGTTGAGTCTAAAAATTTATTTATAATATAATTTAATGTTATTATGGCCACTTTTTTACCTTTAAAAACATAACACTGCACTCAACAAAATCTTATGTGCCAGAGGTGCGTCGTATACATTCCCATGTATTTTTGGCCGATGAACCCGCGGATTTTAACTGTTTCTTGAGGTTATTTTGAAACGCTGACCTGATTGTTCAAAACTGACACCGGATTCGTATTATGTATGTGTCGAACCTCTGGGACAAAAGGTTTTTTTTTTGTGTCGGTGTGCACAGGTGAAAATAGATCGTGTGAAAAAAAATCTTCTGTCCCAAATATGTGACATATACATTCCCATGTATTTTTGGCCGCTAAATACGAATCCGATTTCAGTTTTGGCCAATCAGATGAGCGTTTCAAAATAACCTCGAAAAACAGTTGAAATCCTCCGTTTTTTTTTCTGTTTTTTTGAGGTTATTTTGAAACATGGGAATGTATATGTGCACCTCTGGCAAAAAAGATTTTTTTGCGTGCCTGTGTAATCAAAGGTTACTTTAGTTTTATTTTAGTTTTATGTACAATACATTATTAAATTTATTTTAAGTAAATAAATAATTTAATTTTTCAACCTTAAAATCTAGTGAGAAATCTTATTATTACAAGCTAGTAAATTTTAGCTATTTTAAACAAGACTTTTTAGCATTTTTATGATAAAGTTGACTTAAAAATTAAATTTATGGCACCACTTTCTCCACCTAGACGCTATACGTAAGGTAATAAATTAATTAGAAAGCACCTAAATCTGAACAGCACACAGCAAAAAACTGCTGCCAACAAAAGAATATTTCCCCATTTATTAAAACAACAAATCAAGTTTTTTTTTAATATGATTTTTAAACGAAAAAAATTGGAAAAAAACAAAAAAAAACTTATAGGTATAGTTCTCTGCATGAAAGAAAGTCTCCGACGTAATGGTGAGGAATCATTCGTTCTCTCTTCTTTTCGCCAAGAGCATTATAAGCAGTACTGGGTGAATTTCCAGTTGTCGCATAGGCGTCGACACTAGCGTTGACGCGAGGTTTTAAATATTTATATTTTTATATTTTTTTTATCTTGATTTTGTTTTAATGATTCCATTTAAACGAGTAAGGTGGGAAAAAAGTTATCGATAAATAAAAATTAAAAACAATCGTATTCTTAAAAGTTAAAAATCGGTTATCGGTTTTTTCTTTGAAAAACACAGACTTTTTAGTCAATATTGTTGTGTATAACAAATTAGTCATCAAATGTTTCGATTTATTGACCTTTATAAAAATTTCCCTCACAATTCGACAAAATTATTCCGTAAGCCTGTGTTTCTGTGTTTATTTTCAACGTTGATGAGTCATAACTGAGTTTACGCCGACTACTGGTTATAAGGCTTGCGTGCCTACATCGGGCCTCCCACTTGCATATACATTCCAAACATATTTCTCGTAGGCGCAGATCCGTGCGTCAAACTATATATTTCGAGGGCAAATAGAGTAATAGGTTTGGTACTCTGATTGTTTACTCTAATAACTTTACCGTGAAAAATAGAAAGTTGTTATTTATTTCCTGTGTGAATTTGAAATTTTTTTCTTTCTACAGAATCTTGCAGTGAAATAAAAATAAAAATAATTTTGCGTTAAAAGTAAAGTAGCTCATATTATTAGGTCAGAGGTCGCAAGGCTTGGCCGTGACCCAACTCTCTTTATTTGCAGTCTTTCAAAAACAAGAATACATTACACAAGAAAATACTACATATTTCTACTAACTATAAATAAATTTTGTATTATATAAATATTTTATGCTAACGAGAAAATTTACATGCGAATTTTCCAGTACTTTAAATATTACTTAGACTTAGACTTTGTTACAGTATTACATACTGAACAGTTTTGTATACTGGGTGGCCCAACTCCCAATTTAGGCAGCGATTTTCTCGAAAACTAAAAGAGATAATCAAGTTCTGTGAAAACCACCTTAAATGGGACAACAATATCTATAAGAAGTATCTAAAAATAAAATCCACCCCTTAACCCCTTGCCCTCAACTTACCCCTAACTTTATTTTTTTGATAGCATTCCTATATTTTTGTTGTTGTATTGGATAGGCATGGAGCTTGCCAATACAATGATATATTATACTTGCTATTTTTAAGTCGAGAAGTAGGAAAAACACATTTAAAAACAACCCTCTAATTTCATCTTTATTGGGCAGCGATTTTCCCGAAGACTAAAGAGATAATCAATTTCTGCAAAAGATAGTTTAAATAAGATAACAGTATCAATGAAAATTAGCCCAAAATTAAAAAATTTTATTTGCTTTAAAATAATATATCACACGACCCCCCTTTCCATTTAAAAAAATGTCCCCCCATGCCACCTGCCCACATTTTAAGAGCTGAAAGTATCAAGTATATGCTAAAAGATAGTTTAAGTTGTCTTATTTAAGAGTTCTAAATTTGAAGTCGACATCTCAACTCGTTGAAAAGTTAAGAGAGAGAGAGGGGCTGACTTTTGGAACGCTCTGTATAATAAACTAACTGGGTATATTATACATCCTCATATACTAAATTGGCTATATAGCTCTACTGCTGTAGAGTAATTAACTCATTAAAACTCTATTAAATCATTTAGGTGTTTCACTCGCAATACTCAAGCGATGCATTTAGGTGTTTAATTCACGACCAATATTCACTGCAAAATGTCTAGGCAATGAATTTCTGATATGGTATACATAGTGGATAGTTTATTGCGTTTTCTCTAGATATATTTCTCAAAATATCGTTTGAACTTGTGTTCGATGTACCGGGTGTTACAAGACCACCCCCCTTTTTTCCTTTATTTTAAGAGTTAGAGATTTCAAAGAGTGACCGAAAAAAAAGACGTTTCTTAGCCTGTAACTTCGATTAGAATTAATAAAATGTAACGTGTAAGTGCTTACAATTTTCGTCTGGTCATGAACGTGCAAAAAACAAGATTTATTGTTATAGAAGCTAAAAATCCTCTTAAACAAAAGGTTAACTATGGGTACTTGAATTGAATTTTATACTCTAAACTTTCTCACATTTTATTAAACATAACTGGCTGGATCCCTTTAACTCGATTTTTCTTGAGATACTTTACGATTTACTACTTTTTTTGGTGCTTGGGGTAGTTTAGCATACATTACTTTACTTTTCGAGGAGGTACCTTTGTCTGTTATTTTTTTGTATAAAAAGTGTTAAAACAATGTTTTATGTATTTTTATAGTGTATTTACTAAGCTCAATGATCCCTTAAAGTAAAAAATTAATGATTAAATTTTCTTGAGTACAGTCCTGGTTTCCACGACTCCCGGGCCCTGAATATACAATATTATATATCCAGGGTAGCGATTCTCATTTAGGTGATATGATATATATCATATCCTGATACTCCCACATCACCAAGGACCGGACGTATATTCATATCACTTCAATGCGACAGAAGCTGTCAGACTTTTATTAAGAATGGATTTAAATGAAGTATTGGATGCCATAGTGGTCTTAGGAGATATCCAAGACGCTAAAAATCAAAACGACGAGCCTCCACGTAAATTTTTACAATGAACAAATCCATTTAATAGCCTTACTGAAGTAAATTTCGTAAAAAAAATTATAAACGTTCCTGGTTTCTGTTGCATTTAAATTTAAATGCATTTATAACAACAACTGTCAGGTTTTTGATTAGCGAAAACTCTTAGCAACGAACTGAACTCGTGAAATTCGTGAATATCGAAATATTGAAATGTGCAAAAAAAAACGTGATATGATATAGTATTCTATAACTAGTATGGAATAGACAATATTCCGCGCCAGCGGAAAGTTCGTCATACGAGCCGGCAGGCGAGTATGACGGTCCCGCGAGCGCGAGATGACTATTCCATACGTGGTATAGACTATACTTTTTCTTCGACTACAAATATGAAACACTGTATGGCTTTAAACTGCAGACAAGGTTAAAACCCATGTTTTTTGTGACTCGACATTGTAAATGCAACAAAACACATATTTTTAAATAAAGCAATTAATGTTATTTAATAATTTTGTCAAATCAGTACTTAAAAAAGATTTTTATTTAATTTTAGCACATATTTACAAATTATAATGCAAAAATTGAAGGTTATGTCAGATTGTTGTGACAGATATCAGGTTTAAATATTTAACAATAGATAAAGCAGTTTTAATTTTTTGAACTAAATTGATAAAAAACTGGTTAAATATTAAGAAAAACTAATAAACTTTATGTGATTTTAACGCAAAACTTTAAATTGCATTAAATTATTCAATATTTCATGGTAAAATATATATATTTTTGCTAATTTTGCTACAGTTTTCTTTACTTTTATAAACAAGAGATGGCACTACATGTGCTCATTCTAACATTTGATACGGAATATTCAGAGCTAGAATGGATTTATTCTGTGTTTGAAAAGTGTGTGTATTTGCTTATATTCTAAAGCAGTCGTAGAAAAATATCATTTCACATCACATTTACGTTCAGAATTGATCCCCTGTGCTGGCCTAGTTTTACACTGTAAAATTTCCGGTATCCTTTAACACCATTATTATTAAAGCAATGCCCCATAAATCACATTAATTAAAAGTAATTTGGAAATATTGTGCTTGTATCATTAAGATTAATGAATTTGTTAAGTGTCAACATTAGTTCTTTAATTAAAAGCAATTTTTCATAATTAATGTCAACAATTTTCTATAAATTTTATTTTAACTGGTTATTCAAAAATGTTGAGGTTTTATTATTTTTATTTTGGGGTGCTTAACGAGAGAGTAACATGAATAGCCGACATACCTAAATATATCAATATGTGGATACAATGGAGGATTTAAGATATTACAATCGAATAAAATAATGTATGATATATGGACGAAAACTGTTTTATAACAATTAAAATCATAGAGTGAGGTTAGTATCGTAATCGCCGAGCTCGGTTGTAAATCTCGCCCTAAAAAAACAGTATTTTTCATTCTTGTATCATAAACTATTTTAATTACTTAATTACTTACTTACTAACTTACTTACTTAGGTACTAACCTACTTAGTTACTAACTTACTTAGGTACTAACATACTTAGTTACTAACTTATTTATTTACTTACTTACTTAGTTACTTATTTACTTACTTACTTACTTATTTACTTATTTACTTATTTACTTATTTACTTACTTACTTACTTACTTACTTACTTACTTACTTACTTAGGTACTAACCTACTTAGTTACTAACTGATTTATTTACTTACTTACTTACTTATTTACTTACTTGCTTACTTATTTACTTACTTACTTACTTATTTACTTACTTAATTACTTACTTACTTACTTACTTACTTACTTACTTACTTACTTACTTACTTACTTACTTACTTACTTACTTACTTACTTACTTACCTACTTACTTACTTACTTACTTACTTAATTACTTACTTACTTACTTACTTACTTACTTACTTACTTACTTACTTACCTACTTACTTACTTACTTACTTACTTACTTACTTACCTACTTACTTACTTACTTACTTACTTACTTACTTACTTACTTACTTACTTACTTACTTACTTACTTACTTACTTACCTACTTACTTACTTACTTACTTACTTACTTACTTACTTACTTACTTACTTACTTAATTACTTACTTACTTACTTACTTACTTACTTACTTACTTACTAACTTGCATACATATTTACTTATTTATTTATTTTATTAGCTTCATCACTTTAAGTGTAATACAAAATTTGAAACGAAATTTTACATACTTTCTTAATAAGAAATTTCTATTAAGAACAAAAAGAAACTTAAAGTTAAATAGATAAGACATATTTCTGTTATAAAAAGTTCTAAGGCTAGCAGTATATAACTGCTACTAGTAAAAAGAAAATATTGCTTTCATTTCAAACACGTCAAAGCCTATAGGCTTTCCCGATTACAAAGAAAAGAATTCCTGAACCCAACCGGAACTCGCATAGTCCAATATTGTAAATCCCTCAGCATAAGCAGGATCCTAAATTTAAACAGTTTTACTGCTATTGTGTTAAATATTGAAAGAATTTATTTTTCTCAATCTTGAAATGAAACAAGAATCAAACAAGTAGATAAGGATTAGGCTGCCAGACATTTTAAAACTCGCACGTTTTCGGAATTCATAGTGTCCCAATAAATCCCTATCCATTTTTTTCCAAAACTAATTACATTTAATTGCTTGACCTTGAAGTGTAAAAATTAATTGAAAATTAATATGTCCTAAAATTTAAGTTAAATCATATACTTATCAAGTGACCTTATTTAAAAGGTCTTTTGTTTCCGGTTTTAACAGATTTTTGTTTTTAATCCTATACAATTGTACTTTAATTTTTTTTAAACACTCAACATTTTGTGTTCGCCCTTAAATATTGAAGTACACGACTTTAGAACTACAGTGTTTTTAACAAAAATTAAAGCACATTTGTATAGGATCATAACTTCATATCCAACTAAATATTCAGTTACAAATGGATAGAAAGTTATGATCCTATACAAACGTACTTTAATTTTTGTTGAAAACACAACAATTCTACTTTGATATTTAAGGACGGACATGAAATGTTACGTGTTTTTAACAAAAATTAAAGTACAATTGTATAGGACAATAACTTCCGATTTCCTATCCATTTGTAAGGGAATATTCAGTTTACTTTTACAGTGTACATTTTTTACATTCAGATTGATATTTTCATAGTTACATAAGGGGCAAAAACACTCTTTAAAAATATGGTCACAAATAACCGTTTCATTAAAATAAGACTATACAGTCTTCAGTGCACATGTTATGCCAAATTTTTGTTAGCAGATGTCAGAATCTGTTTGATAGATAAAAAAGTTTAGATTTTGAGAAAACTAATGTGTTAGTTCGAGACTTTGTGAAGCCCAGTAACCAATTAAATTTGGTATACCTATAGTCCCTCTAATTATGCAAGATAGTAGTTTAAAATTCCAGCGATTTTTAAGCTACATCATTGGTTAAAAACTCGTACCTTATATATAAAATATTGTGACATTTTTTGTCTATGACAATGATTGGCGGTCGTTAAAGCTAATAAAAGAAGAGAAAGTTAGATAAAAAATGGTTATACTTAATGTTATTTTGTATGGTATTGAAAAAGGTACTTTTTTGGTTTATTCTTCATAGACTCGCACTAAATTAGCATAATCTACACATTGTACAAACGTAAATTATATTGAACACAAGGAAAACGTCAAATTTTTAGGTTACAATTCAACTTAAGGTCTATCCAGAGGCTCGCATAACAACTATTACAAGATACATGATGACACATCGCATTCTTATGTACTATGTTTATTATGCGAGTCTTTGGATAGACCCTTTCCAGGAAAACAGTACCGGCATCTGTTGAATTTTTGATACACTACGTTTTGTGTATAATTATGCTATTTCTGCGCTCTGTGGTGTAAAACGGCCCTCGTTCCTTACTATCTTACATAACTGGATGGAGTATAGTATATATTTTAATTAAAATTTATTCTTTATTTATAGTTATTTTATAGCATATATATTTATAAAAACAAATAAAGTATTTTTTTATTAAAGTTAACCTAAAACATTCGCAATAACCAATAAACATTTTACAGTTTAATTTCCACTGATAAATTTGACCGGATTAAAAAGCGAAAAAAAAGCAATTGCAATTTGTATCATTGTTAATAGATTTTTCATCTCATTTATTTTTAAATAAAACTGAATTTGAATCGATTTATTATAGAGTGCCAATGGTTTTTTATCAATTATTTAATTTTATCATTTTAACATATGTTACCACGTTTGTAAAGGAAATTAGAAAATATACATATGGCTATACAGGGTTTTTCCTAAGTACGGTACATAACTTCGAAGTGTAATTCCTTATCCAAAAATAAGAAAAAAAGTTCCTATAAACATATGTCCTAAAACGACTCGTAAGGGAGCTACACCCCTTCTAAAGGGGTTCCAAAAATTTGATTTTTATTTAATAACTCAGTAACCCTTTATGTTACAGCAACAAGGTATTGCGTGTGTTCTATATCTTATAAGGCCTATCAGCCAATGGTATTTGCTAGTAGTTACTTTAACCAGGGACTTACGAAATTGGGGGACACTTTTTTGCCCAAAACCTTTTTCTGTGTGACTTTTTTTGTAGATTTATTATTAGAATAGTATTTCTCAGGAAAATATACATTAAAAAGGTACTCTTATTGTGATACTGTAGGGTAAACTGTTTTCTAGAAATCATCTCTCAAATTTCTCTAACTTATTTCTGAATTACCCCGTATAGAAAGTTGTAAAGAGCATAAAAAAGTAATAAAACGCTTTTAAAAAAAATAAAAAAAGTAACGAGAATTTGTTCTTTATTCCTATTCAGTATGTCTATCGACTTTAACCAAGGCAGAATGCTTGAAATTGTAAAACTCCACAGCGTAAAAATCCGTGTTAGATTTTTCACAATACTTGTTCAAGTATGAGTAAATTGGTCGTATAAATAACACATTCAACAAGTAGATTACATTTTTTGAGTTTTAATTCGTTTTCCGCTTATTTCTTCTTGATAGTAAATAATAAAAACCCTCGTTTTTATTTAAATTAAGTATATAACCGCAAATAAAGTTAAATTAAGAGACAAAAAGCTAATATACACATAGTCTCCTAATAGTCTATATCCCTCTCTCTCTGAAGGGAAGTCAAAGGTATCTAAAATTAGTTAATTAATCCAGAGCCGTAGCGAAAGGGGGAAGAATCAAAATTTTACCAATTTTTTGTTTGAAGTATTACCTCGCATGCTCGGCTGTCAAACAAAACTTGTCATTATAATGTTTTTTCCTTATAAAACAATATAAACTCTTTGAAGAATTTATCGAAGTGGATGCTCATTTGTATCTTGTTTTATGGTTGGTACAATAAAATTAATTCCCTATCTAAGGTAGGGACTATATACAGGGTGGCCCATAAGTTACCTTACCATTTAAAAATTGAATAACTTTTTTGTTTGTCAATTTTTTTTATTTATTTCTTTTACAATATAAAGTACAGGAAATGGAAATTTTTTTGAACTATGTATGAAAAATCATGTCTTTTAAATGAACACCATTTTTCGCTTTGCAAGCACGGGCTCTTTTCACGATATTTTCCATGACGGCTCTTAACATGTATCTCTCCAGCTAGGGTCATGCATCAACGTGAATTACTCCCCCTTAAGGTCACAGTTTGGTGCGGTTTTACATTCCAAATGGTAAAAGGGCCTTACTTCTGCTAGGAAAATGAAAATACAGTTACGGAAAACCGCAACCGATATCGCGCAATTCTGGAAAATTTTGTGCACCCTGCAGTGGAGGACATGGCACAGACATGATGACAGCAAGATGGGGCAACTTCCAATGCGGCCAGAGCCACAATGCAGCTTTTAAAGCAGATATTCGAAGAGCGAATAAATCGCGAAATTCGGATTTTCATTTTCCTTCAGGATCGCCCGATTTGACAGCACCGGACTTTTTTTCTTTAGGGCTGCCTAAAGGATCGGGTGTATGTCAACAAGCCCAGGACTATTCAACAGCTTAAGCCAGACATGTTAGGAGCCGTCATGGAAACTGTCATTTAAAAGACATGATACATAGTTCAAAAAAAATCCATTTATTGTACATTATATTCAAAAAGAAATAAATAAAAAAAATTGACAAACCAAAAAAGTTATTCAATTTTTAAACGTTAAAGTTACTTATGGGCTACCCTGTATAATGACCAGTATTCGGGGTAAACTTAGTTATGACTCATCAACGTTGAAAATAAACACAGAAACATAGGCTTACGGAATAATTTTGCCGAATTATGAGGGAAATTTTTATAAATCGAAACATTTGACGACTAATTGGTTACCCACAACAATATTAACTATACGTATTAACTATACATACGTATATATATATATATATATATATATATATATATATATCGGTGTTTTTCAAAGAAAAAAACCACATTCGATTTTTATCTTTTAAGAATACGAACGTTTTTAATTTTTATTAGTCAATAACTTTTTTCCCACCTTACTCGTTTTTAAACGATTTCATTTAAACGATTTCATTTAAAAATTAAATCATTAAAAAAAATGAAGATAAAAAGAAATAAAAATGTAAATATTGAAAACCTCGCCTCAACGCTAGAGTCGACGCGGCGCCTATGCGAGTACTGGAAATTCACCCACTACTGATAATGACATTAAACTTCACACACGTTTAATGCCATTATATATAGGGTCTCTAACTATTTCGTGTTTTAAATTCATTGTCACGAATATCGCGATATTAAAACTCAGTGGTCAATAAAAGTTTTATAGCAAATCAAAATTATACTGGTCCATAATTTTATTAAAAAAATGTAATTTTAAGTATCATCAGCTCAGGTAATGTAAAATTTAATTTTAATCGTACTTTATAAATAAATAAAAAAATGTTAAAAATTATCTAATACACAATGGATAATAAAAATATCACTAAAAGTCATTTTTAAACGACTTATCATAGCTGTCTGAATCCAACTTTTTACTAGATAGATTCTGCACCGAGTTTATATACAGAATCATGTGTAATTTTTTTACAGAGTATTTTGACAGGTTCCTCTTCATTTGCTATTAAATAATAATCGATTTCTAAAAAGAGACAATTAAATAATATTTATCCAATACATACAGATAATAAGACAATTGCCAGCTTTATTTTAAATAGATAAACTCAATAATAACCCCCGCGTTGGTTTTACTTTATTGAGTGGATAATTATTTATTTTACCCACTCAACTGTCACTTGTCAAATTATTTTCTTGTAAATGTCATTAAAATTTTTAATAAAAATATGAATTCCTAAGCTATTTATTGGATAAAACCTTGTATGGCACTCATGGGTAAACCGATATAGCCCTCTCGAAAATTAACCTGCTTGGCTGATGACTCGCAGGTTAATTTTCTCATGGGCAATATCTTACTTTACCCACTAGTACAATAAATAACTATTATGTATTATGTTTGTAGTAATAATTACAAAACTAATAATTCAACTATGTAGGTGGTCGTGTACATAAATGTCACAGTAAAGGTAAATTGAAATCAAAATTTCGTTAAACCGACAAATCAGATTCGTCATTTCAAATATTCAATTTTAATTAATCTTCGGTTATTAATTTTATCAAAAAGGCATAAGCAAATAATTTAATTATACCGCCACTGACAACATAATGATTGTCTCTTAAAAAACATATTTTATTCTGAGAAAAATTTGACATTTTTGGTTCGTTTTTTTTTTTGAGAAGCGATCTCTGTTGTCATAAAAATGTATTTTTCTTCAAGCGTACTAAAATGTATTTTATAACTGAACACACTAGTTAGAAGTGATCTATTTTTCTACAGTAAGAAAAATAGTTCATTGATTCTGTGCAAAAACGTTGTGTGAAATTGATTAATAATAATAATAATAATAATAATAATAATTTTTATTACAGCACAATGGCCATATACTACAAAATAATAAAATGATTAAAAATAAAAATAAAGCAAAACAAAATAATTATAATTTATAAATAAATAAAATGATTAGGTCACTTGTAAGAAACAAAGGCGTCGCCAAGTGGCGATTTGTGCAGAAACCCAAAAGCAGTCCGAAGATACAAACGCTTTTAGGAAAACATTAGGACTGGAGAGTAGCCGCTTCACAAAAGAGGCGAGCAACTTGCGTCTCAGAGCATCCAGGGTATCTATTCGGGCAGAGGCAAACATTTCCGAGGCACTACTATAGCGCGGTAGTCTATGGATAATGCGATATGCATCATTATAGCATACGCGAAGAGTTCGCCACGAGGCCACCGTATGATCAAGCCAAATTTCACCACAGTATGCGTTAGAACAAAATGTCCTGAAAAGAGAGTTCTTAACCTCGGCAGAGCACTTAGAGAATTTTCTAGCTAACATGTTTGCGCGGGCACAAAGGTTTTTCTTGTGACGCTGAATGTCAGAGTTGTCACTTAGCATATCATTTATAACGTGACCTAGGTATTTGATTTCGAACACGCTTTCAACAACAGAGTTATTTAAATAAACAGGAGGAACACAGAGGTCTCTATAATTTGTGGACTTGAACACTAAAACTTTACTCTTACTACTATTGTATTTAAGAGAACGTGATTTGGCAAAGTCTTCACATATTTTTATAAGCATACGTAGACCTTGAAGTGAGGGGCAAAGAAGGACCATATCATCGGCGTAGCTGATGTAGTTGACTTTTAGGCCACCAAGAAAGCATCCAGCAGGGGCTTTAGCCAGGAGAGTATGAAGGTCGTCAATGTAGGCATTGAAGGCATCAGGATTAAAAATGATTGAGAAGAATATATGGATTGTACACCTACAAATCTCTCCGAAATTGTAAATGCTACAATAGAAAAGTAACCGTCAAAATCTCGAAAAGTGTACGATTCAGCCCACGAAAATTTTTTAAAATGGGCTAAGGAAAGTTTAAGTTCATTAAGTGTTTTATTGGCATATTTTAATAAAAAAACAGACTTTATTATTGAATAAATTAAATGCAAAAATAATATTTCGGACGCTTGACGAAAAAATAGTCTATTTCACTCAGAGGAAAAGTGCTTTTTTACTCGTCTGTAGTTTCCAGGCTCCGCTTCGCGTCCTCCGTAAATTCTACAGACTAGTAAAAAAAGCTTCACTTTTCCTTTTTGTAAAACAATATACTATTATTATATACAGAGCGGTCCAAAAGTCACCCCCCCCCCTCTTAACTTTTGAACGAGTTTAGATATCGAATTCAAATTTAAAACTCTTAAATAAGACAACTTAAACTATCTTTAAGCATATATTTGATAATTTTAGCTCTTAAAATGTGGGCAAGGGGGCATGGGGCCACATTTTTTTAAGTGAAAAGGTGGGTCGTGTAATACATCATTTTAAAGCTTATAAAATTCTCCATTTAACTGTATATTTTTTATTTTTTTTCAACTTTTTTTTTTGGGTTTAAAATAGGGTTGAAAATGGGTATTTTTGTCAAAATTTCTCTAAAAAATCCAAACAATTTTTTAAAAATGCCTAATTTCATAATGAAAAAAAGTAAATTATACTTTTTAACCAATTTTAGTTGACATAAATAAAAATTAACAAAAAAAAAATATATTTTTTTAGCACAAAAAACTAAAAAATCAAAACCTTAAATAACATGTTTAAAAAATTTTAAAGGCTTTAAAATGATGTATCACACGACCCCTCTTTCCATCATTTTAAGAGATAAAAGTATCAAATATATGCTTAAAGATAGTTTAAGTTGTTTTATTTAAGAGTTCTAAATTTGAAATCGATATCTCAACTCGTTCAAAAGTTAAGAGGAAGTGACTTTTGGACCGCACTGTATAGAAAATTTGTTTGGACTTTCATTATTATTGAAAAGTTTTAATACAAGTAGCACTTGTAAAAAAGTTCACATCACATTGTTGTAATAATTACAGTATTATATTGTATAGTGTATTGTATATTAAATTGTATATTGTATACTACTGTTATCCACTACAATATTTTATTTATTTTAATGTTTAAAGTTGCATTACGAACTACTGCATTTTTGCATACATTAAAATGTATAATAGTATATTATTCAATAAGTATATAATAATTTCTATTATTCAATTAGGGTGAATTTTGGGACACGAGCCAATAGGCGAGTGACCTAATCACCCAAATGATTAATAGCTATTATACGCGAGCAGAATACTATACTTTATCCATGGCTATTTTAAAGTTTAAACGGTTTATTCTTACAGACCCGTGATTACTAGGCCAATTAATCACGGCCGCGGATAAAATAAATTTTATATAGAATTCTATAGAGGAAATGCGCCTAATTTCGGATGGTTTCCAAATTTCGGATAGTAGTGTATTTAAGATACTGTCTGCAAAGGTAAACAGAAACCTACTTTTATGGGAAGCCAAAAGTCAAACTAAATCCGTCCTGTAATATGATAACGGTAGAGCTTCTCCCCTTTAAATGGCAGCACAAATCGTTTATATTGCAAATGGCAGTTTTGTGCTCAGTTGCATTATTATGCTTGTTTATTTTATAAATAATCGTTATAAAAGTTCGTGATTCTGTCTTGGGTAAGTTATGATGGTAGTTAAGTTGATCCACTATTCATAATTAAGCAATTTGAAAACGTAAACATTCTACAAATTTCTAATCTAAAAAGCAGAAAGTTGCCTAATTTCGGATAGACCATTTTTGTGCATTTGATTCCCAATTTCGGATATCCGCAAGGTAATTATTATTCAGGATAACCAACCATTAATTATTGTTTTTATAATGATACAACAAACTAAGATAAACAATTTTGAAAAAACGAAAATTACCTAAGATACTAAGATATTCGAAATTGGGAATCTAAAATTATAGTTCCTATAGTATTTCGTAGAAAATCGCTTAATGATTAAATTACGTCTTAAATGTGAAGGAATAACAAGAAACATAAGCAATGGGATCCAGATCTACTCTTAAAAAAAATTTTTCGGATATGTCCGAAATTAGGAGCCCTTTTTCAAATGCACAAAAATGCGCTGATTTTTTTTAACCGTGTTTTTTGGAAAAAATAAACTGTAATAAAATTGCTTTTATAATAAATCATGGTTCGCTATAATAAGTTGTATCTGGTTATATAAAAAAATATCAAAAAGTAATACCGAGTATTAAATATTGAATACATTGTAAATGGTATCCGAAATTAACGCACCAAGTACCTGAACCTAGTTTTTAGTGCACTAGAGCGCTTTTTTTACGAGGCGCAGCCTAGTTTCGGAGATATAGGCATTTTCCTGGTAATATTCCTGACCAGTCCGACACTGGAAACCTGGTGTAAAATATAATATAAAATTTATAGAGAATCATTATAATCACAAAATAAACCGTAACCAAATTTAATCGACCGCGCAAAATTTCAAATATTACCAAACCAAATATTAAATGAAATTAACTGTGGTTTGTGCAGCACATATTGAAAAATTATTTATTTAATACCCGTCAATAATTTATAATTACCGATTTATTAAAGCCTTATATTTAATCCAAAATTAATAATTTTATTTTCGCTAAATTAATTATTCATCAGAGTCGAAGTAAAGTGCAAAGATATTAAGTAAAGTAAAGTAAAACTGTAAATATAAAAAAACAGATGAAGAGTTGCAAGTTGCAAAAGTCCAAATTAATTTTATAACTATTTGCGTATTTTTTTGATGTTTAGATGTTAAGTCGTAGGAAAAATAGTATACGCACCTCGACTGAAACCTATTTTAGTGCACTGAAAACTAGGGTTGCGTACTTGGTGCGTAATATACTATTAACTAAAGTCACAGGGAGAATGTAGTTAGTTGAAAATTTTAACTTTATCATTGAGGTTAAGAAGCCTGTCAAAAAACTTTGCATTTGAAGTACTACATACAAAGCGTATGCCTTTTGATAAAAAAAAGCGAGAGTAAGGGAAAAAATTAAAAAATTTAAAAAACAGACTACCCCAAGAATTATTTGAAAATATGTTAAAATTTTAATGAAGTATTCAATACAGTGTATTGCGCCTTCGCCAAAATTACAAATAAATTACACAGGACCACAATTTTTTTTCTGTCTGTTGGCGTGGATCGAAAATAATTTTCCGTTGTCCGTTTTGGCACGTTTTTTTTTTAATAGGAAGAACCAATTATTTTTTTCCTTTCAAAAATTTTATTTCGCTCATATTTTCCAAAGTATTAATCTGAAGGTATTCCATGCCTATACTCTTGGAATCAAAGCGTCGAGATCTATTGACAAGAATTTATATTAAAAAAAAATCCAGACGATTACCATTTGATGATTTTGACCATATCTCAGATTTAAAAAAAATCATATCGATAGATCTTGACGCCCTGATTCCAAAAATGTGGTATGTAGAGGAAAGTCGCCTAATTTCGGATACCATTTACAATGTATTCAATATTTAATACTCGGTATTACTTTTTGATATTTTTTTTATATAACCAGATACAACTTATTATAGCGAACGATGATTAATTATAAAAGCAATTTTATTACAGTTTATTTTTTCCAAAAAACACGGTTAAAAAAAATCAGCGCATTTTTGTGCATTTGAAAAAGGGCTCCTAATTTCGGACATATCCGAAAAAATTTTTTCAAGAGTGGATCTGGATCCCATTGCTTATGTTTCTTTTTATTCCTTCACATTTAAGACGTAATTTAATCATTAAGCAATTTTCTACGAAATACTATAGGAACTATAATTTTAGATTCCCAATTTCGAATATCTTAGTATCTTAGGTAATTTTCGTTTTTTCAAAATTGTTTATCTTAGTTTGTTGTATCCTTATAAAAATAATAATTAATGGTTGGTTATCCTGAATAATAATTACCTTGCGGATATCCGAAATTGTGAATCAAATGCACAAAAATGGTCTATCCGAAATTAGGCAACTTTCAGCTTTTTTGATTAGAAATTTGTAGAATGTTTACGTTTTCAAATTGCTTAATTATGAATAGTGGATCAACTTAACTAACATCATAACTTACCCAAGACAGAATCACGAACTTTTATAACGATTATTTATAAAATAAACAAGCATAATAATGCAACTGAGCACAAAACTGCCATTTGCAATATAAACGATTTGTGCTGCCATTTAAAGGGGAGAAGCTCTACCGTTATCATATTACAGGACGGATTTAGTTTGACTTTTGGCTTCACATAAAAGTGGGTTTCTGTTTACCTTTGCAGACAGTATCTTAAATACACTACTATCCGAAATTTGGAAACCATCCGAAATTAGGCGCATTTCCTCTATAAAAAACCAACAACAGTCATAATTAAAAAAAAATCAACAAATTAATAATTTGCCATATATCAGAAGTCCCAGCTACCACAGATCAATTGTTTTTTGGCTTTATTATTAAAGCTATCCAGCTATTTAAATTAGATAAAGAGGGAAGTTCTACAGAAAGCGATAAAAGTATAATTAGAGGAAATGGCAGTTTTGTGCTCAGTTGCATTATTATGCTTGTTTATTTTATAAATAATCGTTATAAAAGTTCGTGATTCTGTCTTGGGTAAGTTATGATGTTAGTTAAGTTGATCCACTATTCATAATTAAGCAATTTGAAAACGTAAACATTCTACAAATTTCTAATCTAAAAAGCAGAAAGTTGCCTAATTTCGGATAGACCATTTTTGTGCATTTGATTCCCAATTTCGGATATCCGCAAGGTAATTATTATTCAGGATAACCAACCATTAATTATTATTTTTATAATGATACAAAACTAAGATAAACAATTTTGAAAAAACGAAAATTACCTAAGATACTAAGATATTTGAAATTGGGAATCTAAAATTATAGTTCCTATAGTATTTCGTAGAAAATCGCTTAATGATTAAATTACGTCTTAAATATGTAGGAATAACAAGAAACATAAGCAATGGGATCCAGATCTACTCTTGAAAAAATATTTTCGGATATGTCCGAAATTAGGAGCCCTTTTTCAAATGCACAAAAATGCGCTGATTTTTTTTAATCGTGTTTTTTTGGAAAAATTAAACTGTAATAAAATTGCTTTTATAATAAATCATGGTTCGCTATAATAAGTTGTATCTGGTTATATAAAAAAAATATCAAAAAGTAATACCGAGTATTAAATATTGAATACATTGTAAATGGTATCCGAAATTAGGCGACTTTCCTCTATTATTGTTTTGAAATAAAATTTTTATTTTAGGTAAAAATAACATTTTACAGTTATGTACAGTTCAATTTTTTCAATTTTTTTATTTTTTTTTTTTCAATTTTTTTATTTGATAATAAATGAACAATTTTTACATAATATTCAATAAACACAGAAAATTTATAGTTTTTGCCTAAGTAACCTATAAGTCTAGCTTGTGCTGGTTATTATAGACATATTTTTTTATCTCAAAGGTAAGTATTGAACATTAGCATTAATAAATTAACTAGTGATATAAAAAAGAAAATTAAAAATATTAAGAAAGGTCAGTTGTATGTTATTATTTTATTTTTAACTTACAGTTTTAGGTAATGTTTTTAATTCTATTTAAAAAGAGATTTATATTTTGTTTTAAATAGTTTTTACTTTGTAGTTTAAAATGCAGTAGGTCTAAAGTTTCCTAGGGAACTTATGACCTACTCTTTAATTTTACATTGATAATACCCCCTTGTGTGTGAAGATTTTGTACTTGTTTTTGTGTTTAATAAGCTCTTTTATGTATCCTTTAATAATTTTGCATATAATGCACATTTTTGCACTGTGATAAAATTCAAATATAATATTTTTAGGGAAATTTCTTTTTGGGTTGGTATTGAAGACCTAAATTTATGTTTCCTAACGTATTGGACTACTGTCCATTGCAATATTTCCTTTCTTGCTCTCACCAGTTCAATTATAGAATTGTATTGTGTAGTATTATACTATATATTATACATTAAAGAAGTACAATACTTCTTTAGTGTACTGATATTTTGTATTTAATATCCGGGTTTTTGGTTTGACAACTGCATATTGTATCAAATAAATTTTATATCGTATAGAAATTTTGTATTTTATACTTTTAAATCAATATCAATATTTAAAAATATTGACACAGCAACATTTTGTAATAATATTTTTGGAAATATCTATCTGTGTAGGTATGAAATTTCTTTTCACAAGAAAAAAAAAGAATAAAAATGTGACTAAAATATTTAATTTTGGAGTTGGTGTTTAATGGAATGTAAAAGTAGACAGCTAATTTCCTATTTATTATGGCGACCTGCGGAAACTGTTATTAAAAATGCCTAGTCTTTAATATCATTTATTCATAACTTTCGAAAGCTGTTAAACTTTTGCTCTCTAACCCAGTATGCTTGGAATGTAATTGTTACAGAATATTTTCATTCTAAAATATTCCAGAAATCCTAATCAAAAAGGTCCCTAAAGGTAGAGTAACGGCCAGAAAATTACCATTCTTTACTAGATTAAAATAGGGTTTTGGGCATACGCACTTTTCGACATCATCTTAGCTGATTTATGTAGATTATTTCATAAAGGTTACAAAGCTACATGTATCTATATTTCCGTATACAGAAATATAGGTAATTAGGTTAATGCTCATTTGTATTCTTTATTTAAATAAGGTAAAATTAATACACTCAGAAAATGTCATTCTAATTTTAATACTAAATTTTATTAGTAAATACATATTTGTTATTTATACCCCACCATTGGTCTTTAATGCTTTACTTGTAATATTAAATACTACAATGTGTGTATTGTATATAAAATTTTGTCATACTAACATAGAGACCGTGCCGGTACATTTGGATCCCCACGCAACATGTGTTTGTTAATACTGTAACATTTGGTAAATTATCACAGTTATAGTTTAGTATACTTTAAGTTGTAGTTGTTGTGTTATTGCCTTGATTCACAATCTCTGCATGCCACCGAGAAACATTATTTCTCGTCCTTGGATCATAATATACTATTTTTGAAAACAAAAAAAAATGAAAAAAAAAATAATTAAAAAAAATTAAAATTTTCAAAAAAACAATTTCAAAACTAAAATTTCAAAATTTTTTTCTTTATTTTCTTTTTGCATAAAACAAAAAAAAATTGACTTTAATCATTTATGATAGCCTTTTTTTTTATTTTTAAAAAAGTTTAACCCCCATAACTTTTTTGTTGTTCTGGGGATTACTTTCAATATTGGTGAAATTGATCTAATAAAAGAATTTAAAAAAGTTTAACCCCCATAACCTTTTTGTTTTTGGGATGATTACTTCTAAAATTGGTAGAAATGATCCTTATAATAATTTTTCCTGAAGAAGATACGTTATTCTGAATTTTCTTTCAGCTTTTTTCGATTTTTTTAAAAGTTTAACCCCCACATAACTTTTTTGTTTTTGGAGGAATTACTTTCCAAAACAATAGCGATATTATCCCAGTAGAATTTGATTTTTCCTAAAAATTTCAAGTCGATTGGATTATTCATTCTTGAGTTATCGTGTTCACAAAAATAGTGACATCAGACAGATAGACAGACAGACGAACATTTCAAAAAATAATAATAATAATAATAATAATAATAATAATAATAATAATAATAATAATAATAATAATAATAATAATAATAATAATAATAATAATAATAATAATAATAATAATAATAATAATAATAAAGCCATTAATACCTGGGCAATACCTTTACTAACATACTCATTTGGAATTTTGAAATGGAGCGACACTGATTTAGAAGAATTAGACAGACTGACAAGAAGATTGCTTACCAAATCATCATCCAAAATCATCAGTTGAGAGACTCTATTTATCTCGTAAAGATGGCGGACGTGGACTTTTAAATATAACCCAATTGTGTAAATCTCAAATAATAAATATGAGGAAATATTTTCAAAGTCACACACATCCAAGTATTCAAAATATTGTAAATTCAGACAAATCATTAACCGCCCTTAATCTCAGTTAGAAAAATAATGTTCCTGTTAGACCCACTATATCCAAAAACGATAGGATCACCTCATGGAAAGAAAAGGTTCTTCATGGCAGATATCCCGCACAACTTGATGTTGATAATATTGACAAATCTACAAGTGTTGCGTTTCTTAAAAAAGGATGGCTTTATCCTGCTACTGAAGTATTTATTACATCGATTCAAGACAAAGTAATTAGAACAAAAAATTACGAGAAACATGTTCTTAAGATGAATGTTGAGGATCGTTGTAGAAAATGTAATCTTCCTGGTGAGACTATTGAACATGTGATTGGTGCTTGTCCCTCACTAGCAAATAATGCGTATAAATCCCGTCATGATCAAGTTGCTAAAATAATACACCAACATTTAGCTCAAAAATATAATTTAATAAAAAATCCTAAGCCATTTTATAAGTATTTGCCGGAAGCTGTTCTTGAATCAAAAGATGTAGTGCTCTATTGGGATCGACAAATTATAACTGACAAAACTGTAGATCATAATCGGCCTGATATAGTACTAGTCAATGAATTAGGAAAACTTTATTTGTTGAAGTTGGTATTCCCCTCACCCATAATTTACAAAAAGTGGAGCAAGAAAAAGGCAGTAAATATAGAAATCTGGAATATGAATTTAAGCGCTTATGGAACATGGATGAAGTCAAAACTGTTACAATTATTATCTCAGTTGAAGGAGTTTGTACAAAATATTTGAGGTCAAATTTAGAAACAATTGGGTTACCAAATGGATTAGCAACCCTTTTACAAAAAACGGTCATATTACAAACTTGTTACTTTTTGAGACAATTTCTATCGTAAACAGACTTAGATGAAGTGAATTCTTCTTTAAGTTTGGTAATCACTGATTATATGTACTTTATTACACTTATACTGTACATATACTTGATAAAATTAATTAAATTATAATAATAATAATAATAATAATAATAATAATAATAATAATATAATAAATGGAGTAATAACTAGATAAATGGACAGCCAAATTTTGCAAAGGGGAGCCTTTTTATGTAACGGTACACATTTTATGGTTTAATCATAAAACGAATTTGTTTATCTTCTAAGGAATTGCAAAGTGAAAGATTTATTTCAAGTAAATGCATAAAGAAAACTATTAAGGACATAAATTTTAAGGTATAACATAAGGCTTAGACGGGTTACATATATGTCAAAATAAAATTTAAATTGAGTTTATAAAATATGCTTCTCGTTATTTATTAGTTGACTATACAGGGTTATTCAGAAATAAGTTCGGGAAACTTAAGAGGTGATTCCACGTTAAAAAATATGAAAAATATTCCTATAAGCCCTAAGGGAGCTGCGGCCCTTCGAAGATGGACATTAAATGGGGAACAAAAAAAGAAACAATAAAATTTTAATTCTGCAGGGTATAAGAGTTATTAATTAAAAACCTTATTTTTATTATAATTTTAAAGAGCCGTAGCTCCCTTAGGACTCATTTCCGGACCAACCTTTATAGGAGCTTTTTTTCATATTTTTTAATGTAGAATTACCTCTTAAATTTCTAGAACTTATTTCTGAATAACCCTGTTCATATAAATATTTTTTCTATCTATAAATACAAGGTGTTACCATCATTGGTGATGCGTGGGATAGGTGGGTAGCCTGATACATCGTTTTAAAGCTTATAAAATTATCTATTTAACTATATATATTTTTATTTTTTAAGATTTTAATTTTTTAATTTTTTGTTGATAAAAAACGCGACTTTTTAAGTTTTTTTTTTGGTAACTTTTATTTATAAAAATTAAAATTAGTTTAAAAGTATAATTTACGTTTTTGCAACATAAAATAATTAATGTTTCAAAAATTGTTTAATTTTTTTAAAGAAATGTTGATGAAAATACCATTTTTTAACCCTATTTTAAACCCCCAAAAAAAATAAAAAAAAATAAAAAATTTATATGATTTAATAGATAATTTTATAATCTTTGAAGTGATGTATCACACGGTCCCCCTTCCCATTTAAGAAAATGGCCCACTTTTAAGAGCTAAAAGTATCAAGTATATGTGAAAAGATAGTTTGGGATGTTTTATTTAATTGTTTAAAATTTGAAGTCGATATCCCAACTGGTTCAAAAGTTAAGAGGGGGGTTGGCTATTGGATCGCAGGGTATATATTTTTTAAATTTACAATAAAGGTTTTTTCTACGACTTCTTTAGAATTTAAGCAAATACACACATTTTTCAAACACAGAATTAATCCATTATCTCTAGATACGGTATGAATATTCCGTATCAAGTGTTAGAATGAGCACATATAGTGCCATCTCTTGTTTATAAAAGTAAAGAAAAGTGTAGCAAAATTAGCAAAAATATATATATTTCACCATGAAATATTGAATAATTTAATGCAATTTAAAGTTTTGTGTTAAAATTACATAAAGTTTATTAGTTTTTCTTAAGATTTGACCAGTTTTTTATCAATTTAGTTCAAAAAATTAAAACTGCTCCATCTATTGTTAAATATTTAAACCTGATATCTGTCACAATAATCTGACATAACCTTCAACTTTTGCATTATAATTTGTAAATATGTGCTAAAATTATATAAAAATCTTTTTTAAGTACTGATTTGATAAAATTAATAAATAACATTAATTGCTTTATTTAAAAATATATGTTTTGTTGCTTTACAATGTCGAGTCACAAAAAAAATTGTTTTTAACCTTGTCCGCAGTTGAAAGTCACACAGTGTTTCATATTTGCAGTTGAAGAAAAAGTATAGTCTACAACACCGTCATACTCGCCTGCCGGCTCGTATGACAAACTTTCCGCTCGCGCGGAATATTGCCTATTCCATACTAGTTATAGAATATACTATTCTGCATGAAGGTCCAAATTTAATCTAATTTTATATTGTAATTTGTTAAACCTTTTTCGAGTTATTGTCAACATACAGTGCGTGCATTAAGTCTGTAATCACCCGATTAACTTTTTAGTTACAAGTAAAACACAAAACCCTCGGATAGGTCGATTTTTATTTTTAATTTTGCAAATTATGGTGTAATAAACTTTTTTTTTTTCAAATAGCAACCTACCCCTTGTGACACTTCGTTGGAAAGGTAATTTAATAAGCTTTCCAACGGTGTATAATAAAGCCTAATTTGGTAAAGGGCTAATGATAAAATGCACAATTTAGTTTATTATAAAGACATGTAAAGTATAACTTTAGTTCACTATAAATGTTCAAATTTATGTCCTTCAGCTCTTTGACAGTGGACAGTAAAAAAACGGGATTAAAATCGATTAAATAGTAAACATAAAATTGGTCAATAAAAAGAAAAAAAATTGCATTTTTCAACAGGGTATAAAATATTACAATAAGTTTAAAACAACCTTATTTAGATTCTCAGGAAGGTGCCAAGTAGGAAATAGGGCAACAATTACCATATTATGCGTAATATGTCACACAAACAATGTTTAAATAAAACATGCGTTTTTTCATAGACAAACAAATTAGGTTTTATCATACACTGTTGGAAAGCTTATTAAATTACCTTTCCAATGATGTATCACAAGGGGTAGGTTGCTATTTGAAAAAAAAAGTTGGGGGGTGAGGGTGCAAGGGGGTGCCAATTTTGATAACTTTTTTTAGACCAAAATTTGCAGAATTAAAAATATAAATCGACCTGTCTGAGGATTTTTGTATTTTACTTGTAACTAAAAAGTTATTCGAGTGATTCCAGACTTAATGCACGCACTGTATATATAGTTCTTAAAGTAAGTTGACAAGTATAAAGGGTTGGGGTAAATTACAATCATTTCTTCCTTCCTTTGAAAATTCCTTACATATCCTAACTTGTCTTCAACTATTGTCATTGTACAGTATACATTAGCATTAAAAGTTAAACAACAATACTAAACAAGAATTTATAACACTAAAAAAGTTTTAAAACTATAAAATTTTATTTAGTAAAAATAACACAGTCCCAGATAAAAAAATAATTTCAATTAATTTTAACTAAACTGTATTTTTCTAATGTATTTTTGTGCCCTAAAAAAGAATTTGACAATAAAAGCTTTCTTACCCCAAACTTTTTTAAAAAACTCCTTTAAAAAATGTCGTATTAAAACGTATTAAAACACATTCAGTCGATTCCAAATGCGTTTGGACTTTAAAAATCCTTTTTAGCACAAAAAATTAAATAATCAAAACCTTAGAAAAATTGTTTTGGTGAAGAATACTTTAGTGCTCAGTTTTAAATCAAGAATTATCCTGCCGCATTAAAATTTTATTGATGTTCTTATTTGTTCCGCCTTTAATATGTCATCTTCGAAGGGCCGTAGCTCCCATTAGGGCTCATTTCCTGACCACCCTTTATAGAAACTTTTTTACATATTTTTGGTCGTAGAATCAGCTCTTAAATTTTGGCATGGAGTTACTGATCACCCTGTATAAAGGTTCTGGTATTCTCTTTGTAGATGTTTCTATACTTTTTACAGTTTTTTGAAAAACCGAAAGTCAGCCTGATTTTGTATTGCCAAATTCGTTTTCAGAGTTCAAAAAAACATATAGTCCGGTTAAAAGTAATTAAGCTTATTTTTTTGTGGGACTGTATAATTTGATTTATTTTTATTGCATTATTGCATTTCTTGACTTTTTGAATGGTAAAGGATCTAATTTTAATAAAAAAATATGATTTGTTTTTTGTTCTCTATGCATATAATATACCATATTATGGTAATTATTATTATTCTATTATAGTCATTGACAAAGTCATTGTTATAGACATTGTAAAGGTAAATAGGTAACATAAAAATAAAGAAAAAAATATATTACGCTTACAAACATGGCCTGTGTTTGATATTATATATCAAAGACAGATCGTCCATCAAACATTGAAAAACTAGTTTTAACTAAAATTGTGAACGAATAGGACCTTGTTTTTTGTTTTGTTTTAGAAGACAAGCAATTATTTTCAATATTGACATTTTTATCTACTATTCACATTATATTATGTTATAGTAACTTGTAATATTCACATTATATATTATAGTGATTATTTTTTAACGTTTTTATCAACTAATCATTTAACATTATTTCTGATCACGTGTTTATTTCTGTCCAATTATATTACAGTTATATAGTGAGAATCTTTGTAGTATTTTGTTTTTCAGTATTTCTCTTTTACAACAAAATTTCATACCTAAAACTAATTAATAAATAATTAAATGTGAATGTATTACTATTTATAATTATTTTTCTTACTTTAGTATTTACCAAAAAATACCACAATATATTGTTTTTATAAAATCAATTAACAGTTTTTCTAGGTCAACTTTTTAATATGAACGAGTTTTTAATATGGCGGTACCGGCCTAGTCAGTCAGTGACTTAACTTTTGATATAACCATAATTTGCAATTTAATCTGGTAAATCCATTACTATTTGTGTAAAACAAAATGGTTACATATTTTTCTAGCTAAAACAATGTCAAATTTTAAAAGAAATTTATCTCTGAAATAATGTATTTTAGTTTTTATTCATGTATGTATGTGATTGATGATGTGATTGACTCTATCCTCTTAAAAAATAATTACCCAAGTAATTTATTTACAGAATTTCAGAATATATATATATTTTTTTGAAGCCTGGACTGTAAAATAAAAGCAGCTACAATAACATGTACCCGATTGACAAGATCGTCTCTAACATAAGTACACAATATATTTTACACTTTAATGCAAACCTTGTGTATGCCGTTATTATAAAATGGTCGTTATATCGGTGATAAATTTTCCGGGAACAAGAAATCAATGGGCAAACATTGAAAGCATTTGTGCAAAAGTGGCGTAAATGATCTTTTTTGATTTTTGCTGTTTTCGACTGATAGAACACTATCGTAATCAATAAATTTTTCTCTAACCTTGCTGAAAATCTCTCTCCAAACAAGAAATCAATGGGCAAACATTGAAAGCGTTTGTGCATTTTATTTTTTCGGTTTTACGCTCATAGAACACTATCGTAATCAATAAATTTTTCTCTAACCTTGCTAAAATCTTTTTAAGTATATTCCCAAAAGTAATTATGCAAATTTTAAACCTTTGAATAAAACTCTCAAACCCAGTATTTCCTCTTTTTTTAAACCTGCAACACCAATTAAAAAAACAGACCTATTATTTCATAATTCGTGACATATAACAAAAAAAAAACTAATTATCGATCTATAGATCTGTCTGTCTACCTTAAAAAAAAGCAGGTTAAAATTTTTATCAAAGCTTTTTTCTTTGAATATCTCGGCGAGGATTGCTTATGGATAATACAAGGGTTTTCAGAAATTTTTATATCTGTTTAAAAAGTGACAATTTTTACATTTTATTCTGAAAATTTTTATCCTGGTTAGCAATTTACATCGCGTGTGATGTGATGTTATAACTACACAGGCCCCAATCGCCAGTGAACCCCAACGTCGCATTCAGCCATGATGCTATCACACCACATCCACATGAGATTTGAATTTCTCCCCTTGCTACAAAAAAATAGTTTCAATGTAAGAATATTGACAATAAAACTATAAATTCAATTACAGACGACCCCTATTACAACGGTGTATTGGACTGAAGGCTCGTTACCGTAGTAAATACTAAACATTTTTGCTTATATGGAATCCCACTGGTTGTTACAGTTACTAGAACTATAACAACGTTAACTGTAACAACCAGCGAATGTTAACTAAACTTTCGTTGGGGTCCATATAAGCAAAAACGTTTAGTATTTACTACGGCAACGAGCTCTCAGTGTGTCTTTTTTACGAGTAGGTCTATAGGTATACCTATGGGTATTAAATTCAATATAATAACATAATTATTAATGCTGCAATAATTTCTTGTAATCACTTTTAATGAAAAGGTATGTAATTACTTTTAAAAGGTAATAACTTCTAATTAAAAGGTAATTACTTCTAATTAAAAGGTAATTACTTCTAATTAAAAGGTAATATCTCAGAATTTTGAAAAGGTCACTTGGACCATTCTTGCACTATACGCTTCATTTATAATCCGAGAACCCTCAATATTCAAACATTTAATTTTCATTTTAACGTGCCTTCAACAAAGTGTTTGACCACATAGATTTATCAGAATCTAATTTTAAATTTCTCGTTTACTTAAAAGTGATATTAAAATATTGAACATTGGCCGTGAAAATATACAGGGTGTCCTATAATTTATACACAGTAAACCTCCGTTATTATAACATAAAAATGTGTACATACAAAATAGTGTATTATGCAACTAGTATACTATACAAGGAGTACCTCAAGGCTCCCCACTATCACCACTGCTTTTCAACATTTACATCTTTAATATATTAGGAAAAAACAAGAATACCAAAGAACAGTATATAATCCAATTTGCGGACGACACAGGTTTAGTCTCACATCACAAAAATCTCCAGACATGCATCTTCAATCTCCAAAATTTGACAAATAAGCTTATGGAATGGTTTAAATCATGGAGAATGAACATTAACCCTCAAAAATCACAGCTAATAATTTTCAACCACAATATTAACGAAAATTCACTAACCATAACGCTTAATAACCACAGAATAAAACCACAACCGATTGTCAAGTATCTAGGAGTCTTTCTGGACAGCAAGCTTAACCTCAATTACCACACAAAAATGGCCAAAAACAATGCTACCAAGAGAAGTAAACTGTTTAGAAAGATTACCTACAGAAATAACGAAATGGAATTGGAGAATGCAGTTATAATATATCAAACAATATGCAGACCATTACTGGAATACGCCGCACCAATTTTGACAAACCTCAGAAGCCCAGCAATTAAAAACCTCAAAACAGCAGAAACCATATCCCTTAGATGTCTCACTAAAATGCGAAACCAGAATAACCCGCTCCACAACCCAACCAATGAGGACCTGTACGCTAAAACAGGAGTAACGCCGATAGTGGAAAGACTGGCAACATTAGCACAAAACTTTGCAAAAAAGAACAGCAATATGAATAAGTTAGAGAACTGTCACACCAGAGAACCAGGAACGAGATCACGCCACAAATACCCGGAAAAAACCATATTTGAAATCCTGAAAGAATGGAATGAAAATGAAAATTAGATTAGTTTTTTTTTCAAAACAATTATTTTTTTTTTACAAAACATTTATCTATTTATTTTTTTTTTTTTTTAACAAAACATTTATTTTTTTGATATATATATATATATATATAATACATATTGTAATTTAAAATTGTACCCAAGCTGAAGGACTTCGGTCGATGGCTAATTGTGAAAACAATAAAAAGCATTTACTACTACTATTGCTATTAACTCCAAATATTAGTTAAAAATATAATTTTACCAATAAGCTAAAACAAGTTAGTAGTTGCCTTAATTTTTCTTTTTTCACTATTAATCGTTATAAATAAATAATGAGTTACTTGCACGTGCCTACTATTTTTTATTGATTTGTCCAGCATCCATGCATTGGAAAACTTTTAAAAATTTTTGGACTGCAGAGGTTTTCCCCTGTACCCTTCAAATGAGTGCAATGTTTTTTTTGGTTGTCAAGTAAAAAAGCATTGACAAAGGTTTATAAAATTCTAAGTGGGACCAAAATTACTTTTAATTTCTGTCAACAGACCAAATTATAAAATAAATAAATAAATATTAGCTGTCAGAAAACAAAAAGAATAACTATAATTTTCTTTGTTTGTAGGAAACCGTCCGGAGAGAAGAGATCATTACCGAGGACATAAAATGTCACTTTGGTTAAATCTAATACCTCAACTACATAGACCAGGAGAAGGCGATGACATTTCTATGAGACATCATCATTTTCAAGAGGAAGACGATCAGTATTATGACGGTAAGTTAAATTGCTTTTTGTTATTACACCGGGTGTCTTATCCAAGGTAAATCAATCGTTATTATTAGAGTATCTATCTATCTGAAATGAAATTTATACCTAAGCATAATTTTCATTACTCTTTCGATCTCTGTATTTATGAAAATATCTCTCAAAATAAAATTCAGGAGGATAAAGCTACTGGCAAACTTGTTGTATCTAAGCTTCAATTAAAAAACCGTTTAAAACCTTTAATAATACCTAAATTTTCAGTTTCACATTTTTCAAAACCTTAAAAAATAAACTTCCCTCTTTGGTATTCTGTAAATTTTTCTCTTACCTGAAGAAGGTTGTTCAGGGGTTCTGAGACTATAAAAAGTGACTTGTAATGGGTAGCCTCATTTTAAATGTCATTTAGGTCATCTTTTATTTTTACGTGTTAGCGCCTTCGCCAAAATTGTAAATTTTTACTCCTTATTCATGTTTTTAACTTTTTCTCACTACCAACAAGGTAAGTTGACATTACCTAATCAAAAAGTCGACAGTAATGGGAAGTACTATATCGAGCACACTTAGTCTCCGTAACTAAAGACAGAAAAAACGATTTACCGCGCAAGGACACTTACCTCAAGGGGACATCTAGACACAAAAATACTATTTATAATTTTATAGTGATTCCATAAAAAAATGATTTCTTAAATTGTCACACATATAAATGTCAAAATATTATTAATAAAATAATATTTTAACTCCTTGATAGTGAGAAAAACGCAATGCGCCTCTCGTGGGTAGGTTTTTTTCTGTCTTCGGTGTTTATCGATTCGGTCCACAAAATACGACTTCACGCAAAAAAAAATTCACTTACTCCTACTAGGAGCGCGAATAACTATTAACCATATAAAATAAAACGGGTAAAAAGTTTTGTAGGTAAATTATTTTTTCTATTTATGTCCTTATAAAAATATAAGTCAAAGCTTCCCAAAAAATATTTTATATAGTAACAACTTTATATATAAACTATGTAAATTTTTAAAATATTTTGTAGCATTGTTTTTAAATTTACACAATAGATTCTGACTGATATTCATGTTATAAATTAAGTTCTATATCCGTACCTCATTCTAAAAATGAAATACTAAAATGTTGGAAACTGAAATTTCAATGTACATTAAAAACTAAGAAAAAAATGTTTTGGACAAAAAACTGATAAGGCCCCCCGTTTCGCAGAACCCTGGTGAAAATAAGTATACAAAAATACATACGAAGATGGGTCTTTTTTTTTAAATTTTAAAATTAGTTTACGTGCAAAACTTTGTTGCTATATCTCAAAGGGTTCCTGAGTTATTAAATAAAAATTTGAATTTTTTAGCGACTTTCAAAGAGGCTTAGCTCCCTTAGTTTTTTTCATATTTTATGATGCAGAATCAACCCTTAAAATTTCGAACCCTATTTCAAATACACCGTGCATAGCTTTATTATTAAATTTTGTTAACAACATGTTGGTAAAATAAAGTTAATGAATAAAAAATTTGCAAACAATTTCAGGTGATCTGTACTTCTATTACATAGTAAAGTAGAAAATGAAGCAATGTTTTTATACTATAATCTCAATTTGTAGTAAACTTGTTTGAACGGTAAAGTGATTTAGTAAACTTTATAAGCTGAAGGTTTTTTCTAGAGAACCTTTATATTCTTGACTTTTTTCTACCACAAATAGATTGGACACTTTTATTCTTTCTTGTCAATGGTTTTTTTCTTGCTAACGTTAGTGCAACAGTCCTATATCATAATCTTTTAACTAAAAAGTCATAAATCAAAAGGTATTGTCAAATTTTGTTAGGTAGATTTTTGAATTTAAAAAATAATTTTATTAATATGTCATAGCCCAACTAGCATGGTTGCCGCTACGTGATCATTACCTCGATTGAAACAAATTAAGTAGCGGCGACTTGTTACAGAAAGGCTATAATTACTTACGTACACTGATAACAAGGATTTATTTGGATATGGCCATTTAAATTATTTTGTTGAGAGTAATAAATTTTATTTGAGTCAAGTAAGTACTTAGTTCATGTAAACAAATATTTTAATTTCAAAATGATTTATTAATGGGAACCATTCTTTAATTTTTAAAGGTCAAGTTCTTTTATCTGTACATTATTTATTTATTTATTTTATATTTAATTTTTTAACCTTTTGTATTTTAAACAGTATTATTTGGTTGACAATATTTCTTTAAGAGACTGATTAATTGTAAATTTCTTTCTTTTTTATGAAATAAATTCTATTCTATTCTATTCTATTCTATTCTATTCTATTCTATTCTATTCTATTCTATTCTATTCTATTCTATTCTATTCTATTCTATTCTATTCTATTCTATTCTATTCTATTCTATTCTATTCTATTCTATTCTATTCTATTCTATTCTATTCTATTCTATTCTATTCTATTCTATTCTATTCTATTCTATTCTATTCTATTCTATTCTATTCTATTCTATTCTATTCTATTCTATTCTACTCAATTGGCCATATCCAACCAAATATTTTGTTGACACAAATAAACTGTTTTATCAGTGTAGTAATTACGTAGATACCACTTTTTGGAACATTTTAGTAATATAACCCTGGTGGTCATTTTATTTAATAATTACGTAGTTAAGACAACTTTTATCCCTATTGAGTAAAAAAAGGATAAAAGTAATATTCTTGGTAGAATTTACTATTCTGTTACCAATAAAAATATATTTAATTGTGTTTAACACCACAAAGTTATATTATAAGTGAGATTTACGTAATAACAACTCATGAATGGTAGCGGTTTCAGTTATTTAGGTAAAATTTACAAGGAATACTAGTTGGGAGAGTTACTTGATTAAATGTCGTTTTATTTAATTGTTTTTTTTTAATTGTTGGTCAGTTACAGAATTTTATATGTTCTTCCTGACCAACAACCAAAAAATAAAACAAAAAAACAAAATAATTGATCAAGTTACCCTACTTTGACAGGTGAAAAATTATAAAATAGAAAGGGAAAGTATGTCAAAATTGTAAAGGGCCTCTAATTTTTTCTAATCTAAGAAACTCATTACTTGCCTGTAAAAGTAATAAATTATTTACCATTACAAAGTGTTTCTATTCGAGACCCACGTCTAAAGAGGGAAATAGGAACTCAGTTTCCACTTTCTAATATATTAGAAACCTAAACCCTTATCTCTATTCATTACGTATAATATGGTTTTAAATTATTATTAATTATTATAATACGTATTATTATACCCGTGTAAGTAAATTCTCTTTGATGTTTAATATCAGATAACAAATTCTTAGAGTTTAGGTTACAGAGAATTCATTACCATTATATCATTATCTTTGAAACTCATAATAAGTTTATTTATTGAATACAACTTGTTACAGTACTTAACAAAAACAGAACAACATTATGTTTTACTGTAACAACCTATATATAATAAAGAAAGTTTTTAGAGTTTCTAAATATACAAAATCATTCATTGTTTAATACGGTAACACCTACACTGCCCGACTAAGCTAGAAAGCAGTAACTCTATTTGTGAATAGCAGCATTTTCAAAATATTACATCAGAGTTGACAGAAAAACGTCGCTTAGTTTGGACTTGCGAACTTAATTTTATGCGATATTATGTATTGCAAACTAATCGCGTGCGAAATAATTTCCATGCGACTTTAATTTTTTGCGAACTTATTTTTGCGAACTTTTTGGGCCAACAAATATTCTGCGAACTTTTTTTTTCGAACTAAAGACCGGATACCGCAAGAAATACATATCCATCTTAGGATAAAAATTCATATAACCAATTTTGTTAAGGAGAAAATTTTAAACAATTTTTTTTCATCATTTTTTTTTATTATGTTAATAACAATCGAGTTATAAATATTCAAAAATGGCTATCTTGGAGATGAAATTATTTTTTTCGATTTTTCAGTGAAATTATTTATCGGAGGATAAGGTAGGTAAGCAAACTTGTAGCTGTTAAAATTATTTATAATTTTTATATATTGCGAATTTTTATTTGGTATTTTTGTACGGTTACAGAGGGGTCTGAAATTCGAGTTGCGCCACGAACTATATATACCAAAATAACTATAAAAAAATCATAATAAAAATTATAGAGATTTTCAAGAGAGGGAGAGAGGGAGATTAGCTCAGCGGTCTAAGGCATCGATATAGCGTTGACACTGAGCTATGATCGTGAGTTCAAACCTCACTGGCGCCGATTGCCTTTTTCAGTTAATTAATAATTGAAATTTGGCGAAGGCGCACTCCCTAGATATATTGGTTCGAAAGTCAATTAAAGCCGGTGGTTCCCTCTACTACTAGCCCACACAAGTCCTGGACTTAGGGGATGCTTAATTAGGTAGAATAGTACGAGGTTAAAAAATAAACAAAATAAACAAAAAATAAACAAGTTTGCTCCCGAACACTATATTTTGATAAATTATTTGGCTGAAAAATCGAAAAAAACAATTTCACTCCCAACATGGCCATTTTTGAATATTTATAATAAGTATAATAAACAAATGAATAAAACAAAAAAAAAAGTCCAAAATTGTTTGAAATTTTCGTTTGGACTAAGCTAGAAAGCAGTAACTCTATTTGTGAATAGCAGCATTTTCAAAATATTACAAAGTTGACAGAAAAACGTCGCTTAGTTTGGACTTGCGAACTTAATTTTATGCGATATTATGTATTGCAAACTAATCGCGTGTGAACTAATTTCCATGCGACTTTAATTTTTTGCGAACTTATTTTTGCGAACTTTTTGGGCCAACAAATATTCTGCGAACTTTTTTTTTCGAACTAAAGACCGGATATTGCAAGAAATACATATCCATCTTAGGATAAAAATTCATATAACCAATTTTGTTAAGGAGAAAATTTTAAACAATTTTTTTTAATAATTTTTTTTATTATATTAATAACAATCGAGTTATAAATATTCAAAAATGGCCATCTTGGAGATGAAATTATTTTTTTCGATTTTTCAGTGAAATTATTTATCGGAGGATAAGGTAGGTAAGCAAACTTGTAGCTGTTAAAATTATTTATAATTTTTATATTTTGCGAATTTTTATTTGGTATTTTTGTACGGTTACAGAGGGGTCTGAAATTCGAGTTGCGCCACGAACTATATATACCAAAATAACTATAAAAAAATCATAATAAAAATTATAGAGATTTTCAAGAGAGGGAGAGAGGGAGATTAGCTCAGCGGTCTAAGGCATCGATATAGCGTTGACACTGAGTTATGATCGTGAGTTCAAACCTGGCGCCGATTGCCTTTTTCAGTTAATTAATAATTGAAATTTGGCGAAGGCGCACTCCCTAGATATATTGGTTCGAAAGTCAATTAAAGCCGGTGGTTCCCTCTACTACTAGCCCACACAAGTCCTGGACTTAGGGGATGCTTAATTAGGTAGAATAGTACGAGGTTAAAAAATAAACAAAATAAACAAAAAATAAACAAGTTTGCTCCCGAACACTTTATATTTTGATAAATTATTTGGCTGAAAAATCGAAAAAAACAATTTCACTCCCAACATGGCCATTTTTGAATATTTATAATAAGTATAATAAACAAATGAATAAAACAAAAAAAAAAGTCCAAAATTGTTTGAAATTTTCTTCCTAACAAAATTGGTTTGGACTTTTTTATAGTAAGATACATATTTACCTAGATAACCGCACATACTACTAAAATACAAAATAGCGGACAACCCATACGCAAATCACCAGGTGAAAATCTAACAGGAGTGTTTCGTTACCATCCACTACTACCCTTTAAAATATCAGCCCTTGTGCATTTTTTTGCAATTTACGAGCTATCATTTGAGTGGATTATTTAGCTTGTTGGATATTATCTCATGTTTACCGTATTTTGCAGGGTCGGTGCGTCCTCAACCCAAAGAAAAGCCACAGCTGGTGCACATTATCGTCCCGCAGCCTTCCGTGACAACTGTCCGGGCTCCCCCGGCCACCACTTCCCCGACGCCGCCCCCGCCGAAATCCGATACAGCTCTCCAAGCCACCACGACAGAATGTCCCCCAAACAACACAATCCTCGTTTCAACCGTTAACAAAAACACAAATAATAATAATCTGCTAAGAAAACTGGCCTCGAGTCACTACCAAAGCTACACAACGGCCCTTACTGTCACAATAGCTGTAGGGTGTTTTTTATTGCTTCTGAATATAATCATTTTCGCCGGAATTTACCATCAGCGTGACAGAGGCAAGAGTAAACAGAAACAAAAAGAGGAACTGGTAGAAGCAGGTTAGTGTTATTTTACGAGAAACTAAGGTCTGTTTCATCAAGTAAGAGAGTAAATTGAAAATCACACAGTGAATATTTTCAAAACAGATTTGAATATTGGATGTGCTAATATATTGAGTAGTTTATATTATAAAACATAACTATATTCTCTACACAAATATATACTATTCAAACCAGTTGTAAAAATATTTACTGTGCGATTTTTAATTTACTCTCTTGCTTGATGAAACAGACCATACGCTTAACCCGCCAAAAGATAATTGGTGTTTTTATTATGGTTTAGTTAAGAAATAGTATATTACGCAACGAGTTCACGAACCTAGCTTTTAGTGTACGATAGTGCATACTTTCTTACGAGCCAAAAAAGCACTCAAGTATATTGAAAAAGGTAAGCGATGAGTTGCGTACGCTATTTTCCCTACGACAATGCCTTTTTCATTAAGAAAATAGTAAAAATTTAGTAAATAAAATGTTTTGACATTTTAGAAATTTCGAAATGTCAGTTTGACTTTTCTCTAAAAGGCACACTACATTATGGTCTGTTTTTTCAAGCAAGAGAGTAAATTAAAATTCGCACAGTAAATATTTTTAGAACAGGTTTGAATAGTATATGTTTGTATATAGAATATAGTTATGTTTTATAAAATAAACTAATCAATATTCGAATCTGTTTTGAAAATATTTTTAATTTACTATCTTGCTTGAAAAAACAGACCATAGTACCACGGAAATCGCTATATTATTTACTTTTACGGAAATCGTATACTCTTGTGATATGAAAATATCGTATAAGAAGATATGGTGAACACGTGAAATCTAAGAAATTATTCAAAGATGGCCGTAGGAAAAATAGCTAATTATTTGAATAATAAAGATTTATATAAATATTGTTTACTATTATATATAGTTCATTCGGGCTTTTGTAGTAAAGTTTTGCAAATATTTGAACCGTATTTTGAAATGACAGTGCATTTTTAAACTTTTCATTTAATATCTTTTAAACGTTTTGAATTAGGGATTACAAATTTTGTACATGTAAGGACAACTAAAGCAGGACCTGGTGCTTAATTTTAAGTGTTTTAGTCAAAACGATATTAAGTAAAAAGCTACAGCTTACTGTTATTTCGACATTTGCTGTAACAGAATCCATTTATTAACTTTAAAATGTCGACATTAAACGTTTAGTGTCTAAAATACTACTAGTCTCTAGTAAAGTTTTTGTGTTATTAAATACCAGTATTCCAAGAAAGATCAGTTCATTTTTTTTTCTCCTTTTTCAGGTAGTTGTAGTTCAAGTTCGCAAGAAGCGTACGAAAAAGCTCTAGAGTATAGACAAATGTCTTACGATTGTAGCAAATCTTACCAGACACTTCAAAGGTCCGAAGTTTCTAAGCCATTGTACGTCGGAGAGTACAGTTGCGGTCAGGGAGACCCCAACTCCCAAATGACAGAGTTGCCTTTGCAGGAGTTTAAGTCGTCGCCACCTCCGGCAAAAAGGCCGGATATCAACGCATCTCATAGTTATCCACCGGATGTGACAAGTACCAGTATGCACTCAGAGAAAGAATATCTTGATTCAAGTAAGTATTATTGAAACCAAATAAATTATAAACTCCATTGCACGAATGCATTTTACTCTGACGTCATAGCTCGTAAAACAAAAAGCACTCTGTAGTAAAACTGGATCTTATTTCTTAAGAACTAATAAATATTTTTATCCACGGCCGTGATTTACAGGCCTATACTGCAAAACTAAGCTAGAAAGCAGTAACTCAATTTGTCAATACGTTTTTACTTTTATTTAAATATTACTTCAGGGCAGTATACTACCATGCGCAGCTGGAAATTACTTAATCATTCGGGTGAATAGGCCACTCGCCTATCGGCTCCGAAAATTCACCCTTAATGCTTAATAGCAATTACAATACGCTCGTTAAATACCAAATATACTATATTCTACTATCTAAGTGCTGGCTTACATATTACCTACCGCTGTCAAGGCTTGTTTACCTTGAAAACTAATAAAATCAGTAAACTCGTTTATTTTTGACAGTTGCTAAGCATTGTTTAATGACAATGGTTAACTATGGAAAAACAATTAAGACAACTACTAAGTATTTTTAACTTATTTTTTTTAACTGGCAGCTACCTCAAATTAATCTTTAAGCTAGATTTTAAACTGATATTTAAAGTTACTAGCTTTAGGTAATAGAAAAAGCCTAACGATTTTCAAGCAAAATGCATTTAACAAAATTGTTAATGAATTAACTGGCATATGTATATTGCTATTAAGAGTTTTTGTGTAAAAATTAACAACGTTCACTAGCTCAAAATTAATCTCATTTTATTTCTTGTTACGCCATTTTAATAATTATAATTATCACGCGCACCTTTAGTGTAATTAAACACATTATTTTTCTGTGTGTAGATAAACAAAATATCACTACTCGAAGTATACCGGAGCCGCCTCCGCCTCCGAAAGGGCATCCGCCTCCTTCGGGGAATTTCGAACATCCCGGAATATTGAGACCTCACGGCGCCCCCACGACGCCCGGCACTATGAAAAAACGCGTCCAAATTCAAGAAATTTCAGTTTAAAAGGACCCATAAATTTAAAATTGTTTTACAAAATTCTAGGAATGATCGAAAATAAAGAAAATATATAGGTTAGCTTCACTGAAATAGGTACGAATATTATACACTGAGAATTTTTTATCTTAGTAAATACTAAACGTTTTTGCCTATTTGAAACCCCAGGCAACATTTGTTATTAGTTACAAGTTGTTACAGTACAACGTTATGTTTTACTGTAACAACTTGTAATTAATAACAAATGTTGACTGAGGTTCCAATTAGACAAAAACGTTCAGTATATACATTCTCAGTGTACAACAGTTAAATTTTAAAAGGTTCCTTGTATAATTTTTGGCTTTTATTATTGAAAATCAATAAGAATTGTTATAAAACTGTACATTATTTTTTTAACCTTAAACTTATATAATATATATAACAGTTCACAGAAGTTTTTTTTATAATTTTCAAACAGCTGTATATCTGGCGTGCACGTTAAAAACCTGGGTCTGCTGTGAAACAAAACATTATGATTTACAAAAATGGTGAAGGCGCTAACATTGAAAACTGTTCTGGCTTAAATATGAGTCTTTGAATAACAGGCTTAACGCACGGCGTTCCAGAATGATTAATGATATGAAATACCTCTACAAAAAAATCTGACTATGGATCATGGTAGCAGAAGGTCTACAGTTTACATAACCATTTAAAACTAAATTCAGAATACTTATTTTTGGTAAATAAAAAAAACAACCTTCTGAAGATATAGAAAAGCATATTTGGTCGAAATATTTTCAAATATATAAAAGCGGCAAATATACTTTTAGATTTGCCTTAATTTCTCATACTTTTTTTATTTTCGATCACTCCAGTTCAATATTTGTTTTATCTTGTTAGAAAATCAAAACGTTGGCAAATTTTTACGTTTTTATTTCGTCTACTCTTTTTATTTACAAATTAAGATAAAAAACTTCCATCAAACAAAAAATAATCATATAATGTAAGTCAAAATAAAAATATTTTAAAAATCCGATTTCCTGTTTCTAATATTATAAGGGACAAATAATTTGTATATATAATAAGATAAGACAGTTATTGAATATAATGTCAAGATACAAATTATGTATTTTAACTTTTGCAGAAATTACAATGAAACTTTTTTGTTTTTTTAAATAAAAAAAATAAAAAAATATACAGAATGTCCAGTAAATGATGTCATTAATTTTAAGGGGTGATTCTACATAGGAAAATATGAAAAAAAGTTCCTATAAACATATGTCTAAAAATGCGTCGTAAGGGAGCTAAGCCCCTTTAAATGTGGCTAAAAAATCTGGTTTTTATTTAGTAACTCAGGAACGCTTTGAGGTACAGCAACGAAGTTTTGAATGTTAACTAACCTTAATAAAGCCCATCTTCGTATGCTTTTAAACAGCTGTGCCAAACTGTAAGGCCTTATTAAGTTTTTTCTGTGTAACTTTTTTTGTACTTTTATTTTTGGAATATGATTGATTCCTTAGGTCAAAATACATAAAAAAGGTACTCTTGTTCTAAAACTGTAGGATTACCCGTTTTCGAGAAAAATTTATTTGAAGCTGAAATTTTACGGATCGAGGACGAAAAATTAAGTACTAATATGTTTAAAACCAAAATTTCAATGATGCAAGGTTATTCTGTATCAAAAACTAAGTAAAAAAGTTTCTATACATGTAGGTTGTAAAATAGCTTTTAAATCTACTATGGGCTTTTAAAAATAGTGCATTTTTAGGAGCCCATAGCTCCCTTAGGATTGATTTTTGGAAGTACCTGTGTATGAGGTTTTTTTCTTACTTTTTGATGTACATGCATTATCATCATTGAAATTTTAGTATTTAATTTTTCGTCCTCGAACCGTAAAATTTTACCTTCAAATAATTTTTTCTAACAAACGGTTTAATCCTACAGTATTAGGACAGTACTTTTTTTTTAGAGGAATTATATTCCAAAAATAAAATTACAAAAAAGTTATACAGAAAAAAGTTTGGGACAAAAAAACTAATAAGGCCCCCCCAGTTTCGCACACCTCTAGTTAAAAAAGCTTAGCTCCCCTACGACGCATTTTTAGACATATGTTTATAGGAACTTTTTTTCATATTTTCCTACATCACTCCTTAAAATTAATGACATCATTTACTGGACATCCTGTAATGGAACTTTTTTCTTAAAAATTTAAACCTAGATTTAAAAAATACAATCCTGAAGCCATGTTTTTAATAAGAATTTTATTTTTGCTGATTTTTTACTAAGAATGTAAATGTAAAACAATTTTAAATTCATATAATTCTTTAAAGGTGGAGTTGTACATGAATTAAACTAAGAGAATTTTAATTATAACTAATAATGTTAATTTGTTAAAAAATAATAGTTTTTATCTTCTTACTTTACTTTATATATTATTCCACCTTAAATGTGTCAGTTTAGTTAAAGAATTGGAATGGTAGACTAAATAATTTAAAAAAAAATCAAAATCATATCTGACTGAAAGTTGATTTTTTTAAACATAAGGAATATAAAAAAAACCGCACTGTGATTGTCATAACATTTATGCATAAGAATTAATTTGTTTACAATGTAATCACGGTTCACCTGGGCGATGTTAAATAAAAATTTCGTGGACCCCTACATTTTTTGGACTAAGACATACCTGATGACATAAGAAATCAATTCCCATTTGAAAGAAAATCGTAAAAGATACACTTTTTTAGAAAGATAAAAAAACGTTTTTTTGAGTAATAGGGTGTGTCATAAAATTTGCGAAATCGAAAAGGCTCTCTGGCTCAAAAGTTGCTCCTTAGTAAAAAACTGTTGCCACTCAAAAATGAGCCAAATCGATTAATGTTTAGAGGTAGCTCAAAGCACTCAAACTTTGAAAAATATCGGTACCTGTTTTTCGGATATAAAGTGATTGTATATAAAATTAAGGAAATTTTGGAGGGTTTCTTTGATAGTATTTAGAAATAATACTAATTGTGAGAAAACTAAAAAAATTATTTTCCACCTCTCCTTAAGTTAGAACATAAAAAAATCGCCAATTATTTGAAGATTTTGCGAAAATTTATTGAAAATGGGCATATCTAAAAGACATAACTTCCTTAGGAATGATTTTTTGACCAAGGTGCATATAAACTTTTTCTATGTTTTTAATGTTTAATAACCACTCATTACTAAAATATTTGTTTTTTGCTTTATATTTTTTAATTTTTTTATTTTTGGTTCTTCATGCTTAAAAATTTACTTTTAAATGCATTTATCTTTAAAACGGTTAAACCTGCGATGTTAAACCACAGAAACTTTTTATGTATTTTTACATAAAAAAGTATTCCAACCAAAAAATCAAAAAAAAGTACACCGAAAAAAGTTTTAGGCAAAAAAACAGAAAATCCACCCGGTTTCTAATCGAAATTAATTTTTTTTACTCAACAAGGAAAAAAATTATGTTTTCTGTATAGTCATGTAGGTTAACATGTATATATGCTTATATACTAATATATAATTTTGCACATTTTTTATTTAAAACTATTTTTTATGCACTTTTAAAAACATGCAAAAATAAAATTTTCACGAAATCTTCAAATAATTGGCGATTTTTTCATGTTCTAACTTAAGGGGAGAGGGGATATAACTGTTTTAATTCTTACATTTAGTATTGTTTCTAAATATTACCAAAGAAACCCTCCAAAATTTCCTCAATTTTTATCGGTATCAGTTTTTAACCGAAAAACAGGTACCGATTTTTTTTTTAAGTTTGAGTGCTTTGAGCTACCTCTAAACATTTATCGATTTGGCTCATTTTTGAGTGGCCACTGTTTTTTACTAAGGAGCAACTTTTAAGCCAGAGAGTGTTTTTGATTTTGAAAATTGCGATTTTTTGACACACCTTATTACTCAAAAAAACGTTTTTTTATCTTTCTAAAAAAGTGTATCTTTTACGATTTTCTTTCAAATGGAAATTGATTTCTTATGTCATCAGGTATGTTTTAGTCCAAAAAATGTAGGGGTCCACGAAATTTTTATTTAAAATCGCCCAGGTGAACCGTGTAATAGTCTTAAATATATTTTAAGGGCCGTATATTAAACAATTTTATAGATATTTTAATATTTTTCCTATACTGAATGACAAAAAAAAGAAATCGACTCAGTTTTAAATTATTGTATCTCAGATTAGGTTAAGAATATTCATAGAATGTTCTAAGAAGTAAAGAATATTCTTAGAAACTCCTTAGAATATTCTTAGAACTATCAGCGTTTTTACCCTTAAATATTTCTGCTTGCTCAGAAACCTATATCGACCTGCAAATTTCAAAACATCGTATTTGCAAAAAAATAATTTTCAGTTTCTTGTACTAATCAATGATTCTGATGATTGTTAACCTATACTAACTCCAATTTATTACTTGAATACAAGGTAACTTATAAACTAAGTGGAGTAGTTAACTGGAGTTTGTAAATTTAACCAGTCAACATAATTATTATGTACAGAGGTAATTCGTGCAAAGAACCAAAAAATTTTATATTTAATATATTTTTTCTTCGAACATACTAAAATGTTCATATTTTATAACTGAACACACTAGTTAGAAGTGATCTATTTTTTTACAGTAAAAAAATGAGTTCATTGTTGTACGCTGTAAAAAAAGTTAGTTAGCAAAACCACCACTGGCGGCAGCACTCTTTGACTTTGATGACAGCCATACTTTAAACTTGTTTGTTTATTATGTAACAGGTAGTTGACTCGAGATTTTGTGCAAAAACCTTCCCGTCGTCCGTAAATTCTACAGACTAGTAAAAAAAGCTTTACTTTTCCTTTTAGTAAAACAATATACTATTTTGCAGACACGATGTTTTGAAATTTATAGGACGATATGTATTTTTTGTCTACTTTATATATTTATATATCGACATGTTACTTTCTCATCTCCGAAATTTTAAAAAGTTACTTTGCATTTAAATAATTTATTAAAGTTATAAAAGTTATTAGTTATCATGTACATAATTAATTAGTACAAAGAACCGAAAATCAATTTTTTGGACATAAAAAGTTGAGAAAGTTCCGCAACGATAGTACTTTTTTTGTCGACAAAAATAAGGTGATCTCCATAAGAGAGGCAATCTTGAGGTATAGATTTTTCAAATGTATCTATTTAAGGGTATATTTTGAAGAGTAGAAGAATTTAAAATTTAAGGTAATTTACCCCTTACAGAAAAAAAATGGGCTACTAACCATATTAAGGTCTATTTACATAGCTATATATTTACATATTAAAATAAATTATTACTATTTTAAATAATCAAATATAAATTATGTTTTAAATAAAATATTTTATTAGTATATTTTATTAATATATTTTAATACTTTAAAATTCTCATAGGAATTGAAATAAACGCAAATTAGCTGCATTTTAGTGGCAATTAGTAGCAACGCGGAGCAGAACTTATTTTAAAATAAATAAATAAATTTTAATTAATTTCATTAAGTAGTTAATTATATATTAAATTAACTAAAAGTAAAGCACTGCTTTTTAATTGACTTATTTGTATTAATTATGCTTATTGCTTAACTTTTACCTTTGTGAATTTTAATTTATTTTCTATTGATTTTAATTTCTATTCATGTTCGTTATTTAAGCTAAATTAAATATTTCTTTTTCTTTTTGATTTTTAAATAGTATATTATTGTTATTACCAAGTTTCAGAAGAGAAATATTACTAACCTTTGCTGTAATGGACGTTTTCCCACCTCAGTAGAAAATGTACTTCATTTTTATTTTTTTGTTTATTTTTACATTAAACATAGTGCAATGCCTTAAATAAAACCAGTATAAAAAACCATTTTTGTTTCATCACATAAGGAAAAAGTACCATGTGTAAAACTCATATTTTGCAGCTCATCTGCATAATTTCTACTTCTAATAAAATACTGAATTATTTTATTTAAATGTTATTTAACAGTACTTAATTCTTTGGAAGTAAGATTAATGGTATCTTATAAAAACCAACTGGTTGCTGGAAAAAGGAAGAACTGTACTCAGACAACTTGTAGGGGTCCTCACGGGCCACTGCAAGCTAAGGAAGCACCTATCAACAATGCGGATTCTAGAGAGTGAGTTATGCCCAGAGTGCGGAGAGGATGAAACATCCTCTCATTACTTAGCCGAGTGTGATAGATACGACAGAATCAGGTTGCAAGTCTTTGAAACTCAAAGACTCAACCAATAGGAAATAAGAGATCTCCCCTGGGCCAATATCCTGACCTTTATTGAAAGGACGGGCAGGTTCAAGGAGGACTCAAATTAGTAAATGGCTGGGATTGCCTGGAGTGACAAAAAGGGCCAGAAATGGCCTAGTTGTCGGGCTTTGGCCAACCCAAAAATTTACTCCTTAGCTTGCAGTGGCCCATGAGGACCCCTACAAGTTGTCTAAGTGCAGTTCTTCCTTTTTCCAGCAACCAGTCGGTTTTTGCTTTGCTTGGGCCAGCCAGGAAGTCCTTAGCTTGCCGGCAACCGTCGACAGCTATCCATTTCTCCTTTAGCTTGGTATAAGCTTACTTATTACAAGGAAGCGGTCTTTACCTGCTTCCTTGTAACACCCAATATAGATTCCGGTCCAAACCTAGCAAGTTCAACTGCCTTCTCGTTTCGGGGAATTCCACTATGATCCGGTACCCATACCAGTTAAACTTTTTTGGTCCTTGCTTCCAAGGCTTCTGCACACTCGCCGAGATTTAAAAATACGTCTCCTATAGCTCTGAATATAAATTAGTTGAGCCCAAGCACACTGCCTATGCTTTACGTTTTTCAAAAAACTCTTATGGCTCAAGAAAAACGCTTCGTTAAATTTGGTTTTTTTATCGATTGCTTAAATTTTTTCCTTTTATTGCTACATTTGTAATTGATCCAACCAATTGAAATTAAGATTTTAGTACTAATGCAATAAAACGTACTACATTTGAAATTTAAGGCAATTAATCTTACTTTCTGATATATGTAATTCTTCCATTTTGGGAATTTTAATGCTTCTCGGCAACGCAGCTTATTGCGGCTTGGCAACAGCGGAAATAAGCGCCTTGTTTTTTAAGTTTTTATTTTCAGTGTCAGTACTTGTTGTAGAGTTAATTTCCAATCCAATCCAATTCCAGTATGGCTTTTCCCTTTGGGTAGTTGGCCAGCTCGATCTAGTATAATTTTCGGACAACGCAAAACCGTCTCCCTCTGTCGTGATGTTTGCGCAGACCCCAACTTATAAAAAAAATTATTGATATTCATATAAAAATATCCACGTGTAAAGTCCAAACTTTACAATTAAACGAACACTTTCACCACATTACATAAATTAAAAAATTAAATTAATCAAGACCTGTGCATATCAATGATTGCGATGCTGATGCTGGAGTAAATCCGCCAAAGCGGTCACACCCGTCCCTTACAAAGATCACGCTGCGACTGAGTTAATTTGGCTGAGACTAATTATTGTTCAGAAACGTTTTTTTTTTTTGGGGAATTTAAAAAATTGTAAAAAGTGGTCCTGCTCTGACATTGCCCCACTTATATAAAAGAAAACAATAGAAAATTTGACAAATAAACATTTTCCCAGCCAAAAATAGAAATTAGTGTCACTCCATCTCTCGGTTGGTTTTGGGAAAAGAATCTTCCGCCAGATGGCGTGACTCTAACAGAAATATACTATGTATAATAAAAAGTAATTTAAAAGTTTTAATGGTTGTAGAAAATTAATTTAAATCAAATCAAAAATCAAAATATATTTGATAAATGTTACAACAAATGTTTTAGCAAGTATTTTAACTGTATTTACCATTTTTTAAATTGTTGTTTAAATATTTTTGTTTAAAGGTAAAATATTTATTAATTTAGAAATATAATTGAATAATCAATTGTTTTAACCATTGTTAAAAAATAAACATAAATACTATTAAACTTTTTAATTTATATTTTGTAAACACACTTTGTAAAAATAATTAATAGTTACGGCCCTATTTGTATATGTATAGATAGCGTTAAGGATATTGAGTTTTATTTAAAAAATCAACAACGTTTTAGCACTTAATATATGTTTTAGGTAACAAAAAAAAAAGGAATTTATAAAATAAAAGTATTTGAATTGACTTTAATGGAATTTAGTTGCAATGTCAAACTAAAATCCCTATTCCTCATTTCTCTAATCTCTATCAACCTAATTTTATAACATCAATAATATTGATTCAATATACACTGCAATATCGCTAATACTAAACCGCCACAGCATAGCATAGCGATCCTACTCTGTATTATCCCTATTTCCCAAGAATCCAACTTTAAATGGGAATTTTTGGAGAGTAGAGAGATACAGGGTGTCCCATTTATGGGAGATCAATCGTTTTTTGACGTTATTATTAAAGGTATCGGAATAAAATTTATGTCAGTCACCCAACAAGCTAAAAGTGTGCATAAATTAAAGTTTCCTACTATCTTTTGTTTTTGAAATATAGTTTATTTAACACAATTTTTATAGGCAATTTTAATTTAAAAGATATTTTTATTCTTTGATCAAGAAATGTTCCATAATTTTCGTCTAAATTATAAATAATTTTATATAGAATAATTGTTATTTATTATTATATTAAAATCCCAATTTTCTAGTACCTAAACTATTTCCTAGATGGAACTACTGTATTGTTTTAAATTTTAATCTGAAAAAGTTCATTAAGGCCTTAAGACCTTTTGATATATTTTTTTTAATATTTATAGTTTTTTAAAGAAATTAATTAAAAAAGAATGTATTTGTATGGTTTGTTTATCCAATGTAAACAAATTAAAGAATTATTTAATATTATAATATTTTTTTTAATGGTATTTAAAGAAACAGTTTAAAAAATTGAATCTCTGAAATGAAGCTAGTAAAAAACTGTTGTTTAGACACACGTATAACTTTTTTGGGTGCATATTAACTGACATATATTTTATTTCCATAGCTTTAATAATAACGCCACAACACGATTAATCTGTATTAGCTGGGACACCCGGTATAGAGGGCGGTTGTTTCAAAGTAGGGTTATTGAGTATTGGGAATATTATAGAGTAGTAATATTATGGAGTAGTGTTGTTAGAAAGTAGGTAAATTAGGAGTAGGGACGTTAGTCTGCCTAATTTATGGCAAAATATTATGGCACATAAGTGTAATCCTGTATATTTATATATAAAATACAAAGTGCTAAAATAAATATTAAAAATTATAATGTACAATATATTTTATAATTTAATCTTTTGTTAATTAATTATTAAAATATTTTTGATAACAAATTATGAGTAATCTAAAAGACAATCAGTACAGATCGTCAATACTACAATAATTTAACAAAATAATACAGCGTGCTTCACAAAAAAGGCACAGTTTTAAGTTGATTATGAATAAAAGGGGTAGGTCATGGGGTAGGTGCAAAATCATTAGAACTCAGCACCTAAGACGTATATATTTTGGGGAAGTGGTAATGGTAAAGTATTGGGGGCTAGAAAATATTGGAGTCGGCGATTTTTTTTTCCGATAATTAGCCTAATTAACCCCCTCATATCGACTTTCTGATGAAAACTTTCAGCGCAAATATGTAAAAAATATAGTCTGGTTTAGAGTTGTTGACATTTTAAATTTTTTTTGGGCCTACGTTATCTGTAAGAAGATGTAATCCTATAAATATAGATCTGGAAAGCTCTCTTCATAGTATTTAATTTCAAAGACTTGTAGAATATTTATTTAATGCCCTAGAAGTCTTTTAGGATCTATGAGTTTAACTCTTTTTCATATTTTCTCATAAAGAATTATTTTAAGAATTTTATTCACGGCGAGCTTGGACAAACTTTTAATTAGGGTCGCTTTTTAAGAAAATTCCATTTATTTCAGTGTATGTTTAATTTATATTACAGATATCGCAAGAGCTTATTTTTTTAAGCAATTTTGTAAAATATCTTTGTTTTTATTTTCATTTGTTTCTAAGATATTTAAAATTAAAATTGACAAAACTCAGTTTTTAATCAAGTCTGCCATTGTAATATATTTAAAAAAATTAAAATAATTTAAAATTAAGTTAACGCCATCTACAAATTTTATGTTACAAAATTACCACAAAATGTCTCTAACTTACTACCATATTGTGTTCTAGCGCTTAGAGCCATTTTGTGATAATTTTCTAACATAAAGTTTGTAGAAGGCTTAAAGCTAATTTTAAATTATTTTAAAGTTTTTAAATATCTCAATAGGCTACAGTTGTAGACTTGATTAAAAAATGAGTTCTGTCAAGTTTGATTTTAAATATCTCAAATAAAACCTAAGATATTCTATCAATTTGCTTAAAAAAATAAACTCTTACTATATCCGTGATAAAAATTAAACATACCCTGAAAAAATAATGATAATAATAATAATAATAATAATAAAAACTAATGAAATTCGAATTTTCTCAAAAAGAGCTCCGAGGATTTTTTCTTTTTACTTCTAAAATAATCAGGGGATGTCCCCAAATCGACTTCTAAAAAAAAAACTAAAAGTGATCCTGATTAAAAGTTAGTCGAAGCTGGCCGTGTACTCTCTTTCTTCAAACTACTTATAGGTACTATAAAAAGTCCATGTAATCCGATTACAAAGAATTTACTGTTGGATTGTAAAATCATCCGTATTAAATTTGTCTTGTTTTCAACAAAAAATCAACAAAATGTTTTATTTATAACCAAAAAAAATGACCTACTGCCTATTTAACAAAATTAAAAACACTGAAAAAAATTTTTACCTACTAAATACGGTGTTTGTTGTAAAAAACACTTTTTTAGTGAAAATTTTAATAAAAAAAAAAACAAAGTTTTAGTATACTATCTAGATTTAATAATTTCTCTAGACGATATATTAATCACATTTTTTAAAAATAATTGTTATCAACAAGATTTTAATTATTCGAAAATATACTTCTATGTATGTAATAAGTATTACTATTTGAAATATGCGTAATTTTAAAACATACTGCCATAATTTTTATTGGTAGCATTATAATAAATTTATCTAACATTTTCATTTTATTATAGATATATAATTTAAAATTTACATACCTATATAAAGTAAAATACTAAATTTAATATGATGCTATCAAACGCATATTGGTCATAAATGCAAAAACTCATCAGATATTTTTTATTATATGATTATATGCAATATGTCTAAAAAATAAATAAATAAAGAGTTTTTTAATGACTATTGTAAATAAAATTATTAAACCAATCCCTTAAAATTTTAATCAAAAAATATCAAATGAAATTTAGCTTTTTCTAATAAATTTCAAATTGAGGGATATAGTATTATATAACAGTCAGAAATTTGGCAATTGTTTCAAAGTGAAAGAGGTACACAATTTATTATTCTATCAATTATTTTCTAATCATCTACAGAGTGATTTTGGTTGACTGACAGTTTTGGGCTGCTGGCCCTCTTCAGTACCAAGAGTTAACTCTGTACTTTAATTAAGAAAACAGTCAGTCTACCAATATCACACTATACGATGATTAGAAAATAGATTCATGGAATAATAAATTAATATTTTTATAATTTTGATTAAAATTAAAAATTTAATAATAACATTTTTTTACATTTTATGTACCCATTTTTATTATTTATTTATTTCATTTAGGTAATCCTTTTATTATACATAAATTTATGATTTTATATTAACCCTTAACAGGTACGGAGTCGTCTGACAGACTTGGCGGTTTAAATTATTGATTATAACTTAATATTATGAACTGATACATTTTTCACTTTTTCTATTGTTTATAGCGCTTAATTTTCAAATATATTTCTTTGATTTTTTTTTTCATGCAATTTTATTTAGTTTGGTATTTTATTATGTTTTGTGACATTATTTTATGACATTAATTTTTACATAATATGTAAAATATTATCCTAGTTTAATAATGTTCCTAACATAGAAGTTAAATATTTAAATTATTTTTCTTGTTCTTTATGTATTATAAATTGATTTTAATCTTGCTTTTAGGAAAACACAGTGAAAAAAACTCAAAATTATAAAGCCAATGTTTCGTCCCTTATTGTTGGTGTTTCTTCCTGGCAAATTTATTAAAACAATATAATAAATATAAAAACTAGGGTAAATGGTAAAAATATTAATAAATTAAATTTACATTAAAAAATTTAAAAAGTATATTAATTATTCTGTAATATTTTTTTTTATTTTTTTTTTTATTTTTTTATTTAAATTTAATTTATTAATATTTTTACCATTTACACTAGTTTTTATATTTAATTATTATATTGTTTTAATAAATTTGCCCTGAAGAAGCCCCAACAATAAGGGGCGAAACGTTGGCTTTATAATGTTGAGTTTTTTTCACTGTGTTCCTTAAAGCAAGATTAAAATCAGTATATAGAAGTTAAATAAAAAATTTAGTTTTTTTGCATTTTTTTTGCCAAACCGTTTACGTAAAAAATATCTACCGCACCAGTTAAGAGTTAAACTTAAAAAAAGTAAAAATATACAAATAAATAATAAATATAATAAAAATATAGATATTTAATACTGAAATGTAAATATGGTCCAAAATAATGTGTTGTATCTATATTTTTTATTAAAACCAACCATTTAATGACATATTGTATTTAAATAATACCCCCACCTAACTCAAATTGTACATAATATAACAGGTATTTTTATATACTTTAATAATAATAATCGTATTAATTAAATTAAATTAATTTAATTAAACTTAATCTGATGACTTTTTTGCTTAAAAATCCTAACATAAAATAAATTTAAGTGGTGAACAAAAATATAAAATAATGTTTATTGTAAAAAATACATCCTTTATCGATGTGACATCTGGATTGTTTATTAATAAATACGTTATAACGATATTTCTTTTGTTTTATTTACCTTTTTGTAGGTATGTGAAATTATTACATAGAACATTAGGTTGGTACTAAGAAAAAAAAATTAAGCCCCTTAATTTGCTTTAAATTGTCTAAAAATGATGCGGATAAAATTTCAGGTCGATAGCTCAACGTTATCACTTGCCGCATCAAGCCTTAAAAATAGTGCATGTAGGGGGTTTAAGACATTTCCATTGCACAGTGGTTCAGGAAAAAACAAACAGGGAGAAAATTCTGAATTTTTGCATACTACTATTTTTTATACCGCTGATTTCAAATAAAATAACGAAAAAATAAAAAAAAAACTTTGCCATTGGGGTGGTCCAAAATGTTAGTTATTTTATCTTCCCAAAAATGTGTCAAATGGCTTCTTTTGATTTTTGATTATGTTGATGTAGACCAATGTTCATGAGGTAAAAATTCAAAATGGCGGAGTCAATAGGACGCATAGGTTTTTCAACCTTAACTGTATTTGCACGAAATTAGGGCAAATTTTTTTTGCAGTCATAATTTTTGGAGAAATACTTAAAGTTAATGCATTTAATAAAGATATGATCAACCCTAAAAATAAATTTAATCCCATATTTCGTGAAAATGTAAAAGCCAAACCTATGCCCTATAAAGAACAAAAAAAAAATTAATATATATTTTTTTAAATTGTAACGATATAAATCGTCACTTTGTAATATAGCAAGGGTTAATTAAACTATTCGTTTACTTACGTTATAATTTATGTTTATTTTGTATATAAATAGTTACGTACGTACAGAACTATTTTGTATCTGGGACTATTTTGTAGCAGGAACTGAATTCTAACCATATAAGTCTCTATTCCATAGTTCTACCTGAAAATAACATAAAGAAAACATAATTAGAATATGATTTTTAATAATAAAGAATCATATGACTTATTTCTCTATAATACATTTGTCTATGGACTTACCTGGTTTTTATATGTTTCAGAGTCTATTGAGGGTTGGATTTCACTGGCTTTCATCTGTAGCTTGTTTCTCCTGGAAAGTTTCATATGCTTATTGCTTCGGGATAATCCAGAATTTGTTGAAAATAGTTTGCTGGAACTGCTCACTTAGATTCAGTATTTTGTTTATACTTAGTTCACAGGACACTTAGTATTCTGTTCGTATTTTTATTAGTTTTGCTGATAAACAATAAGTATTGTTTATATTTGTTTCTTAGAGTAATATTTTGAGGTTAGATATCACTAATACGGATTTATTAGGAAATAGTCTTTTTGTTATTATTTTTGGTGTAGTTTTCGTTACCTTTATTAGGAATCCTATACGGTAAAACTGTAGTTGATAATGACTTGCATAGATGTCGCTAATAGTTCAGAAATAGGATTTTATTTACCTGAAGGGTTCATACCGGTTGATAAGGTCGATTTTCGCTCCTTCTTGATGCAACTCTGTACAATGGTGGTGTCATTTTGACGAGTGTTTATTTTCTGTAATCATCGAAGTAATCCTTCATGTATTTTTATTTAAAGTTAGTGAAAATGAATATTTAAACAATGCGGAAGATATTATAACTGTTATTTTCTACAATTACGCATTTATAACGTTTCGATGGACATCGAAAACTTAGAATGACACGTAAGTTAAGTTTTTCTGTTTCTTAGAATATTTCTGAGATATAATTATTGTTTTAGCACCATTAATTAATTAATTAATTAATTACCATTAATTACTCACCATTTCTATACCATTAATATGGAATTACATTAATTTAAGTTGAAGTTTATTTTGGTATATTTGATATACAAGTTCTCCGCATGGAGTGATGTTTTGTTGGAACATGGTTCTGTATTTTTCGGCATAGATAAATTCTATGTAACCGTCTAGCAGACAATTTTATATTGGACATAATTTTCAAAAGTATATTTTATCCCGGACAACATTTTCAATCGTACATTTTATCCTGGAAGATGATTTTTCCAAAGTAGATGGGACAGCCTATATTTTTTTTTCTTTCATTTGAGAAATGAATTCATCAGCATAGGGGAGACTTGTACAGATGGAGACGATGGAATTCATACCTCATGGATTTTGCAGAAACCAGCTAAGTACTCATTCTGAAAACTTTTGAAAGCAATATTTCATATTTTTAAATTCTTTTATTTCAATATTCTTATAACTGTAAACTTTATCAGATCTGATATAGTATTGATTAATACTATATGCCCTTCTGTCTTTTGTTCATTTTTAGGTACTTATTTTTTTTTTAAAAACATTTAATCTCATTTATTAATTATTAAATATCATACTTTTGATTAAATGATTTCTAATTTAAGCATGACTTTTATACACTGCAAGAAATGATTGTTGTTTACATACATTTCTTGGTGCTTGCTGAACTTCATGTTTTCTTTATACATTTAAGTCGAATGATTTCTGAATTTAGTAATTTTTATTAAGATTTCTTTAATTATATCTTAATATAATTACACATATTTTTTATATATATTAATACATTACTTGATGTGCTTTCATTAAGTTTATTTATAATAAATTTCTCAAATGAATTATCTTATTTTATTTAAGGGTTATATTTTCTCAAACTGAAAAGCTTAAGTATTTACACTAGGTTGTTACTTACCTAAAGGAGTAAAAGCTAAAGTAACTGGCGCCCCTAACAACATTAATTAATTCTTTCTATTTTTCCCTTGCCCATACCCATTGCTCCGCTGTCAAAACTAGCCGTTGGCAGTGAACGTATTAATTACGGTACAAAATATTCGTTCGTTCAAATACTTTGGCCTAAGGTCAGTGAGACAATAATTGCCATGTTCCTAGTGCCATACCCTTCAACTTGTTAGTGTCATAGACAGCACTGCCAGTATATCCGTTATATCGAAAAGATGTCTGTAAATAGGATGTATCTATATCCAGTTGCAACGTTCGTTATGACGTACACAAAAATGCAGTTCGTGTTTGGTGCTCTTCCACTATAAAAAACTTGTAAACTTGTGCTGACTGTCGCAAGCTGGGTAGCACCGATCATTGTAGAGCAAGATAGTAATGTAGGCACAAACATGCACTTTCTTGACTCATATTGTGTTTTACTCAATAAAGAAGCATAAAGGAAATTTTTTTTGAGATTGTTGTCTCGGTGTTCCTAATATTGCCATTCAAAGTAATTGACAACAAAAAAAAATGATAAAAACAAAAAGCAACAAGAAAAGAAATCAACGAAGAAATCAGAGCTTTCTGAGTCTTAGTTCTGCTTTTTATTCGAAGAGAATATATGAAATTGTAATTAATACGTACATGAAGTGCATGGGGCTTACTAAAAACGACAAATTGTTATTTATTGCCATTACCCTATTTAGGATATGGCTTTCTAATATTTTTTTTTAAGCTCCGGTTCACAGTATATTTATTTTTACCCATTAGAATAAATATATGTTTATATTTAATATAATAAAGTTTCGGGTAATTTTTAAAAATAAAATGTCTTAACATGTCAATAATTGGTTCACCCACCTTATTCAAATATAGCTGAAAAAATACGTAAGAAAATATTAAAACTAGTGTGAAAACACTGTTATAGTGTTATACTTAAATACAAAAAAATCAAACCACTTAAAAAACTGACATTTTCTAAATTTAAATATTTCCAAAACTGCTTAAAGAATTTGACTGATTCTTTTTTTTTAGCCTAAACTTTCTTTACTTTTGTCTTTATTTAAAACAATTTAAAAAAAAAGCAACAGCAATAATGTACAACTATGTTTTTTGTCCCATCTTTTTGGAATTGGTACCCTACTGCAACTGTTTGTTAAATTATTAAAGTCTCTCTTATTGCCTCAGTTATTATGAATATTTTCTTTTTTTATTTTTTATTCTTTTATTTCGGGTTTAGGAGATTTTTTGCGTTTTGCGTGTAGTAACAAAAAGGAATATTTCATTTGGCATAAAATAAGCAGCAATTTTCGGTTAGTTAAGCTTCTTTTTTATTTGTATACTTAGTGAGCTGGGTTAAGCATACATATTCATTTTATTTGTTAGCTTTTACAGCTTTTACACAAAAAGCTTTTAACGATTTATATTAGGTGGTAAGAGTGGACATTAATTGTTTTAATATGAATAATTTTGCCTGAACACGAAAAAAAAAATAGCTTTTAACTCTAAGAATAACACAAGCCCACAAAAAAAAAGTTCAATAGCCAGACTATATTTTTTTACGTATTTTAAGCCCTGAAAAGAACTTGACAAAGAAAAAGCTGGCTTACTCCAAGACCGCAAAAAAGGAAATTGAAAAATCTGCAAACAGGATAAAATGTTTATATAAAAGGACCCGAGTTCACACCAGGGTATATTGCTGTTATTTCTACTGGGAGTTTTAAGCACAGTGGTCTAATTTGGTTAAAAACTGATGAAGTTAAACAAAAATGAGGTTATTATAAATTTTAAGTCACTGTTGGTATAACAAAATTAAAATTTACTAATAAATGGTCTCATTTTGAATTAAAAAAAAAAACAATTTAATGGACAGTGATTTTTCCGATACACAAAACTGGGTGTCAACGAGAAATTTATAATTATTTATTGTCAAAATCTTTGACTTTTGAACTCAAACTTTTAAATTTTCACCAAAAATTAAATTTTATTTTAAGGAGTTGCAATCAAATAAAAATTGCAGCCCGCCAAAGTACTTTTGCGGTCCCTTATGTAAAATTGATAGATAACTAGACAAAACAAAATTTAAACTAATTTTACTTATTATTTTTACCTATTTTTGTTAAAAATATGTTTACAAGCGAATAAAAAATAGCGTATGATACACGGACGAGAAATATATCTCGGTCTTACTCGATTGTGAATCTCAGCACACGCATCGACTCACAATCTCCTCATCCGACCGAGAAAAATTATTTTTTTACGACTGTCTTAAGCTTCGGTTTCCTCCAAAAGTCACAGTCGCTAACGACTGCGACCGGGTAGCCGCGACCGAGTCGTTGCATCTCCAATGCATTTTAATAGTCCCTGTTTTCCTAGCTGCTGCTGTGTCGTTACTACTAACTACCAGTCCCCGTTCGTTTGGTCGCCGATCGCTTGACCGCTACGGGAGCAGACGCAGGACTATTTCGTCACGAATTTTACTGTGAAACAGGTTGTTTTGCGACAAGTGTCTTTCACTGTTTCACTCAATTAGAATTGATTGAAATCCCTTCACCTCTCTAAGCCGAAACATCTCATCAACTTTTACCCTTTTTTCTTCATGATGTAATGTTATGTAATGTATGAGATATTCATACTGATTGAAAGGCATAAACTCGCAAACAATAAAACAGCTGTTGATAAAATGGCCAGCTAACAGAATCGCGACTGGCGACTTGCGAGACCAAGGAAAACAGGTAGGGTCGTGATGACCTGGTCCCGGCTACCCGGTCGAAGTCGTCAGTCGAAGCTTTAGAATGTTAGTCAAATCGTATCAAAAACTCTTAAATATTCTGTAAGCGGATGACGGTACGAATGAATCCTTACGGTATATAGCTCATTCCGTAAGTGAATGACGGTATATGACACATACATAGAATGTGTAGAATGGCTGGTTCGGAATATGCAACATTCTACACTTGTTACAGAATATACTATTCTAGTCCTTGGATCATAATATACTATTTTCGTTCTTGTATCATAAATAACTCTTACGGTATATTTATTGTATTTTCAATAAATCATATGATAAAAATATATTTTGTGGCTTACCACATATTGAACAAGCATTAACTTCAATATTAAAATTCACACACAATACATTTTATGTATTGTATGTATTTGTATGTAAGCTTAAAATTTTATTAGTTTTTTTGTTATAAATTGGTAACTTATTACCCATAATAAATATTGCCAACGTAATTTTACTATTTAAAATCAAGTAAAGGCCCTAATGGAAAACGCACTTCATTCATTCTTGTGCAACCGGTACCAAGTACAAAAAAAATAGTTAAATGAAATAAGGGGCAGTCCATAAAATACGTCACGCAAATTGACTAAAATTCATACACTTCATACCCTGTTTCTCGCATTGTTAAAGGCTGTAGAGATTTAATATTTTGGCTAGGCTCCCTAACACCCCCCCCCCCTATTGGGAGGGTAGCCAAAATATGAAATCTCTACATCCTGTAATAATGAGAGAAACGGGGTATGAAGTGTATGAATTTTGGTCAATTTGTGTGAGGTATTTTTAGGACGACCCCCAAATAGCCTAGAATTTTAATTTGTAATCAGATTAAAACTTACTCTTTAAATTTTGATAATATTTTTTAGTTTTTTTTTTTGTATTTTATATGTTTTTTAATGTTTTTTTTTGTGTAAATTAAAATAAATTATAAAAAACTTGTATTATAAGTTGTTTTATTTCGGATTATGAATAAGAAATAAAATCTTGACTTGCACAATTGTGTCACGACAGATATGTCACGCCTGATACAAAGAAATTATTATTTTTTCCAAATACCTAAATAAATTTTAAGCAAACCAAATGTCAACTTCGTGTCTATACAATGTATAAAAAATTTCGACTCTGTAGTCCCATACAATTAACAACATAAAAAAAATGCGAGCAAGTGTCGAATTATGGGTGTTTTTTTGTAACTTAAATCATGAGAAAAGTATCGTTAATCGAGGTGACTTTGGATGGTGTAGATTACTTTGAATACATTTTAGCAAAAACCTTTTTAACAAAAGCACGGGTGCACAAGTTTTAGTGTTGTGTGCACAAGTTGTAAGATTTAATTTCACAACTTATAGTAATATTTAACTGACCCCTTCCTAACCCGGAAAAAATTCATTAGGTAATATTTCGAAGACACCTTATCTAATTAATATTAAATTTTAAAAATAAGAGGTAAAATTATTATTTAAATTATTAGATAACAATAATACTAAAACTCTAATTATTTTAAACCCGATACCGGAATATTCAATGTATACAGGGTTATTCAGAAATAAGTTCGAGCAATTTAAAAGGTGATTCTACCTTAAAAAATATGAAGAAAAGTACCTATAAAGGTTTGTCCGGAAATGAGTCCTAAGGGAGATACGGCTTTTAAAATTGTAATAAAAATAAGGTTTTTAATTAGTAACTCTTGTACCCTTTAAGCTAGAGAGACAAGCTTTGGCATGTATACTAGTATTAATAAGGGCAATAAGTTTGTGTTAATTTATTTTTTTGAATTTGTCCAGAAGCGTGCCTAGATGGACAAAATATGTGAGGCGTAACACATTTGTGCCCCACACTTTTTTATGTGTATTTTTTTTGGTTTTTTTGTTATAAATATAGATTCCTTCAATAAAAATACATAAAAAATGTCATATAGTGTAGGAGCAACCGTTTAAAAAAAATGCAATTAAGAGAAAGTAACATTTTGTGCCACTAAAAATGATACTTTTTAAAAGGCTATAACTCCTTTAATATTAAATTTAGGTGTTTTGGTGAAGAATACATTTTTGTTTAGTTTTAAGTGAAGAATCACCCTGCAGCATTAAAATTTTATTGATCCTTTTTTTGTTCCCCATTTAAAAGTCCATCTTGAAAGGGACGTAGCTCCCTTAGGGCTCATTTCTGGACTAAGCTTTATAGGAACTTTTTTTATATTTTTTAAAGTAGAATCACCTCTTAAATTTCTCGAACTTATTTCTGAATAATCTTGTATAATATACCGGGCATCACAGATCATATGTACACCGCATATTTTCTGTATTAAATACAAATTTTGTGATGATATAAAATTTTGAAATTTGGTACCTAATATGTACCTAAGGAACCTTAACTTTTGACATTCAAAACAACATTTTCCTACTTCCAGTTTTACTCGAAGTGCTTCAAACATTCACATTTTTAGTGCGAAATCTAAATGCCTTACATGTCTGTAATTTGCGCACTTTTCTGAGAACAATGATACCACATAAGTGATATTTTAAATGTCAAATTTTATTTTAATTTATTTTCAATTAGGCGGGCCATGACATCCTTAATTAACTCTAATAGACCCCACAAATGCTAAAAAACAAACTTGTATTATACAATTATAATATTTATTCAAATTAGGAGGTTTTAAGCTTTTTTGATTTTAGTACCTGTACACCCCTGCTATCATGGCACTATTTAAAAGTACAAGATATGTGGAATCGATCCATGAGATAACTTTTTTAAGTGGAATAATTACGTTTTTCTTTGTTTTGACTACAATTTTAATTTTTAATTTAGGATAAAAATAGCAACCGGAAGTAGCTAAATGTTTTTTATATGACCTATGTCATATTTATCTGGATGTATGATAATATTGGATCATTAATCTCTCGACATTGACAATTTAAAGGCCACGGATATTCAAAGCTTAATAATGAAGTTTAATAGATATGTAGGTTGAAAGTTTGCTTTAGGAAACTTGGCTTATGGGAAAATAGATGAGCTTTAGTATATCCAGTAACTAAAATTCAGTTTCAGTTTCATATCAGGAACTTAATTTTCTGTCTTTGCTGCTTTCCATTCAACACAGTTTAGAGTAAGCCACCTTACTAATTATGACGTTCCTTTTAAGTTTCCAACTTAACCTAACTTCTACACAACTAAGCCGGTTATCACTCCCCTTTCCCCTGGAGTGGCTACCATCGGCAGTTCATCTCAGTTCGTACCCACTTGATTTATTTGAAAGATTGCGTCTACACTGCGTCATTTTAGTCTAAAAATTTGGTAGTTTCTTGAAGAAGTTCGTTGTTTACATGCAAAATCCATCTATCCATTTTGATTTTATGTAAAATCAGAAATGTTTGGACTTTAAATAATGGGAGGCATAGCGTAGTGGCTAGCGCGTATGCATACCAAGCCTACTAGGGTGAGTTCGATTCTCACTGGAGCCGATTTGCCTTTTTCGGTTAATTAATAATTGAAATTTAGCGAAGGCGATAAGTGAAACGGACACTCCCTAGAAACTGGTTCGAAAGTCAGTATAAGCCGGTGGTTCCGTCTACTACTAGCCCACACAAGTACTGGACTTAGGAGATGCTTAATTAAGTAGAATAGTACGAGGTTAAACAAATAAACAAATAAACAAACAATAAGGGTAGGTAATACATACTAGGTATGGAAGCAACTGTTCCTTTCAACACTTAATCGCAGGTAAGATCGAAAAAATCCCAACTTTAGTCTCATCTTACTTTAAATGGTAAGACCTTAGACAAGTTTAATAATAAACTCTTACGTAGGATGTATTATAAGGGCATATCCACAGACTCGCATAACAACAGAGTACATAACAATGTAATGCCGTGATTGGCTTGATGTGCCGCCATGTATCTTGTAAGCCAATCACGGCATCACATTCTTATGTTTTATGTTCTTATGCAAGCTTCTGGATAGGCCTTAACATGGGGTATAGGATGACTAACGGAAAGGGTTAAACTAAATGGAAATAATTTTTAAGTGGATGAAGGTTAAAAATCGTTCGAGACATAATCTTTAAACCAAATATATATTTGACCAGTGCGACTGTGCGATAATATTATATTCTAGCTCTTGTGATAAAATAGATGCATGTGCTTATTAATAACTACATTATAATGAGGACAGAATTTTTTTATTTTAAACAAAATTATAAAAATATTAATTTATTATTCCATCAATCTATTTTCTAATCATCTAATCTACAGAGTGATATTCGTAGACTGACAGTTTCGGGCTGCTATTTATTCTAAGTCTAACCACACTATGTGCTTGAGACTCACAGGTCTTCAACTTGCTATCATTCAAAAAGTCTCCAGACTAGGAGAGGTATGAGTAGTTGTCTACATCTAGCAAAGTCTGCATCAATCTAATGACTATATTCCGTGCAGAGTTGACTCTTGCTACTGAAGAAGGCCAGCAGCCCGAAACTGTCAGTCTACTAATAGCACTCTGAAAATAGATTGATGGAATAAAACATTATAATGATTTTGATCAATCAAGAGAAACAGTGACAATTATATCATTAACTGTGGAATTGAGCGATTTAACAAAAAAAGCAATAAAATTATTAAAAAAGGTAGTTAAAGAAATATTAAATATGAAACACGTTGTAATACATATCGCCTTGTAAATTCCGAAACATCGTATCTGAAAAATGGGAACTTGCCAGAGACTAGAAATTATTCTTTTTTATGGAATTAGTAGGGTAGTAGAGGAAAGTCGCCTAATTTCGGATACCATTTACAATGTATTCAATATTTAATACTCGGTATTACTTTTTGATATTTTTTTTATATAACCAGATACAACTTATTATAGCGAACCATGATTTATTATAAAAGCAATTTTATTACAGTTTATTTTTTCCAAAAAACACGGTTAAAAAAAATCAGCGCATTTTTGTGCATTTGAAAAAGGGCTCCTAATTTCGGACATATCCGAAAAAATTTTTTCAAGAGTGGATCTGGATCCCATTGCTTAAGTTTCTTGTTATTCCTTCACATTTAAGACGTAATTTAATCATTAAGCGATTTTCTACGAAATACTATAGGAACTATAATTTTAGATTCCCAATTTCGAATATCTTAGTATATTAGGTAATTTTCGTTTTTTCAAAATTGTTTATCTTAGTTTGTTGTATCCTTATAAAAATAATAATTAATGGTTGGTTATCCTGAATAATAATTACCTTGGGATATCCGAAATTGTGAATCAAATGCACAAAAATGGTCTATCCGAAATTAGGCAACTTTCAGCTTTTTAGATTAGAAATTTGTAGAATGTTTACGTTTTCAAATTGCTTAATTATGAATAGTGGATCAACTTAACTAACATCATAACTTACCCAAGACAGAATCACGAATTTTTATAACGATTATTTATAAAATAAACAAGCATAATAATGCAACTGAGCACAAAACTGCCATTTGCAATATAAACGATTTGTGCTGCCATTTAAAGGGGAGAAGCTCTACCGTTATCATATTACAGGACAGATTTAGTTTGGCTTTTGGCTTCACATAAAAGTAGGTTTCTGTTTACCTTTGCAGACAGTATCTTAAATACACTACTATCCGAAATTTGGAAACCATCCGAAATTAGGCGCATTTCCTCTAATTTAATAATTGACTAATTTATATGAATAAGAACTTATTCTTGTTTATATGTAATTAATAAAGTTGCAAATAAATACCTTATTAATTGTTTAAAAAAGGATGATGTGCTATACCTGTCAAGTGGTCGTTTTTCAGATACGATGTTTCGGAATTTACAAGGCGATATTCTACACTTGTTACAGAACATACTGTTCTTCAAAATATTATATTGCTTAATTATCTCAAGGTCAGCTTGTACAAATCTCTCGTACATGGATTACAAAAAAATAAAATATGTAAATTGTTTGTCAAAACAAAATTAAAAAAACACTAATTTGCGTCCTTTTCGTGCGCTTGATGGGTCACATTTTATTGAAAAGTGCTAAACGGTCTATTCAAGAGATAATTTTCGCTGGCTTGATAATAAACAAATATCATTGTTGTCAATTACCACATAAAAACAACATACTAAAAATGCTGTAAGTCCATTTAAGTTTAAATACTAAAAGTTACTAAGTCTAAAGGAATTTACAATATACTTAACCTGTTCTTGCAACTAAAAATTTAGTTGTTTTCCATCATTCTTTCCATGATTTTTTCAGGTATTTCTCGACAGAATAAATATTTATTATTAAAATAAATAAAATTAGAAAAACAATATTATATTTTGTTATTATTATAAATAAAGTAGGTACTTAGTGGCCCGATTTACGCAGATTTTTTATTAGCGTTTTCGTTTATTGGCTGTTAGACATTTAACACGTTTTTAACTACTTTTGACGTTTTTAATTGTTTCACAGGAACTTTCAATAATATTTAACTTCATGTACATAATAGTATATTAAAGTACTAGTTTCATAACATAGGTTTTTAGAGCACGAGTACAAGTTTAGAAAACGAGCCGCTTGCGGCGAGTTTTTTAAAGTACTAGTGCTCTAAAAACGTGTTATTAAACGAGTGCTTTATACAATTTTTTCTATTTTGCTCTAAAATTTAATATACACATTTAAATTGATGATTGATTTAGGGATTTTTGTTTTGGGTTGGCATTACAGATTACACTATGTTTAAAATTCTAAGAACAAATGATATTTTGATATATTTTACAGTAATCTCTTCTTTTTTCACTGCAATTAACCAGTCCACAATTTTAACAAGGTAAAAAATAACCCAACCCAACAGAAAAAAAAGTAGAGACCTCTTAAGGGCCTTTAAGAACATGAAAAATGCGTGTAATTATGAGCTTATAAGAGTCGCAAAATAGAAAAAATTATTTTAATTAATAAAATTTTATTTAGGGATTTAATGTTATATAATATATATTATATAAGGTAATAAATGTATTTAAGAAAGAAATTAAGCGCTCGAAAATAATGAAATAAATTTTTCAGGGTATCTTTGTTATTAGTAGAGCTGGTAAAATAACTCATGGCACTTTAGCCTTTTTCAGTAATAATAAAAAAATGCTCCTAAGATGGGGCAGGGAAGAGTTATGTTAATAGGCACACAAGCCTAAAGTATATACAGGATTATTCAGAAATAAGTTCAAGAAATTCAGAAATTTAAAAGTTAGCTCTCATTTTTACCATAACCTCAAAAAACATATCATATCATTACGAAAAGTATGTTTTTTGAGGTTCTGTTGAAAATGGGAGCTAACTTTCAAATTCCGACCTCAGATTCGGATTCAGGGGCTTAAAATACAGAGGGATTGACTAGTCAAGTTCGTCGGAGATGCAAAATTTCTAATTTTGTGTGGCTTTGTTATCTCTGCAACTAAAAGTCCGATCAAAAAAAGTTTTTTACAAAAGATTTTTATTTTTTTGAGGGGAATTAAATAACAGTAAAAAAATATTTGTTTGTACTTAAAAAAAAAACAAAGTTGACCTTGAAATGATCTTGAAAAGGTAAATATCCGTAAAAAATAAATATGCCATTTTGTTTCCACTATTAAAATAAACAAATTTTGTCAGATATTTTTTTTCTAAAATGCATAATATTCGAGATATTTGAAAGTTTCAGGTTAAAAAAAAAACACCCGGTATAATATAGGGCTTTTTTAGTGTTACTACACAGACCTGTTTAAACGCTTAACGATTAACATATTAAAATTACAAGTCACATTCAAATTACACAATTTAAAAAATAATCATTTGTTACAAATAATTGTTATGAAAAATTAAAATGACCAATAATTTTTTTAATAATTTTAAACATACATAAAATTTAATTGTTTAATTTATTATACAAATAATTGGAAATTTTTTATTAATTATGAATTTAAAGTAATTTGAAATTTCACAGCATTTAAAAATGATTAAATTATTGTAAATTTTTTATTGATTTTTTTTATATACATTTCAAATTTTAAATTATAAGAAAACGAGTTAAATAGAATTAAATAGGAACAATAAAAAAATATATAAAAAAAAAACATTTGTGAAGTTTCATAAAAAGTTCATGTATCTACATTATTTTTACCAATTTAGTTTAAATAATAATGAAAAATAAAGTTTGTGCCTTATAGAGGGCAAACAATTTAAATCTATAAAGAAATTGCATTGCTCTACTACAGAATTTTCACGATCAATGAGAAAATCCCTACCAAAATCTCATATAGCTGCTATTTCACGCTTTTTTTGCGATATTAAGTGAGCATATATTGGTATGGTGGCTTTCGCACAGATTGTTTAAAAATTAAAATACTTATTAAAAATAAGCATATCTGTATTGAGAGAGTACAAATCGGCGCCATCTAATGCTGTACAAAAAATACTACATTTGATGTTGGCAGACCTGTAATCTGATAAGAATTATCTATATCTAGATTCACAGGCAGACAAATTTTTTTGTCTCGAAGCCAGCACCTAGCACCGACAAAGCAAATCAAATTAGAAATGAAAAATAAAGTTCACTGATGATCGCAAAAAAGCGTGAAATGGCAGCTCTATGACATTTTGGTAGGTATTTTCTCATTTCTCATTGATAACTCGCTTTGGGTTCGTTTCCGGACATATGTTCCTATGGGAACGTTCAAGTATTATGTAACGCAAATTGTACCAAAACTCAAAGTATAAAGTGTATGAATTTTGGTATATTTTGCGTTAGGTAATACTTAAACGTTCCCTATGCTGGTTTTTCATATTTCGTGGTGGAGAATTATTCCCTTTATAGGTACTGCAAACACCATGTATAGTCTTATCTTATAAAATACGACTAAAGCTTAAGCCGTTTGAAAGTTATTATAGAGGTGCTGAACCATTTTAAAAAAATAACCCTGTATAATATTATTGTGTTGTTACAAAAAGATAAAACATAAATGGGTTAAAAGAGCAATGGTGTTAAAAGTATTAAAAAAATACAGTTTGAAAAATATAAAAGTGCTGAAAGTATTCATCAATCATATTGTGTCAGTCAAAATCATGCTTTTCCGGTTTATCCATATGAAACTTTTTTATAATCTGTTTTAGGATATTGTTTATTATTATTATTTTTTTTAATGGAATAAAAATTGAATAGATACAGATAAAGCACATTCATGTAATGCAGAATTTGTAAAAGTCCAATCTATTTTTTTTTTTTTCATTATTTACATTGTGAACTGAATTAGAGTCGGATGATAACATCCCTACAGTCAATTTTAATACACATACAAAAGGGATTTTCCAGTGTCATTTCCCACTAAACCTATTTTCCAATTTTTAATCAAACTAATTGGTCAGTATTTGTTTTTGTCTAACTTCTCGATAGTTTTAGAAATTAATAGCATACTAGATCTAGAATAGAATAGTATATTCTGTAACTAGTATGAAATAGACAATATTTCGCGAGAGCGGAAAGTTTGTCATACGAGCCGGCAGGTGAGTATGACGGTCCCGCGAGCCCGGAATGACTATTCCATACGTGTTGTAGACTATACTTTTTCTTCGACTGCAAATAGCAAACACTGTATGGCTTTAAACTGCGGACAAGGTTAAAAACAATGTTTTTTTGTGACTCGACATTCCAAATGCAGCAAAACACATATTTTTAAATAAAGCAATTAAATTTATTTGATAATTTTATCAAATCAGTACTTAAAAAAGATTTTTATTTAATTTTAGCACATATTTACAAATTATAATGCAAAAATTGAAAGTTATGTCAGATTGTTGTGACATATATCAGGTTTAAATATTTAACAATAGATGGATCAGTTATAATTTTTTGAACTAAATTGATAAAAAAACTGGTCAAATATTAAGAAAAACTAATAAACTTTATGTAATTTTAACGCAAAACTTTAAATTACATTAAATTATTCAATATATCACGGTAAAATAAATATATTTTTGCTAATTTTGCTACAGTTTTCTTTACTTTTATGAACAAGAGATGGCACTTCATGTGCTCATTCTAACACTTGATACGGAATATTCATACAGTATCTAGAGCTAGAATGGATTCATTCTGTGTTTTAAAAGTTTGTGTATTTGCTTACATTCTAAAGCAGTCGTAGAAAATAGTATATTCTATAACTAAAGTTTATTTTTTTAAGGTATAGTTATTTTAAATTTGCCGCTAAATACTCCAAAAAGTCCAATTTACACTGAAGCATGTGGCTTGTTTTGAATGTCAACATAAACAAAATTTATAATTTTTGTTTACTTACTTTGTTTTTATGATGATGATGTAACAAAAGAGAATTGATAAAGCTGTTGTTAAAAATACTTTTGTATTCCTGTAGAAACAAAATTTGCTTATAAAATCGCTTTTATTCCAATAATATAATAAACCATTGTTTTGTTCTCGTTAATGGCACGTTTTACGGTTGTGTAAATTGTGCCTAGTCATTTCGCTTACGACGCATGCGTATCTTACGTTGCTATGGTAATTTCGAGATTGTTTACAAGCGGGAAGGTTTAAAATAACTATACCTTAAAAAAATAAACTTTAGTATGGAATAGTCAATATTCCGAGGGAGCGGAAACTTTGGCATATTGCCATGGTAAGACTTTTTATTTTTCACTGCATTTAAATTTATTTGTAATCACCTGAAACTTTACTGCTACTAATAATACTACACTTAAAAATTGGACGTTTTTAGTAAGCCCCACGCACTCTTCATGTACGTATCAATTACCATCTCATATCGGCCTGGCGATTCTTTTTGAATAAAAAGCAGAACCAAGATTTCTCTGATTTCTTTGTTACTTTCTTTTCTTGCTGTTTTTTGATATATTGACAGTGCTATTTATGATACAGAGGACGAACTAACAAATATAAGGGGGTGGCAATATTAGGAACATGGCAATAATTGGCTCACCCACCTTAGTTAAACTTAAATTGTTTGGACAATAGTTTAGAACTTAGGTATTGATATCTTTTTTACTGAAATAAATAAAATCTTCCTCTTTGTGTACAAAACTTTTCCAGCTTATCTGCCAATAGATATTTTTTCTACGACTGCTTTAGAATGTAAGCAAATACACACACTTTTCAAGCACAGAATGAATCCATTCTAGCTCTAGATACGGTATGAATATTCCTTATTTAGTGTTAGAATGAGCTCATGTAGTGCCATCCTATTATAATTTGTAAATATGTGCTAAAATTAAATAAAAATCTTTTTTAAGTACTGATTGGATAAAATTATTAAACAACATTAATTACTTTATTTAAAGATATATATTTTGTTGTATTTACAATGTCAAGTCACAAAAAAACATTGTTTTTAACCTTGCCCGAGTTTAAAGCCATACAGTGTTTCATATTTGCAGTCGAAGAAAAAGTATAGTCTACAACACGTATCGAAGAGTCATTCCGCGCTCGCTGGACCATCATACTCGCCTACCGGCTCGTATGACAAACTTTTCGCTCGCGCGGAATATTGTCTATTCCATACTAGTTATAGAATATACTATTCTAGTGTTTTTTTTGTGTAAATGATTTTTTCAATTGTAGTCGTAAATAGCCGTATATAAACATGAATTTCCTTATAAATTATGATGATATAAACGGCAATTTTATTAATTGTATGGAGCATAAAATTTGCGTGTAGGAAGATAAAAGTCGTCTTTAAAATAGAATTCTTGTTAGCCTCAACCATGGCACAAAAATGTATCTAAAGTTTAAGTGTGTGGCAAATTGGCAATTGTTTTAAAAAATGTTAAATAAACAAGTGAAACCACCACGTATTAGAATTTTACGTAGCAGTTTTCGTAAGTTTTCTTTTATATTTTTAGGGGTAGAAAGACCCGTTATTAAAATCGAACGAAAAATCAATTTTTTTGCATTTTCTGTTTAAGAATAGCATGAAACGTCGAGAAAATGTAAAAAAGTGGGTGTTAATAAAATGTCTGTCTGTCGGTCTGTATATAAACCTTATAACTTTTAAATGGATGTCCGATTTGAAAAATTCTTTCACCAGACGATTCATGACATTTTCTTTTTGCGTCCCGTCAAATATGGTTAACATTAGCGTAAGGCAAGGGGGCAAAAAGGACAAAAACTATAACTTTTAGCGATATCTCACTTATTATTTATAGTATGGCAATGTTTTTTACATAAATAAAAACAATATTTAATTCCCTACAACAACACACGTAATAATTTTTATAGTAGAACTATTAGTTTCCAAGATATTGGCATTTTAATAAATTTGGATATATTTTTAAACTTTTAATTAGATGTGAAATGTTGACACTAGTAAAATTTCAATAATAGGCCAATCGTGTGGGCTAAAAAGTGCCCTGGGTGTTATTAGGGGACCTAGTTTCTTGTTCGATGTTCTGATACAAGAAAATAGGGGTTCAGCAAAGCCTAAACGCAACCAACTGGGCCCATGGAGACGAATACGAAACTTATCACCGGGGTCGTGTAATATTTCCTTGAATATAAATAATGTAAAATATAAAAAATACCAAACGAACACTGACTTAAATTAATTGATTATAAAAATACCTGAAAGAGAAATGTGTACTTAATAATAGGTAAAATTAATTAAATTAAATTTTCTTTTAGTAATTTTCTTATAATAGTTCGGCTAGAAAAACAATTAGATAAAGCTAAAAAGAAAAAACAAAAGGATATTGTCCAAAAATAAAGGAAAAGTGAAATCAATTTGATATCTTATTTTATTAACTACCTCATTTTCCACCCATCTAGAACAGGTACCATCATTTTCATAGAAAACGCTCACATCACAGAACCCTGAGGTGGTACCCCAACATTTTAAATTTTTAGTTGTGGTATATGTACTTTACTAAGATTGACACTGACATTTTCCGTAATAATTAAGTAAGGTTAAAGTACAGTCTATATTATATAGTGCAAGTCCTATAACTGTCTTTAAGCATATATGCTTATAAGCAAAAAGGTTAAAAAATTTTATTATAAATGATATTTATACAGTATGTCTCCAGATAGAGTTACAAAGAGGAATTTATTTTTTATTTTTGATTTGATCTTAAAAAAAGTCACTCTTTATAACTTGCCCTGCTTGATTTTAAACTCCCAAAACACTAAGCGCTTTTTGTACAACTCTTACGGTTCATGGGATAATGTTTTTTTCTTTAAAATAGTGTCTTCAAAAATATAAAGAAAAAAAAAACATCATCAAGAGTGATTAAGATTGAGTGATTAAGATATCAAAAATAAAAAAATCTTCTTTGTAATTCTAACAGTTGGTTTGTGTAATTTGGTGTAATTTTTGCGTGCCAAGCCTCAATGATGGCCTGTCGTAATTCTTCAGCATTATGACCCAGGAAAGTTAGTTTCTTCCCTCGCTCTGATTCCGGTATGGAAAGGGTTTTCCCGCAGATAATTCATTAATTGCATATCTTCTTCTGCACTACTCATTCTACTTCGAACAGAACCCCGCTTTCTGCTAATCTGTCCAGTTTTCTCAAGTTTTTTCTTTGCTCGCATTATAGTGCTGATTGCAACATTTAATTCAGTGGCTATTTCACGTACACTTATCCCGTCATTTATTCTTGCTGTTATAATACATTTTTGATAATTTGTAAGCTGCGGCATAACTAATGTGAATTATTTTGACAAGTAATGTCATAATAATATTTGACAAATAAATGTCAAAGAGACCTTGATAAAGTTCAATATAATCTGTAACATTTTTAGGTGTAAGCGTTTATTATGAAAACGATGGTACCCGTTTCACATTTTTTAGTTGTTAAAGAAAAAAATTCCCCCCCCCCCCCTTCAGATTAAAATCAAGTTAAAAATATTCAAGCTTCATATTATGGGTATGTATTCCTAAAACTATGTACCTACTTGATCTCAGAGTATTCATGAATACAGTTCAATTACTTTTATTTACTTGATTATTTTTTAGTTAATTAATTAATTAATTTTAAATTTAAATATGTCTACAAACTGAATAATTTTAAAATAGCTTTAATTCTTTTAAGAGATGATTCTACAAAAAAATTATGAAAACAAGGTCCTATAAACAAAGGCCCAGACACGATTCCTAAGGGAGCTTTGCCCCTTTAAAAGGGGCTCCAAAAATTTGGTTTTTATTTTATAACTAGGGAACGCTTTGAGCTATGGCAACAAAGTTTTGCATGTAAATTGTTTTTTATCACTCTATGTTATTTTTATATGGTTAGTTAAACCAGGGCCTAACTTTTTTGTAGTTTTTTTGTATTTTTTTGTAGTTCTTTGTACTTTTTGTAGTTCTTCGTAGCTCGAAAACCATAAAAATCACAAGAGACATGACGGCATATAAGGGAACGTTCAAATATTACGTAACGCAAATTTTGATCATTTTGGACCCCCCGCCCTGTAACGCTATTTTCCTATACCATTAACATGGGCGTAACACTCCAAAATGACCCCCACCCCCCCTAGGAGCGTTACGTAATACTTGAACATTCCCTAAAGCCAATCACGAGATCGTTTTATGTTATGTATTATGGTTATGCGAGCTTGTAGACAACGACAACGCTTTAGTGCCTATTCAGAGGCTTGCATAAGAACGTAATACATAACAATGCGATGCCGTGATTGGCTTTATGTGCCGCCATGTATCTTGTAAGCCAATCACGGCACCGCATTCTTATGTTTTATGTTGTTATGCAAGCTTTTGTATAGGCCTTTAATCTCAAGGGTTCTTAGTTAAAGCGTCCGCTCAAATTTTTAAATTTTGGAATTTTTGTAACTGAAGATAAGAAAAGATATTAAATATTTCCAATAAAAAGTTTTTTTAATTTTTTATATTGCGCATCATGCGTTTAATAAATACAGTATTTATAGGTTACTTAGTTTTATCTAGGAACAATAAAGAAAAAAAATTCATGATAAAATTCTAGTAGCTAATCTATAGATATATAAATATTTAATCTTAATTTTATTGATAAATAATTATAATTTATATGGAAAATTTTTGATCATACCTAAATTCTGTTCAAACTAGAATTAAGATCAAACTTAAATTTACAATATAACAGGTATTATTGTTAATCCCTGCAATAACTAATGACATTAGTATTGATCCAAGAAAAATTAATTTATCAATATTTATCAAGTGCAAAAGGTGGTTTAATGTAGTATTTTTTTGCATAAATAAGTCAAATAAAGAGGCTTGATCTTGTACATGTGGCACTACAAAAACTTTACAGTTTTTTATTTTGAATACATTTTCCGCAGCCCCTATTCATTACGCAAACATCATTTATAAATACAATTTTTTTATTTCAATGGAGCCCCTGGATTTGGTTTGAGATCCCACAGGCCTGGCGTTTTTGTAATTAAATAAGGCACACTTATTCACTTTAAAATTGAATAGTAAAAAAAACTGGTTATGAGGCATCCAAAAAAAAAATAAACTAAAAACTTATTAGTCAGTTTTTGTTTTGTTTTTCAGATTTATAAAAATGTTTGTCTGCGGCGCTGTAGATTAAAATTAATCACAAATTGGGATTTACAATTACACACTATCTATCTATTTATAAATTGTGCTTCAAATTTGCTGCTCTAAACTTGAATAAAAAGATTTATTTGCCCAAAATATGCCTACATAATACTTTTGAACGTCCCCTTTGGCTAAAATTAAAAACAATGGGGATCTTACCCTCATTGAACTTGATTTTTCCTGAAATTTTCAAGTCAATCGGATTATTCGTTCTTAAGTTATCGTGTTCAAAACGATGGTGACATCGGACAGACGGACGGATGGAGGAACATTAAAAAAAAAAATTGCCTATTTTTTAATGAAATAAATTTACATCCAAGAATTTTTTGTCTATGACGATTTTTGAAATGTGAATAGTATAAAAAAAGTTAAAGGCGTTACACCCTGCCTCTCTCTATGTATGTCGTCATTTATGGATCCCTTGTTGTTAAAATTAAGATAATATTAAAAAAAAAATACAAAAAAAATATTGGTATTTGTGCACATTATTTTGGCGTGTTTATAATTAAGTGATAATTTTCCAAACGTCTAGATACCTACATAGAAAGTAATAATAAAAATAATAATGTAAACAAATATTATTAGCATTATTAAGTATTCTTTTAAAGGTATATTAGCACTATGATACTTATTTTATTTTTTAATAAATACCTATAACATTGATTTTATAAAGGGTCATAGACTATGACACGTGACATTTATTCTTTAAATTAAAATTTCAATATTTTATTTGCCAAAAATAAAAATCCGACTTAACCCATATAGCACACGTTTTACGATGAATATACCCAGGATATACTTTTGTTACTAGAGCCACTTCCAAACCAGTAAATTCCATGGATATACCTCGTACATTCCAAATGTCCTTCGTGTGTTCCTGGGACATACTGGCCGTATATCCCAGGGATATCCCGAAAGGACATTCTCGGGGCGTTCCCTCGGGACGTTCCTAGGAGGTACGAAGGACATACCATAAATCCTTGGGATTTACGGGTAGTATATACTCAGGAGATACCTTTTAGGATATCCTTGGGATATACGACTAATTTTCCGGGACATGCGTCATTAAAAGGACATTGAGACGATATCCGGGGGATATTGTGTGCTAGCTTATTTGGGGCTCTTCATGCTGCTGTATGATTTTTCAAGCAAAAATAACTAAATAAGTAAATAAATAAATAAATAAATATGGGAAGACAAGGCAAGAAAATTATACTACCACCGTTGTCAAATATTTTGTAATTTTAATTTAAATTTATATTAGGTTTTAGGCTAATACGTATTCTTTAGTACTGCCTTCCTAAGCTGAAAGGTCCTATCTATGTATGTTAAACCTATATAGATAGGACTTTTTAAGCACGGTAGAGTACCAAGACAAGATGTCGTAGGTTTGTACAAGAACAAAAAATCGTTTATCATTTTTGGGGTCCTTTTTTAACAGAAATGAAAAAAATCGATTATCAGTTTTTTTTTGTAGATACGACAACTTGCCTCGGCAGTATTTATTTAAGCTTACATAGCAACCGATTCGTTTTTTTTAACTCAGAAATTTTCCACCAAATACCCCTTTATTATTCTCTAACAATTCATATTCTTAAAAGCAGTCTTTTTTCTAAAGATATTAGAAAGGTCAAAAAAGGAAATTATGTTTTTAGAAAATTCTTAGGATATTCTTAGAACATTCTTCACAAAATCTTTGAAAACTTTTAGAAAATTTTAGAATTTTTTTTGAAAATTTTTAGAACATTCTTAAAAAATTGTTAAAAAATGTTTAGAAAATTGTAAAAAAAATGTTTAGAAAATACCTACAATATTCCTAGAATATTCCTAGAATTTTTGTGCTATCCAAGACAGAGGATTCAAATTGGAATTACCTACTGTAAATATTTACAATAATAACTTTAGATCACCTAATTGCATTATCATGTAATATATATATTGATAACTGATAATCGTTTTATTGACTATTGTAAATTATGACATTTTTTACAGTTATAAATTATTTTAAAAACAAGATTAGGTAAATTAGTAAAAAACAATACAAAAAAAATAACTCCCTTTTAAATAATAATTTGTAAAATAAACAATTATGAACTTTGAGACACCACGGCCTCACCGTTCGTCTAAAAGGCAAAATCATGAAAAAAATTGACCACAAAAATTGACCTTGTGGTATGATTCCTAATCGTTTTTATTAAAAAAATTTTTATTAAAAAAAATCTATTAGGTAGTTATTTCTTTTTTAAATCATTTTTTTAATTTCGTCTAAAAATAGAGAAAAATTAAAATTAAAAATTTCCCATTTCACATAGAGGGCTTTCAGAATGAAATTAAATAGTTTTTTACATAAAATATTCCTTGAATCCGAATCTGTTAAGAGAATTGTTCTATTTTTGGTATTCTTGAAAAAAATGAGATCAAATTTAAGAAACTTTTGTTTTATTTTTAAGTTTTTACTTTTTTTACTGCTTTATATTTTGGCTAGTTTGCTGGTAATTGTTTTGATCTAGTTCTATAGAACGAGCTCGGCAGGAAACGTGTTGAATGCCAATGTCACAAATAATACAATTAATTAATTAATAAGAATTGATCCTTAAGCATAATAATAATAAGTTTTTAAAAAAAAATTACTTCGATAATAGTTTTCCGTCAACCTTTTTTATCTAAGAATTTTTTTGTCTAGGACGTTTTTTGGCTTTTGGTAGGTTTAAAACTACCTTAAATCTTATTACATCTGGGAATAATTCTCTTAAATTGAGAACAAAAATAATTTTGTTATGATTTTTAATTTGTGTCATTCATTCTTATGTTATTAACATTAGACACAGTGTGTATTTTACATGAAGAGTTTTTTCGGGTTGCACTAGATTAGTCTAGACAGCTAATTCATTTCGGCACACGTGCTAAATAGGGTGCTGTTTATCTAACTTAAGTGAGAGTAATATTTTTTGCTGTTAATAAATAAATTTCGTCCTGTATACACCAAATACGATGTCCTCATAAAAATGAGCCATAAATTATATTTATGATCTAGATTTTTATAGCTTAATAGGCAATTGTTTTACAATTTACTACTCAATTTGTTTAAATTATGACCCCTTTATTTAAAGATTGCTTCCTATAGTTTCTGTATTTCATATCGACACCTAGAAGAAAATGTGTCGTAACAATTTAATACTAAGGTGTCATACTTTAAACAAGACAAAATTTTGCAAATTTTGAAACCCTACCTAACCCATCGTAACGCTAAGCCCTACCCCCTCCCCCTAAATGCGTTGTGTATTTTAAGTATGACTTTTTATTGTTAAAATTAAGTATTTTAAAAATAGGAAAAACTTGGTGATACAGTCCCTAAACAAGTTTTGTAAAAAACAGTATGGAGACCTGTGTATTTTTTATCATATATATTGTTGTTTTAACTTAGCACTTTGCAAAGAAACAATTTACAAGATATAATTGTTTAAATTAAAAAACTTGTTTACGAATAGAAAGCAAGATTATTGTGAAAAAACGGAAAACTTTAAATTTTATGTCTTAGATATTATGGCTGATACGGATCTTGAAAGAAAATAATAATTTATTGATGAATAAGAATAAAAATTTTAAATCAAGTTATAAATTATTTAAAGTAGGTAATAAAAATGTAATATAATCTGTAAAAAATAAATCCGGTTTTAATGAACAAAAACAAAAAAAAAAACGGAAAAAAAATTAAAAAAATGTGTACCTATTTTAATACTTTTTATTTTAGAATTCTAAAATATAAAAGTAATAGTAATTTGTTTTACTAAGAGGAAAAGTGGATCTTTTTTTTACTAGTCTGTAGACGCGAAGCGGAGTTCGAAACGAGTAAACAAAACTCTTTTCCTCTGAGTGAAACATACTATTTTTTCTTCAAGCATCCTATATATTTTTTTTAAATATTAATTTTTGAATTTAATTTATTCAGTAATAAAGTATGTTTTTTTTTATTAAAATAGGCCAATAAAACCCTTTCGAAATAAACTTAGACCTTCCTTAGCTCATTTTAAATTTTTTTCGTATGCTAAATCGTACATTTTTCGCAATTTCGGTGGTAACTTGTCTAATGTAGCATTTGCAATTTCGGAGAGATTTGTAGGTGTATAAACCATATATTCTTCTTCAAGCATTTTTAATCAATTTCATACAAGGTTTTTTCACAGAATCTCGTCTGTATGGCTGTCATCAAAATCAAAGAGTGCTGCCGCCAGTGGTGGTTTTGTTAACTAACTTTTTTTTACGGCGTACAAAAATGAACTATTTTTTTTACTGAAAAAATAGATCACTTCTAACTAGTGTGTTCAGTTATAAAATATGAACATTTTAGTACGATTGAAGAAAAAAAATATTATTAAACTAGGTCTTCTAATGTCAAGTTTTTGCCCTAAGCTTACTCAAAAATTTAAAAGGGATAGAAAGACACCTAAGTTCTGTTTCATATTCTATTTTTTGAGTATCCAACCAAGTTGCTTGTCGAGGTGTAAATTACATACACTGTATGTGTAAATACACTGTATAAGAACTACAACATGTGGTACCAAGCAATTAATTGGATGACTCTGTATAAACAAATAATAATAAATAATAAATAATTGTTGTTTTCTTTGGCATTTATTAATTTTAATTTCAAGTGAAAAATGAAGAAAGCGAATGAAGGTATGTTTTAAGTCAGAAATGTATTTTTACTGTTTAAATGGAGGGCTGCAACACCAAACCTGCGAAAAAACCGACGGTAACCAAAGATTAAAAAATGAGGTTATATTTACTTACATATGTATAAATATATGAAAAATGAATTCAAAGTAAAACTTTTGTTGTTAATATGATGTTGGTCATCCTGTATATTCAAAAATTATTTATAGTTCATTAATAACAGTTTAATAGGAAATATTTACATTTATTTTACATTAATTTTCATTTTTTAATATTATGTTTCCTTAACTCCTTCCCGTTATGTAAATTATTGAGTATTTTTGGTGGTAAATTTATATGTACATTGTATATACAGTGCAGATCAAAAGTCACCCTACCTTCTACTTTCTTTCGAGCAGGTGCAGATATTGACTTCAAATTTAGAAAACATAAATAAGAAAACTTAAACTATATTTTTGCGTGCATTTGATATTATTAGCTTTTAAAATGTGGACAGGAGTCATATGTTATTTTTGGGTAGGAGTCTTTACAGCGCAGTCCATTACCGCGAAATCTTTACCGCGTCACCGTTACCGCGCATGGACTTTACCGCGCATGGACTTTACCGCTCATAGACTTTACCGTGAAAGCCATTACCAGGAAGAAAATAACAGCGAAGGGGTCAATACCGCTCATGGACTTCACCGCGCATAATTATTTAATTTTTTTTTGAAGAAAAAAGATTAAATAAAAAAAAATATTTTGCAGCAAACAATCAAATAGTTCTAACTGATATAGCTGCTGGTTCAGGGTTGTGGCCATTACTAGTTTCCTTTAAAATATTTCCGTTCAAAGTATGTAAACGCCCCTTGCAACAAAGCAGGTCTTAATTTAGGCACTTACAATTTTTTTAATTTTAAACAGTCTTTTCTTTCATGTATATGAAATGTTTATATACAGCGAGGTCTTTGCCCCTATCACTTTTCATTATTTCGATCGACATGACGGTTCGTACTAAACTGATTATTAATCAGCCATTTATACAAATCAGTCGATATAAATTAAAAAAAAAAAAACACACTAAAAAAACATTTAGAAAACGTTCCACTTTATCAATAAAAAATCAAACCAAAACTAATCAAACCAAACTGCCATCAATCCCACGGAAATACCCTTACATAAAATAAAAACAATGTATAACGATTTTCGCTGTAAAAGTCATACGCGGTAAAGACCGTTCGCGGTAATGAACTTCGCGGTAATGGCTTGTCGCGGTAATGGCGATCCCGGTAATAGACTGCGAGGTAATGGTCTTCGCGGTTGGTTTTTCATTGTAAAGTCCGGCGCCCGTTATTTTTTTTTAAATGGAAATGGGGTAGTTTGATACATCATTTTAAAGCACATAAAATTTTCCATGAAATTTTAGGAGACGACTAATTATAAAAAAAGCTTTTATGAAATGGCTTAACCCTTGTTATTATTTTTTTTTAAATACTAACATTATCCTGTTATGATTCTTTGGTATACACACAGTGCGACCCTGCAATTTTATAGTTTTAAGAGATGTGCACCAAAAGTTTTTTTTAGATTAATAAAATAGGTTTATTGGTTATTAAAAATCACTATGTTTAAGAATCGCAACAGATCCTTTTCATAATTTAGGGCCTATTTTAATATTTTTTTTTATTTTCATTTTTTTAAACTCTTTTAAACGTATTATCTCGCCTAATAAACTTATTTTAAAAAAAAATACGCTAGTGAGCCCTTCAGTGAACCTTAAAAAAAGTTTAAACAATTATAAATCCTATTAAATACCATTTATTGCGCGTTAATGGCTGAATTAAATTGCAAATTAGTATTGTATTTTTCTTAAACATCTAAAAACTAAAAACTTTTAAAAAACGTTACCTTAAAAACTAAATTAAATCCTATTAGATGAAAATTCAATAACTGCCTTTAAAAGTTGCTGACCCTTGCGTGGGTCGTTAACATTATTCATTTTGTGTTTATTCCAGACAGTAAGGAATTCTCTGTGAATAGACTCCCCAGCCTGTTCTGACCAAATTCCTAAGCCACTCTCTAAATAGGAAACACTGTCTTTATGGTGATGCAATATGCAATTAATTTTAGGAGTTTTTGATACCCCGGAATCATTTAAAACTGCTTCCAGATGTTTGAGATCTGATTCGAGTTGTACTTCAGTTTTTGTTGTACCGAAACATTTATCGACGATTTTGTTCATCACATTGAATGACGCAACAAATGGCATAACCAGAACTTGATTCACATTTCCCAGTACTTCTTTTGATGTTAATTCATTGGCATGCTTTAGGAGCTTTCTACAAGCATTGCCATAGAAAATTTCTCCTTGATAGTTCTTGGCAATTATATTTAAATTCTTGGGGCATTTAAGAGCGTTCTCTTCAAAGGTTTATTGACAATACTAAAAGACTCTTTGGCTCTTTTAATGTTCTTATCTAATGATAAACTAAATTTATTAAAATGAATTTCCAAATCACCATAGGTTCTTAGCTCCTTGGCAGCAGATTTATACGCTCTCATTTCTTACAGAAAAATATGACAATAAGGGCAAGGAAAAATACAATACTAATTTGCAATTTAATTCAGCCATTAACGCGCAATAAATGGTATTTAATAGAATTTATAATTGTTTAAACTTTTTTTAAGGTTCACTGAAGAGCTCACTAGCGTAATTTTTTTTAAATAAGTTTATTAGGCGAGATAATACGTTTAAAAGAGTTTAAAAAAAATGAAAATAAAAAAAAATATTAAAATAGGCTTTAAATTATCAAAAGGATCTGTTGCTATTTTTAAACATAGTGATTTTTAATAACCAATAAACCTATTTTATTAATCTAAAAATAACTTTTGGTGCACATCTCTTAAAACTTATAAAATGCAGGGTCGCACTGTGTACACATCGATATAATGGTAGTAATAAAATCCCAATTCGCTTTAATCATATAAGATTAGCTTTCTCTTTTTAATAAATTTCCATCAATAAAAATATTTACAGACACGTGTTTTTACTTTTTTTATTTTTGTTTTCTATAAAATAAAACCAAATAAAATAAGGGTGTTCAAGTATTACGTAACACACGGGGGGAAGTTGGGTTTGCACCAGCGTCCATGAAGAAAAAGAGCTAGGTCTAATTGTAGAAAAAGTTATGTAACGCACCCACAGAGGGGGGCAGTTATTTTGTGTGAGCTCGCCTACTTTTGGCTGTAAAACAAAAAATTTTTTGTAAAAAGGCAAAATCGTCCTCGATTTAAAAATATTTTATGTTTTTTGTGTTTAAAATAAAATATTGAGGAAAGTATTTTTTTGTTATCGGTACTATTTTTAAAAATGTTAGCTATTTAAAAAATGTTCACCTATATCATTTTTAATGATATTCAATCCTTGAAGGGTATTACAAGAATAAGTATGTGAATTTTTTAGCAATAATTACGAATGTGAAACAATGAATGGAACTATTTGTAACATATAGATAGAAAATTACTTCTTACATCAATTACACATACCGGGGGCAGTCAAAAAGTAATTGTTATACGTATTTTTATGATTTTCATATATGATATATATGTGTATAATTATTACACAAGAGGGTGAGAATTATGCGGGAAAAATTCGCTGTTTTCATGAAAATTTGCTGTCTGGAAATAATTACGATCGGGGCATTGCCCTGCAGGGGCGATGCCCCTGGAATATTTATTTCCTTTGACAGCAAATTTGAATGAAAACTATGAATTTTTCACTATAATTCAAATAATCATGTGTAATTCTGAAGATTATTTTTTAACCCTCTTTTAATTTTTATTTTCTCTTCACTTGTACAATTTTTTTAAATTCGGAGGTTTTAAGCGATTCTTGAATTTGGTACCCGTGTACACCCATGTAACCATGTTAACATTTAAAAGAGCAAGAAATGTGAAATCGATCCATGTGCTAACTTTTTATACAAGTGGAATAACTACCTTTTTTTTTGTTTGGCCTGCAATTTGCGTATTTAATTAAAAATTAAAATTGGTAATTATTTGACTTAGGTGGTACCAATCTTTTCAGAAAACTGTGCAGATTTCAAAAATTAAATGTATTTAGATGTCGCACTTAAAATGTGAAAGTTGGCAGCAATTCCGGTAAACCCGGAAGAACTAAAATGTTGATTTGTATGTTAAAAGTTATGGTTCCTTAAGTAAATTATAGGTACTAAATTTCAAAATTTTATCTTTACAAATACAGAAGTTAAGGAGATGTATGTTTTTTGTGCTATTTTTTACTGAGTTTTAGTGTATGTACCTACCTAGTATTTTTTTAATTGAAATATTTATTTAGTACACAAAATAAAGAGGTGATGACACTCTTACCTCGTCGAATAAATTTAAGGGGTTAGACCGCCAAATTTTTCAATTTTAAATTTTCGTCGGCCACCCTAGTGTACAACTTGTCAAACTTGACTTGAGTTTTTAAAAGTGGACACGTCTTCCTAGTGCGAATTTGTCATCGGCTAAATTCCCCAGTTGTTAGAGGTGCGCGTATCGCCTATCTTTCTTCCTCCGAATACTTTTTCTTACATTTCCACGTCTCATCCAAAGTTTGACCAGCTGTGCCTTAAGAAATTTGTTAATTTATAAATTTCATTAAATAATTATAATTATTAAATTAACAAGTTACTTGTTTCATGATATACCGACATATTTCCAATTATTATATCCACAGCCCGGATCGAAGCAGCCATTTACCGGAAGCATGCAAAAATTAGTATTAAAAAAACTCTTTTTTTGAGTAAATAGGCACTTTAAACTATTATTCACCAAGCGGAATGTCATGTCGACGCTGTTAATACTCAGTGAGTCACTTGGTCATGGTCCATGACTCATGGAGAAAGATTTAAATATTTTTTTTTTATTTTGAAAATTGTTTCCCTTTTCAAGAAACAGGAATAATTAATAAAAAAAAAACACAATATTATTGTATTAACTATCCGTTTTTTTAAAAGAGAAACTTTTAAAAAAAAATGAGTCATGGACCATGACCAAGTGACTCACTGAGTATCAACATCGTCGACGTGACATTCCGCTTGGTGAACAATAGTTTAAAGTGTCTGTTTACTTGAAAAAAGAGTTTTTGTTAAATTCTAATTTTTGTATGCCCCCGGTAAATGGCTACTTCGATCCGGGCTATAATTATAAGCACGGGTCGGATCGAAGTAGCCATTACCGGGGGCATGCAAAAATTAGTATTTAAAAAAACTTTTTTTCAAGTAAATAGACACTTTAAACTATTGTTTACCAATCGGAATGTCACGTGGATGCTGTTAATACTCAGTGAGTCACTTGGTCATAATCCATGAATCATGGAGAAGGACTTAATTTTTGTTTTTTAAATTATTTAAATTTTCAAAAAAACGAATAGTTAATAAAAAATATTTTGCTTTTTTTATTAATTATTCGTTTTTTGAAAAGGGAAACAATTTAAAAAAACTTAAAGTCTTTCTCCATGAGTCATGGACCATGACCAAGTGACTCACTGAGTATTAACAGCGTAGACATGACATTCTGCTTGGTGAATAATAGTTTAAAGTTTCTATTTACTTGAAAAAAGAGTTTTTTTAAATACTAATTTTTGCATAGCCCCGGTAATGGCTACTTCGATCCAACCCGTGATTATAACTAACCGTAAAGATTGTGTATGTAATGCTTCGCATTACTTAGTATAGTTACCTCGTTTATGGCGTATTAAGGCATATCCACAAGCTCGCATAACAACATAGTACATAAGTATACGGTACCGTGATTGGCTTACAATATACATGGCGGCACTTCAAGTTAGTTAATTTAATATGTTTATGTTTGTTTTAACCTCGTACTATTCTACTTAATTAAGCATCCCCTAAGTCCAGGACTTGTGTGGGCTAGTAGTAGAGGGAACCACCGGCTTTAATTGACTTTCGAACCAATATATCTAGGGAGTACGCCTTCGCCAAATTTCAATTATTAATTAACTGAAAAAGGCAATCGGCGCCAGTGAGGTTTGAACTCACGATCATTAGATCAGTGTCAGGCTATATCGATGCCATTGACCGCTGAGCTAAATCTCCCATCACGGCATCACATTCTTATGTACCATATTGTTATGCGAGCCTGTGGATATTCCCTTATTGTTTTCTACTATAAACCTAAAAATAATAGAGTATTTATTAAAAAAAAAAAAATAAATAAAAAAAATGGAACGTTAAATATAACTTTTTTGTTATTTTTTTTTTTAGGCTGACACTAACGTTTTCATTTTTAGTTTCCGAAATCACATTTTACGGGTGAAAACATCCGTTATTGAAATCGACCGACAAATTTGTTTTTTTTAATTTTCGGCTTAAGAATGTCATGAAACGTCGAGAAAATGTAAAAAAAGTGGATGTTAAAAAAATGTCTGTCTGTCTGACGGTCTGTATGTAAACCTCTAATATACTGTGCCATATATCTAAAAAAAACGAGCTGATCGAGAAAAACCGAAAAAGCTTCCGAAATCAGAATCAGAAATCAAATATAGTCACGCAACTAAAAGCTCACCAGCAAATAATTTTTGCAGTGTTATTGGTATTACAGATTTATTTTATTTTATTATTATTTATTTATTTTTTTAAAGAATTATATAAAATAGTTTCTCCAAAACTAGAGGATTTGAACCTGAATCTTTTGGAATGCCAATCTACCAACCGAGCTATCTTGGGAGTCAAAGATTTCAAAATTTCAACTAACTTCCGACTAACTAAGGTTAACAATAGGGTTTATCCATTACAAAAAAAAATATTACATTTTTTAAATTTTATGTTTATGTTGTTTATTAAGTTTTTAATATTATCTTAAACATTTTTAATTATTTTAATATTATTCATTTCTTAGTCGATGACTATGGTGTTTTGAAATTCTTTCCTAGCTAGCTGTAAAACCTCGAAGAGTATACTAATTATATTCTGACAGAATAGCAAGTTTAATTTTAATATAGTTTGCTTTGATCCTTTATGTGTAGTACGTACACAGATCCTTTTTTGAAATTTCAGACTAAAACCCATGAATATAATTAACAGGACCTCTGTACAGTAGTCTAGATACCGATTTTAACTAAATAAATAAAGAGGCAGACTGACATCTTATAATATCCTCAGTATTAGGGACTTTTTCGGAACTAGCAAGTACCGGTGTGATAATCCAGATATACCCCAGGCCCCAAGTAGTGGTAAGCTGCAGTAAGGACTGCCTGATAGGGTCTTAGAGTCCTTAGTGTCCTAATCTGGGAGTGTAATTTCTGATTTTATGGGCAAATATATGTATTTTAAAGGTCATTTATCATAACATATGTCAGTAAAAATGTTACGTAACACTTAAAAAAATTTAAACTAATAAAACGTTTACTGGATCACGTTTTTAACAATGATCTAGGCCTAAGATACGGATTCGTTGCAAACTTTATTGCACACGGCGTTCACTAAATCCTCTAAACAAAAAAAATGAGATGGAAAACGATAGGCAATATCCGGTTTTTGGTTAACCGTTTGCGGAAATTACCTAAGACTGGTTTATGGTTAAAACACGAAAGCAATAACCGGTTAAAAATCGGTTTAAACCTCTAAGCAAATTTTTCTTTAAATTTCTTCTTTTTGTAAAAAAAAAATTACGTAACAAATGGGAGGGGAGGTCTTGAAAATGATAAGCGGCGTTGTATGTAACGTTCCCTTAATAATAACGAGTAGTAGAAGTCTGTGTGTTTTAATTCACATCATATTAAAAGACCGGAAAATACCAACTTACTGCCTGAGCAGGAAGGTTTTACGAAGCTGCGTTGAATAATAAAGACGCTTTCCGGTTAATTTGAATAAAATTTGTATACATATAAGTATTGCTATTAATGTGTTCGTGATTAACCTCAGACAAATGATTATATACATGTATTTATATTTATAAACACTGAATACTACTAAATTCTTAAAGTAAAACTAAATATGAATTAGCTATGAAGATGTGTTGAATGTTGAATGTTGAATGATTTGCATTTCATAATACGTACTTTACAAAATATTTATTACATCAACCATATCAATTATTTCTAAAAATTGATTAGTATTTAAATGTTCTATGGCTATAGTTTTTTCTGCATTTTAGAAATCTCTTATTTTTTACTTTTTATAAATAGCTATAGCTATACCATTATTTCATATACACATAGATAATTTGTTACCGTATAAAATACTGAACAACTTTGTATATATGGAAACCCAAGCTACTTTAGTTATTGAATACAAGTTGTTACTGTAAAGCTAGTCCAGTCAAGTAACGAAAAATTCCTATTTGCAATAAATGAACCAGGGCTGATATTTTAAAGGTTAGTAGTGGATAGTAACAGAACACTCCTATTAGTTTTTCACCGGATGATTTGCGAAAGGGGTGTAATTGTAAATTAAACACGCATGGTTTTAAATAAAATAGTATACAAACCTCGGTTTAACATTTTATTTGAGTCGTTGAATTCCAAAACTCGCCTTATCCAATTTTCAAATAACTAGAGGTCTCTACACTATTTTGTTCATCTTAAGGAGACGAACATAATAGTGTAGAGACCTCTAATAATTTGAAAAGTGGATAAGGCGAGTTTTGGAATGCAACGACTCATTTGTCCTTTGGGAATTAGCAGACCTCGGAGCTTTTGATTAGATTATATTGGAAATTTGCAAAGTATACTATTTTACTTTATTTGCTTCTTCATATCTGTACCTGACAAGCATTTGGGCCTAAGTTCATTGTAAAACCAGTAGACCAGGCTGCTTTTGATTAAAGGTATACCCTAATGAAAAATAAATGATTTCTCCCGTTAGATTAGACAGGGACAAAAGTTCTACCCAAAAAGGATAGAAGACATACATACACTCCCACTTCCACCCAACCAAACGAATTCTGTATTTGTTCTTTGTTGAACAAATACAATATTTACTTGGCCGGGCGAAATTAAAGAAATTACAGAAATTACCATCTAAATTTTAGTAGAATTATCTTATTCTACAGATTTACATTAGCTTTGTTCGTTCGTGCCGCTCATTGCTACACTCTCCGGCCAACCAAATAAATACTGTATTTGTTGTACGAAAAACAAATACAGTATTTATTTGGTTGGCTGGAAAGTGTAGCACAAATGAGATAGATATAGGGTAGACGTCTTTTGTTTCATAATTCTAGTTGTAGAGAGCTCCATTGGCAACAGATAGGAGGCATATCCGAGTACTAGCTAACACTGTAAAAAGTAAAGGATAGGAACTTATAATGCGATACAAATATATTTTAAGTTTTGTTAAAAACACTATACCTAGTTCTAAAGTCACAACAAAAGTAGTACAAAGTATTTACTAATTTTGTATGAGGTGAAAACTCGAAAACAAAAAAATATGTCTAGCCTTGAAAACCAGAAGATCCAAATCAAGATAAATATCTTAAAATTAAGTAGGTTTTCATGTAGGGTATTATTATCAAAAACCTTTTTTAGTGTTGGTTAGTGGCGGACTGGTCATAAGGAATGTTGAGAAAAATAAATAAATAAATAATCCAACCAGAACCACTGCTAAACTGGCCCTTCCATGGTCACTGATTTTATTTTGACATTACCCAAATTTTTCATTTTTTCCAGTGGATTTGAATTTTAACCAGCAAATAAATGTCCGAAACTAAGCATTAAAATTAAAATTATTAATTGTAGTTACTAAAGCTAGTAACTCCAAATATCAGCTAAAAATATAGATTAAAAATTATTTTAACATAGCTGTCAGTTTCACAAATAACCCATAGCTGTCAGTTTCACAAAAAATTTAGTAGTTCTCTTAATTTTTTTTCATTACTGACCGTCGTCAATAAACAATGCTTAACGGTCAATAGTAAATATAAGTTCATTTGTTTTATTGATTATCAAGGTAAACAACGGTTTATAATACATAAACTAGCATTTAATTAGGTAGAAATACTATATTTTGCACCTAGTATGCGAACCAAGCCGTTAGTGTTCGACACTAAAATGATTTTGCTGAGACGGAGTCGAGGCAAAAAATCATTCGAGGATACTTAGGGCAGTTCGCATACGTGGTGCATGTAACATTTTTTGCACTACCGAAAAGTAGTAACTCCAAATATCAGTTAAAAATAAAGTTTCAAATATATTTTGACGTAGTTGTCAATGAGCAGCTGAAAACAGTTAGTAGTAGCATTAAATTTTTTTACCACTGTCAATAAACAATGTTTAACAACAGTCAATAATAAATAAGTTCACTGATTTTATTGTTTGTTTGTTTGTTAGTTTAATAAACAAACAAAACTGTTTTTATGAGACTTTTTAGCCATATTAAGAAACCAGTCCGGACCTGATGTTTCATCACAATGATAAAATATTATTAATTATATTGTTTCTAGCAATTTTTATGTATGAGATTTAATTTTTTTTTTGTATTTTATTTATTTAGATGCATGGTTTGTATCTAGGGCGGTAGTAGTTAACAAGTTTAAAAACATGGATTAAGCAATTTCTTTGGCATTAGTTTGTACATTACTTTTAATTATAATTACGTAATACTTTAATTGTAATATTTTTGCTTTCCCATTTTGAAAATTTTAAATTTTTTGGGAAAGCTTTGTATTTGTGCAAAAATTTTCAAAATGCTTTTTTGCGTGTTTTTACGTTTTATGATGTTTTATGTAACCAATTTTAAGCAAAAAAATATGTCGGTCGGTCGGGAAATCAGGAAATCTTGTGTACACGATAACTTAAGAACGCTTTAAGCTAAAGACCTGAAATTTGGCATACGAATATGTTACCAAAAGTTCTCGCTCGGGATTGTTTTTGGTGAACATTGGCGAAAAATACGTTTTTTTACAAAAATTTGAAAATTCCTATTAAGGGGTTTTTAAGGTTGCTGAAATTGAATCTGATAATAAAATTTTTCTCATCTCCAACACCGCGGGGGTGAGGGGGTGAGAGGGTAAATATTTTTAAATGTTTTCAATATTTTCGTAAAATTTTTTTCGGGTTGACGAAACTGAATCTGGTAATAATCATTTTCTTATTCCACCCCTGAGGGGCGGGGGTAGTTTTCGTGAAAACTGGCATATTGGGGGTTTTTGAGTTTGCTGAAAGTGAGTCTGATAATAAAAATTGTAACTTCAACCCCTGAGGGGTGGGGGGTAGTTATTTTGAAAATTGATATATTGGGGTTTTTGAGGTAGCTGAATCTTAAAATACTGTTTTTTTAAATCCACCTCCTGAGGGATGGGGAGTAGTTTTCTTGAAAATTGTTTTATTGGGGGTTTTAAGGTTGCTAAAAGTAAATCTGATATTAAAAAATCCATTTCACGCACGGAGATGAAAAATGGGAAAGCTTTTTTACTGGGCAGTGTATTTTAAAGTAAATTATTTAATTTACGAAAGCCTTTACTTAATTATTTAATAACAGCTTTGCATTTAAATTTAAATTTAGGGGAGGGGGTAATTTGAAGCGAAGATGTGTTATGAAATGCAAGAAATTTATTATTGTTTTGAATATGTTTTGAAAAGGGCCTGCGGTGCTTTTCCTGCTCGGTATAATTAAGATAAAGATTTTTAGCAATAGGTTTTGCCTTATAAATGTGCAATTTTTAATGAATGCGCCTAAAAAGATCTATTTGCCCTCCTATACCTTAACCCTTAATCCGCCCCCAAAGGTCAAATTATTGAAATATTAACCCTTAAGGGTTTAGAAATTTTAGGAAAATGAAAGAATTGACTACGGCTAGGGTGGGATCTAGAACAGGGGCGTACAGAAGGGACATCATTGGGGGGAGTACCAAAATTTACCAAATTATAAAACTATCGTCTGAATAAAAGCTTTACCTCTGGCAAAAACTTTGATCATTAAAACCAAACAGTCCTTGCCTCTGAAAAAAGCGAAATTTTTGATGACTAAAAAAAAGGAAAAAGGAAAACCATTTCTCCAAGTATTTTTAAACTATCCAAGCATTTTTCCAGCTAACTAAGCATTTTTCGGACTAACCAAGCAATTTTCCAACTATCCAATAATTTTTTTAACTAACCAACTTGCACTAAAAAATTACCAACTTTTAAGGAATAAATCAAAAGAAAATGCACAAAAATGAGTTGTGAAATTGGTTCAAATTATGATTTTTTGTAATTAGGGAGTACAAATAAAATAAGAAAAATTACAGCTAAATTAAATAAACAGTTTCGAAGGAAATCGCTTTAAAAAAACTAATTTTGTTCAGGTAATTATGACAGTTTCTTGATATATTAGAAAATTATTTTTAAATAGATAAATAATTCAAATAATTTTATTTGTTTTAATTATATAGGTTCAATATTGTATTTTATTTTTAACTAAATACAAAATATCCAAATTTAAGCCAATAGACTCTGGCCCTAGAACCTGTGTTTGTGTGTAACCCCTTCCCTGATAGAAAGCTGCCTCAGTCTTAATACTGATATCTTGACAATTATCTTAATAATGATAAAAACAGTTTTTATGCTCCTTTTCCAGTTAAAGCTTATAATTAAAATATTTATTATTATATTATCTACAGCGGCAGCGAATAATATACGGTAGTTTCGAATTTTCAAAAAAAAAAATCGAAAATCGTCCTAGACAAAAAATTATTGGATATAAATTTGTTTCAGGAAAAAATAATCAACTTTTTTTTTAATGTCCGTCCGTCCGTCTGATGTCACGATTTTTGTGAACACGATAACTTAAGAACGAATAATCCGATCGACTTTCAGGAAAATTTAGGTCCTACGAAGGGAAGATCCCTGTTATTTTTGAAAGTAATCCCTCCAAAAACATAAAAGTTATGGGGGGTTAAACTTTTAAAAACATAGAAAAAAGCAGAAAGAAAATTCCGATTAACGTAATTTTTTCAGGAAAAAAATACTTTTATTATAAGGATCAATTCTACAAAAAAAAAAAAAATAAAAAAAATTGAAAAATTAAAAAAAAAATGTTTTTTAAAATTTAATAATAAAAAATAAAAATTGTAAAAAAGTATTTGAAAAGTGCAATATACCATTTACTGTGAATAAGGTATAATAAAATTTAATAAAAAAAATGAAAAATTGTAAAAAAATTTGGGAAGTGCAATATGCCATTTACTGTGAACAATGTATAATGAAATGCGTAGCATTACATATCTTCACGGCTTGTTTACTACTACAGCCATATGACGATTACATTAGTCGAGTGGTTATAATCATTACTGTATACAATACAGGTACATAGTAGTGTGATTTAAAAGCCGGTACCCAGACAATTAAAAAGCTTCTAGTGGGAGTCAAGTTCTCTCTATACCACCTGTTACTTAACAAAATAGTAATACATTAGTATTTTTTGTACTTATACTAACTACTATTAGGTTCAACATATTATTAGTTTTAGATATTGGAATAACAATTTCTCAAAACTTTTTAGTCAAAAGTGCAACTAAAATCAGTGATAGTGAAAGTAGTGGTAATATGATGAATATATAAACGGTATTTGCTTATGCCTTCTTGGAATTGAAGAAAAAATTATAAAGTAAGTTTAAATGGCGATTTCTCCCGTTAGATTAGACAGGGACAAAAGTTCTACCCAAAAAAGATAGAAGACATACATACACTCCCACTTCCACCCAACCAAACAAATTCTGTATTTGTTCTTTGTTGAACAAATACAATATTTACTTGGCCGGGCGAAAAGTGTAACTATAGTATTTTTATTAAAGAAATTACTGGCGCCATCTATATTTTAGTAGAATTATCTTATTCTACAGATTCACATTAGCTATGTTCGTTCGTGCCGCTCAGTGCTACACTCTCCGGCCAACCAAATAAATACTGTATTTGTAGTATGAAAAACAAATACAGTATTTATTTGGTTGGCTAGAAAGTGTAGCACAAATGAGATAGAGATAGGGTAGACGTCTTTTGTTTCATAATTCTAGTTGTAGAGAGCTCCATTATACCCTCTTGAAATTAATAAAAAATATATAGTTTAAATATTACACTTTTAACTTCTTTTTAACCGACTTCCCAAAAAGAAGGTTATCAATTCGACGTGTGACTTTGTTTTGGTTTGAAAGGTTTGAATAAGGAAATATAATTCCTGATTTACATATTTACATATACAGGGTTATTCAGAAATAAGTTCAAGAAATTTAAGAGGTGATCCTACTTTAAAAAATATGAAATAAAGTTCCTATAAAAGTTGGTCGGGAAATGAGCCCTAATGGAGCTGCGGCCCTTCGAAGATGGATATATTAAACGGGGAACAAAAAAAGCACCAATAAAATTTTAATGATGCAGGTCGGTTCTTCATTTAAAATTAAGCAAAAAAGTATTCTTCACTAAAACACCTAAATTTAATATTAAAGGAGTCATATCATTTTAAAAAGTAACATTTTTAGTGGCACAAAATGTTACTTCCTCTTAATTGCATTTTCTTTGAAAACGGTTGCTCCTACATTGTTAGACTATATGACATTTTCTATGTATTTTTACTGAAGGAATCTATATTTTTTACAAAAAATATATACATAAAAAATTTTGGGGGAAAAAATGTGTTAAGCCTTACATATTTTGTCGGTCTAGGCACGCCTCTGGCTAAATTGAAAAAAATATATAAATTAACATAAACAATTGCCCTTACTAATACTAGTATACATGCAAAGGCTCGTCGCTCTAGCTTAAAGGCTACAACAGTTATTAATTAAAAACCTTATTTTTATTACAATTTAAAGAGGCGTAGCTCCCTTAGGACTCATTTCGGGGCCAGCCTCATAGGTTATAGGTTCATATTCAATTATTAATTAACTGAAAAAGGCAAATCGGCGCCAGTGAGAATCGAACTCACGCTATTGGCTATTAGACTTGTCATGTACAGACGCGGTAGACCACACACACACACCAATCCTCCCTCGACATATAATATATTATGACATATATGATAGTGATATGCATATTCCAAATATAAAATTTATATCTCATCCCGTTCAAAAGTTACGGTGGGTGTACCATTTAAAAGAATAACCCTGTATATCGTTATCTTTTAGACAATTTACATGTAAACTAGTATTGTTATTGATTAACCTATAGTAAAATATTTGTAGGACACAATGTCACTTTATATTTATTATTCTCGTATTGTCATCTGCAACACAGTTGCTGAATACTAAGTGGATTACTCTTTTCAGGTCATCTATATAATTAAATATTTTTGGCGCTTATACCATTTGACCAAGGCTGCGATAATAAATTTTTGAGTGAAAAACAAAACTATTAATCCGCGCCATTTTTATTACAGAAAATATTTCAATAATGCAAATATACACGGTGCTTGCAGTCTTTTGTCATAAAATAAAGGGGATGATCCTACCCAAAGGAGCTACAGCTCTTCGAAGATGGACATATTGATGGGGAACAAAAAAAGTACCAATAAAATTTTAATGTATTATTATACCGTCTACAGTAGGGTGGAGCGAATTTTTTTTTTCGCCCAATCATATAGCACTACCAAAAGTTGCCTTTATTATAGAACATAATTAGTATTTTTTTTTCTATTTTTTTGGAAGTCGTTTTAATTCCCAGCGGGGTGGGGGTGATTTTCGTGAAAATTGGGGGTTTTGGACGAAAGTGGAGTTTTTTATTCTTCTAAGGCCCCCGCGAGAAGAATCAAAACGACTTCAAAAAAAATTTAAAAAAATTACTGGTTATGTTCTATAATAAAGGCAACTTTTGGTACATAGTGCTATTTGATTGGGCGAAAAAAAAATCGCTTCACCCTAGTATAACAATATATGACATTTTTTATGTATTTTTACTCAAGGAATCCACATTTTACAAAAAATATAAAAAATACAAATAAAAAAGATTGGGGCAAAAATGTGTTAAGCCTCACTAATTTTTCCGTCTAGTCAGGCCTCTGGATAGACTTAAAAAACTAAATTAACATAAACTTATTGCCCTTATTTATACTAGATTAGATTAGATTAAAAATTATTATTTTTGTACAATTTTAAAGAGTGTTATCTCTCTTAGGGTTCTTTTCCGGACCTATGTTCCTATGCTGATTTTTTCATGTTTTGTGATGTAGAATTATCCCTATTATTTTATTACAAAAGACTGCAAACATCGGGTATGAGGCAAATCTCTCGACTTTAAACAAATTTGTTCCCACGTTACCGATTTGGACCCCGTTATTAAAAAAAAAACAAGAATTTAAAAAAAAAATATGTGCCACGTGCCCACACAGTGGTCGAAAAAAAAAGAGTGACAAAATACTGTTTCTTTTTGCATAGGGAAATTTTTTGCAAGCTGATTAGGAACAATAATTGTGAAAATTGTACAAAAAAAATGCGTCATTAGGGTGGTTCAATTTTTAATATATTTTAAATTAAATAAAAAACAGGCGTATAAAATCATAATTTTTTTGGAATAATTACTAGTATCGCTCCGCATTAATATTATCAAAAGGAGCCTTTACACCAAATTTCAGCTTAATCGGACATTTTTTCAATTTTTTTGCCATCAGCTCTGCAAAAAACGACCCTATGTTAAAAAAACAGATTTTTTCACTTTTTTTTAGGACCACTGCAACTGAAACCTACAAAAAAAAAGATTGTGTGCCAAATTTCAGTTCATTTTAAGATTGGAAAAAAATATTTATATTTTATTAGAAACGATTTTTACACTACATGGTATTAATGGAACATTTTAATTAAATAAATTGATGTATTTGTTTTTACCAAGTCGCACTATTTTCAACTTAAAATTTGAGCAAATTGTACGTTATACAGAGGTCCAAAAGTCCCATTCCATCTTAACTTTTGAACGAGTTTAGATATCAACTTCAAATTCAGAACTCTTAAATAAGACAACTTAAACTATCTTTAAGCACATATTTGATACTTTTAGCTCTTAAATTGTGGGCAGGGGGGCATGGGGCGACATTTTTTTAAATAGAAAGGTGTGATATATCATTTTAAAGCTTATAAAATTCTCCATTTAACTGTATATTTTTATTTTTTTTAAACATTTTTTTTTTGGGTTTAAAATAGGGTTGAAAATGGGTATTTTTGTCAAAATTTCTCTAAAAAATCCAAACAATTTTTTAAAAATGCTTAATTTCATAATGAAAAAAGTAAATTATACTTTTAAACTAATTTTAGTTGAAACTAATTTTAGTTGACATAAATAAAAATTAAAAAAAAAAAAACTTAAAAATTTATTTTTTTAGCACAAAAAACTGAAAAATCAAAACCTTAAAAAACGTGTTTAAATTTTTTAAAAATGTATGGTTATATAGAGAATTTTAAAGGCTTTAAAATGATGTATCACACGACCCCCCTTTCCATTTAAAAAAAATTCCCCCCATGCCCCCCCTGCTCACTATTTAAGAGATAAAAGTATCAAATATATGCTTAAAGATAGTGTAAGTTGTCTTATTTAAGAGTTCTAAATTTGAAATCGATATCTCAACTCGTTCAAAAGTTAAAATGGGGTGGGGGGGTGACTTTTGGACCGCACTGTATAAAAATACTATTTTAAGATTTTCCATTTTTTAAATAAATTGACTCTAATTTCATATTGTCTTTGCTGAAATTTGGCAGAGTATTTAATTTTTGTATTTTTGACGTCATAAAGAGCCCCGTGAGGACTTTAAATTTTCAAAAATTCGTGTTTTATGAACTACTTTAGTGTAGAAGTTATAAAAATAATTAGACATTGTTATAAGTGTAAAAATACAGGAAGTAAAGTTACCCACAAAAATTAAACCAATTTCGATAATAAGGTAATAGCAAATAAAAAACTAATTATAATTGTATTATCCAATTTTTAATAAGGTTTTTTAACACGAAAAAAATGTTTATTATTTTGACAAATAAACAAAATTATTTAGATTTATGTTTCTATAAAGGATACCTAGGGTAAAACCCCCCTCGTTGGCACTCCGCTAATTATTGGCACTGGAGTGATATTTTCGTTTATATAAAAAAAATCTCCATTGGTACCTTAATCTAACTAGGGTAAAACCCCCAATTATTGGCACTTTAAGAAATTTTCCACATATATTTCATTATAACTTATTAAATATTTCATGTTATCAAGAATAAAATATTTTACATCATTTAGTAGTTATTCTATTTTATATATTATATAAAATTTAAACTGAGATCTTTATAATATTAAAGAATTTTTTTAATTAATTACAAGAATACACAATTTCGTATTATTGGCACCTTTTTGCTAATAATTGGCATCCAGATTTTCCTATTATTGGCACCTAATTTTTGCTTTGAAGCAACGGAAAAAAATTATTGAGTACCTACTTTTTGTTGAATAATAAACATTTTAGTAGTTGGACGCCTATTATGGGTTTTTATTAAAGGCTGTTTAGAACTCATTTATTTGAAATAGGTTTTTGGAAAAAACTGTATCTTTTGTATAATAGCCCACCCGCTTTAAAATATAGATTTGGTTTTATCTTATATAAGATTTGGCAATACGTATGTATATTTAACCGTACAAGTAATAAATCTATTCAATTTAATTTAATTTATTCTATTAATTTAGCATTTTAACTGGTTGCCAATAATTGGAATAGGATTTTTACTAAAGAAGCTAATTATTGGCACCTGTGCCAATAATTAGAATTTAGTTTAATTTTGTATACCAATTGTTGGCACCGTCGAAATTAAATAAAAATGTAAAGAAAAATAAAGTTTTTAAGGCTAATTAATAAGTAGAATGCATAGACTTACTAAAATTATCGAGAAAAAATAGTAAGTGCATCAATAAACGTCTTTTATTAACTTTCTATTTAAAGCACTTCCTTAGCACAAACCTTAAAAATTCACACTTACGTAGTTCACACAAAACTGATAAGACTCTAGTGCCCAGGGGGGAAAAAATATGTTAATCGCATTTAAAGTATAATATTTAGAAATATTGCCACTTCGTAAAAAATATAGTTAGATTAAGGTACCAATGGAGATTTTTTTTATATAAACGAAAATATCACTCCAGTGCCAATAATTAGCGGAGTGCCAAAGATTGGGGGTTTTACCCTATATTTTTACGAAGTGGCATTTTTTCTAAATATTATACTTTAAATGCGATAAACATATTTCCCCCCCCCCCCCCCTGGGCAGTAGAGTCTTAGCAGTTTCGTGTGAACTACGTAAGTGTTAATTTTTAAGGTTTATGCTAAGGAAGTGCTTTAAATATAAGCTTAATAAAAGATATTTATTGATGGACTTACTATTTTTTCTAGATAATTTTAGAAAGTATATATATTCTACTTATTAATTAGCCTTAAAAACTTTATTTTTTTTACACTTTTATTTAATTTCGACGGTGCCAACAATTGGTATACAAAATTAAACTAAATTCTGATTATTGGCACATGTGCCTATAATTAGCTTCTTTAGTAAAAATCCTATTCCAATTATTGGCAACCAGTTAAAATGCTAAATTAATAGAAAAAATAAAATAAAATTGAATAGATTTTTTACTTGTACGGTTAAATATACATACGTATTGCCACATCTGATTTAAGACAAAACCAAATCCATATTTTAAAGCTAGTGGGCTATTATACGAAAGATACAGTTGTTGCTAAAAACCTATTTCAAATAAATGAATTCTAAACAGCGTTTAATGAAAAACTTACAGTTTTTCCTCAATACATATGTACGTATATAAATTTTACACGTAATTTTGTCTATAAACTTATTTTTTCTTTAGCATTTAATTTTTTATCAGGGTGCCCATAATAGGTGTCTAAATTATATTAAATTCCTATTATTGACACAGGTTTATTGTATGCAAAACTGGCGCATCAAAATTAGTCTAAAATCCTAATCATTATTTTAGGTAAGTGTACCTAGGTAACTAGGTATTATTTTATGGATACCAATTAGTATTAGGTAACTATTACGTAACTAATATTTTAACTTTAATATAGAGATATTTAAAATTTTGTAATTCTAAAATAAATTTGATTTTTTGTTTACAGACATCAGTTAATATGTATAAAACTGCAATATTCCAATTTAAATATTTTATTTTGATACTAAAATGTTTATTATTCAACAAAAAGTAGGTACTCAGTAATTTTTTTCCGTTGCTTCAAAGCAAAAATTAGGTGTCAATAATAGGAAAATCTGGATGCCAATCATTAGCAAAAAGGTGCCAATAATACGAAATTGTGTATTCTTGTAATTAATTTAAAAAATTCTTTAATATTATAAAGATCTCAGTTTAAATTTTATATAATATATAAAATAGAATAACTACTAAATGATGTAAAATATTTTATTCTTGATAACATGAAATATTTAATAAGTTATAATGAAATATATGTGGAAAATTTCTTAAAGTGCCAATAATTGGGGGTTTTACCCCCTATTTGTTAAATATTTTTCATTTCTAGATAAATATTATTACATTAACGTAGGTTAGTGTAAGTCATTTCAATTAAAATAAAATAATAATAATTTTAATAACAAATAAATTATATTTTTTATTTTTCTCCCATCTCATAATTAATTTTTACTATTTGAAAATAAAAGAAAACGTCCATTAGTATGAGTAACAATTAAAAAATATAAACATTATAATTATAAATATTAATTTAATTTGATTTATTTATAAATTTAATAAATTTTTATTTAGCTTTAAGCTATTAAAACAAAATTATACATAATATTTACTCACATAGTATATTAGGGTGGAGCTTATATTTTTTTAATAACTTAAAATTTTCATTTATGTGTAACTAAAAAATTCTGAAAATATGATAGTGTAAAATTCGTAAATTACCCATAAATCTTAAAAAATCGTTGAAAATTGTTTGTAATTTTTGTATAAATGAACAATTTAAAGTGGTTGACTTTTGAAAGAATACTCCTTAGTTAATACATAACCAAATCAAAGCTTATAGTTTATTACCTTACAATTATACTTATCTAAAAATAATTTACTTTCCGCATGTGTTATACAAAATACTATTTTTCCTAGCCATGTCTGCAGAACAGGACCACTACACAGTGTCCACGAACCCATCGGCTTTTAGCCATTTAGAATTACCATCAAATCAACGTAAAGTTAGCATAGTCGAGGGACCAAATGGACACGATAATCTTGCTTTTGAGTCGCCCAGAAGCAGAAAAGTGTCCGCGGCTTCTGAGCATGCGGAAATGGGACCTGTTAGAAAAAAAAGCATCCTTCATAATGCACATGTTGCTGAAAACACTAGTATAGGAGGTTTAAGTGGTAAGTTTCCTTATATTACACTGCTCTAGACTTAAAATTTTTTGAGACCATTTTAGTTAATTCTGGACCTATTTGGTTCACTCTTTTTGGAACCTTGCTTTGTTTTTCTAGATCAGCTACTTTTTTTAAGATATATAGCACAGTTTTAGACAAAAAATAATTAATTTCTAATTAATTTCTTTTTGCCGTGATTTGATTCTCTATTAATGGGTCTAAGCCAAAAAACTCGAATTTGAAATGTCTTTATTCGTTTGTTTTTTATAGGCTTCTAAATTCAAAAAATTAAATTTGCTCGCATTTTTTTGATATATTTTAATAAAAATTTTATATAAATACCAAAGATATGTCATACAGTGTGTCCCCGGATCGACTTGAAAATACCACAAAATTACTTTTTTTTTTTCTAATTAAGAAAAACTGCTTTGGGATTTTTCCCTGCTTGCTTAAAAACTAATTTTTCTTAAATTAAAATTTTTAAAAATTGTAGGTGGCGCCAGATATCAGTGAAAGTGTAAACATTTTTCAGGTAAATTTACCTTTCCGTAAAAGATACGAAAAAGTCATTTAAAAAATATATTTATAATCAAAAATAAGAGCCGCATGCCAAAATTTAATACTTTTACTTCATAATGTTTTTTTATTAAAAAAATTCAAACACTGGAAAGGAAACTTTCAAGTATTATGTAACGCAAATTTTGATCATTTTTGACTTTTTAAATAAATATACCTAATATGTATTACCTATTATTATATTGCAAAAATAACTAAGTAATAATTATAATAATAGTTTTTGTTCCACCCCAATGTTAACCATATTTGAGGACGTGAAAAAGATCTAGAATCGTATAATGAAAATATTTTTTTTAATCAGGCGTTTAGTTTAAAAGTTTGAAATACAAGAAAAACAAACAAAAATCTGCCGATTTCATTTTTTATTATTAAAAAACCTTAATAAATATTTTAATAGTATTAAAATAAAAATAAATTGATCCCTTTAATGTTTTCCGTCAAAAACGATACGAACTTTGAAATACAATCCTGCATTTCTTGTTAAAATGACTTTGAAAGTGGATCCAGTTAGGGTGACCTTTGTCGATATTACAAAAGGAAATAATATTTATTTTTTATCTATTTTACAGGCACGAAAATTTTATATGATTTAATAAATAAATTTTGTTGTCATTTGAAATGCTCTACCAAATGAGCTGTCGTGGAACTCGAAGATTTTAAAACTAGTATGTTGTAATTTATATTATATAAATAAATAAATAAAGATAAATAAATATATAATTAATTTAAGGACAAAAAACTTACTTAAGTACCAAAAGTGCATATTATCGACTAAGTTTTATGCACTAGCGACGTTTCGTCTTTAATTAAGACTTTATCAAGCTAAAAGAGAGAAAAAGACCTTATGCAATAACAAAAAAAAGGTATATAACTTTAAAAAAAATATAAAAAGGCTACTTTTTAATCTTATGCCTAGATAATACGAAAAACATTTACCTTAGCTTACTTAAAACACTACATTTAACATAAATATTATTTAAATAAACAATTACGAAACATAAACAAAACTATAGAACCGTACATGTAGATATATTTCAAATTAACTGTATATGTTTTTTTATTCCTCTTTCTTATCACAAGAACACCTATATGTATTCTTGGTTGACTATAGTTAACTATATTTCTATGAAAGACAAATGCTGAAGGCGCCTTTATATAAAATATAACCAATAAAAGCAAAAGCTAAATACTAACAAATTTTCATATAAAAAATGAATATATTAAAGTCCTAGTCCCGATATTTGTTTATTAATTGTATAATCGAAGGACACTAATATAATTTGATAGTATGAAATTAATAGTTATTTATGGTACTAGTGGGTAAAGTAAGATATTGCCCATGAGAAAATTAACGAGGCGTCAGCCAAGCAGGTTAATTTTCGAGAGGGCAATATCGGTTTACCCATGAGTGCCATACAAGGTTTTATCCAATAAATAGTTTAGGAATTCATATTTTTAATAAAAATTTTAATGACATTTACAAGAAAATAATTTGACAAGTGACAGTTGAGTGGGTAAAATAAATAATTATCCACTCAATAAAGTAAAAGCCACGCGGGGGTTATTATTGAGTTTATCTATTTAAAATAAAGCTGGTAATTGTCTTATTATCTGTATGTATTGGTTAAATAATATTTATTCTAAAAGGGCTACTCCACTAGTTTTAAAATATTCCATTAATTATTTTTGTTGAATTTTTTATTTTTGTTGGATTTTAATGTATGTAGATTGAGTTTTTTTAGGCATTTGATAAAATAGTTCTTATGCAACTAGTTATTTAATATAATATTAAATATATCATTGCCTAGATATTTATTTATTTATTTATTTATTTATTTAGTTTATAGTCGTTCTCGGACCTATATTTAGGTATTTTACACGATAATGTACTATATTAAATATAGCATTACCTAGATTACAGTTAACATAGAAAATACTTACCGATATATTTTAAATTCCGCTGATAATACAATAATGAGTTTCATTTTTACGTTAATAAATAATTACATATCTATCTGGAACAATAATAGTGTGTATTATTAAAAATAATAGATATAAATATAAGAATTAAATTTTTTATTTTTATCAAAAAATGGATTTTTTAACAAAAAAAAATAAAAAAATACCTAATCAATTTGTGCGCCAAGGCCAAAATAAAAATAATACGTTAAAATTAAAAATAATAGTATATTGTTTTACTAAGAGAAAAAGTAAAGCTTTTTTTTACTAGTCTGTAGAATTTACGGACGAACTACAGACGAGTAAAAAAAGCATTTTTCCTTTGTAAAGTATGTTTTTTTAATTTAAATTGGCCAATAAAACCCTTTCGAAATAAACTTAAACCTTCCTTAGCTCATTTTAAATTTTTTTCGTAGGCTAAATCGTACACTTTTCGCGATTTCGATGGTAACTTGTCTAATGTATCATTTGCAATTTCGGAGAGATTTGTAAGTGTATAAACCATATATTCTTCTTCAATAATTTTTAATCAATTTCACACAAGGTTTTTGTATAGAATCTCGAGTCAACCACCTGTTTACATAATAAACAAACAAGTTTGAAGTATGGCTGTCATCAAAGTCAAAGAGTGCTGCCGCCAGTGGTGGTTTTGCTAACTAACTTTTTTTTACGGCGTACAACAGTGAACTCATTTTTTTACCGTAAAAAAATAGATCACTTCTAACTAGTGTGTTCAGTTATAAAATATAAACATTTTAGTGAAGAAAAATATTGTTTTTGGGCGATTACGGAGACAACTTTGCGAGCTAGGAGGGCGATGTTGGCAACCGTATAGCCCTAAAAACAGTTTTTGTCCGTATATCACACACTATTGTTTATTCGATTGTAATACATTAATAAATATATATATTTGTATTTTTGACAACAAATTTGAGGTTAGATTTCAAATGTCAATAGTTTCAATATCAATCAACTAATCAACGTCGACTATTTTATACTTTTGCGGTCTAGACTAAAAGATTAAACTTTTCGTAAAGGTTTATTATACAAAAAGTGGAGCTTATAGGTACAATTGAATAAAAAAAATATTACTTTAAAGTCGGCAAAAATTTTAAAGTCTTCTTTTAAACTTCTGGTAGCGATAGCTGGTAATAAAATTGCAGGAAATATTTTTGTTCTATTTTGCGACTCTTATAAGCTCATAATCACACGCATTTTGCGTGTTCTTATAGGCCTATAAGAGGTCTCTACTTTTTTTCTGTTGGGTTAGCAACATACAAAAGCCTATCTCTTGACGTTTTGCTTGCAAATGTCAATGTCGGTTTAAAGTTTAATTTTTTACAAAATTTTGTGTTTGGGTTATTTTTTACCGTGTTAAAATTGTGGACTGGTTAATTGCAGTGAAAAAAGAAGAGATGACTGTAAAATATATCTAAATATCATTTGTTCTTAGAATTTTAAACATAGTATAAACTGTAATGTCAACCCAAAACAAAAATCCCTAAATCAGTCATCAATTTAAATGTATTTTTTTTAAATTTTAGAGCAAAATAGAAAAAAATGTATAAAGCTCTCGTTTCATAACACGTTTTTAGAGCACTAGTACTTTAGAAAACTCGCCGCAAGCGGCTCGTTTTCAAAACTTGTACTCGTGAGCTAAAAACGTATGTTATGAAACTAGTACTTTAATATACTATTACAGTAAATGAATATACTTTCGAGCATGGCTATCTATTACTTATTGCTGCAAATATCTACGTAATTTACATTCCCAGACCGATGTTCATGAGATATATTTTGAGTCAAAACCTGCACAGAATAAGTTATGGAAATTTTGGATTATGGAAATTCCATACAAAGCCTTCTAGAATCGATGTGGTTATAGTCTAAGTGCTGGTGACCATTTTCATGTAATTGTTTTCTCCCGGCTGTATGTTATACAGGGTATTGGTAGGGAGTATGACAAACTTGATAGATTTTTAGGGTAGCTCATTTTACCAATATTTTGGAGATTTTACCACCCAAAGGAACTGTGTCCAGGACCTGGCAATTTGAAACTAACTTAATTTGAATGTATGATATATACAGGGTGGTTGGTAGGGAGTATGACAAACTTGGCAGGGTGATAGATTAGGTCATTTCCAATATGTTTTCTGTATACGACTTTGACCGTAGACTCAAGGTTATAGATTTAGGATTATTTTTAATATTTATGAAAATATCACAATATTTTACCTTCTTTTCTTTGTATTTTTTTTCCTTTTGTACTTATGCACTGAAAATAATTTATGTTGGCATCCTTAATATATGTTTGTTATCGAATGATGGTAATTTTTGCAGATGTAATCCACAAAAGTACGCTCACAAACCTCACAGAATAGGTTAAGAAAAACTTACAACTCATTTTTGTTCTTTTTTTTCCTAAAATTCGAAAGCTATGCAGATCTTTGAACAATTTTAAAAACATATTTTATTAATGCTCTTTCTACTGGTGTGCTACACGCGTCAAAAAACTTTTTAATTACCTTGATAAAAAAAAACTCAAAATTCTTAGTATGTACTGTACAGTAAAAATGTCACAAAAAGTCGCATGACCTGGAAAAAAATGCATACTGGAATTTGGTGTGCTCAATGTTCTCGGCACATTTTAAAGAATATTTTTACCCCTTGGCTCCTAAATGTAATAAATGTATTGCAAGATAAAAATAGATTTTCAGGGTACCTAATTTCCACAGGTTTTGGAGTTTCTAGCACCCAAAGAAACCGGATCCAAAACCTGAAGATTTGGAAATAACCTAATTTCAATGTGAGATATATAAAATACAGTCGGGATAAAATAATGAAATGAAAACGGTCATAGCTCTCCAAATAATAACAATTGGACATCATTGATATTTACCTACTGTTTAATTTACCGATACTTTAGTAATACTGAATTATTTATACCTAAAGGTAGTTTGATCCCTATCAAACTTCCAAGTCTAAGTTGTTTTAGTCAGAATTTCAATTAATATTATATAAAAAGATCCTGTGAAGGTATAAAATGCTACTAAGCATTCGATAGTGTATACTCTTAGAAAAAAAATTCGTTTCAAATTAAAAAATGAGGGAGAATCTTATATTTCTAAGAACAAAATCCCAAAAAGAGACAGTCTTCTTTTTCTGGGACTTTTATGGAACAGACTGAGTGGCATCACCAACACAACATTTAGTGCCGCAGGTAATTTTTTTTAAAAATGCTAAAGTATAGTATTTTTTAGAATTTTAAGTCTCTATGTCTAGGATTTCTTGAAATATTGTAGTGTAAAGTTGTTTTGCAAGCGACTTTTTCTCTACTATATAGTTCTTGTTGTGTCGTACTGTGTTAATATCTCACTCCGTTTAAAAATTACGGGGAGGGTACCACTTTAAAAAAATACCCCTCTATATTGTAAAACTGAGTAGGCTACCTACCGTCAACGGGGGTGCAACCGGTCAAAATTTGCAGTTTTTTGTGTTTTTTTCGGTTTTCTTACAAAATAAAAATTCAAAAAAAAATATAAGTTAAAGCTTAAAGTTTCGAGCATATTCAACTGTCAACACTGTCAAAATAACCACAGTAGTTTTTTTTATATATATTTCTAAAGGTTGATCGGTTTCACCCCGTACTAGGGGGTTGAAACCTATCACCTCTTTTATTTCACGTATATTTGACCCTAGCAACTTCGAGTGAAACCTCATTTTAAAAAAACTTTTTCGTTTTTAAATATAGAAAAAAGTTAACTAGTAAAAAAACGTGTATTTGTTATCAAAAAGGTACCATCATTTTCATAGAAAACGCTCACATCACAGAACCCTGAGGTACCCCAACATTTTAAATTTTTAGTTGTGGTATATGTACTTTACTAAGATTGACACTGACATTTTCTGTAATAATTAAGTAAGGTTAAAGTACAGTCTATATTATATAGTGCAAGTCCTATAACTGTCTTTAAGCATATATGCTTATAAGCAAAAAGGTTAACAAATTTTATTATAAATGATATTTATACAGTATGTCTCCAGATAGAGTTACAAACAGGAATTTATTTTTTATTTTTGATTTCATCTCAAAAAAAGTCACTCTTTATAACTTGCCCTGCTTGATTTTAAACTCACAAAACACTAAGCGCTTTTTGTACAACTCTTACGGTTCATGGGTTAATGTTTTTTTCTTCAAAATAGTGTCTTCAAAAATATAAAGAAAAAAAACATCATCAAGAGACTTATTTTAAGATATCAAAAATAAAAAAATCTTCTTTGTAATTCTAACAGTTGGTTTGTGTAATTTGGTGTAATTTTTGCGTGCCAAGCCTCAATGATGGCCTGTCGTAATTCTTCAGCATTATGACCCAGGAAAGTTAGTTTCTTCCCTCTCTCTGACTCCGGTATGGAAAGGGTTTTCCCGCAGATAATTCATTAATTGCATATCTTCTTCTGCACTACTCATTCTACTTCGACCAGAGCCCCGCTTTCTGCTAATCTGTCCAGTTTCCTCAAGTTTTTTCTTTGCTCGCATTATAGTGCTGTTTGCAACATTTAATTCAGTGGCTATTTCACGTACACTTATCCCGTCATTTATTCTTGCTGTTATAATACATTTTTGATAATTTGTAAGCTGCGGCATAACTAATGTGAATTATTTTGACAAGTAATGTCATAATAATATTTGAAAAATAAATGTCAAAGAGACATTGATAAAGTTCAATATAATCTGTAACATTTTTAGGTGTAAGCGTTTATTATGAAAACTATGATACATATTATCTTAACCTTAAAAATTATTTCTTAAATGGTTTGGGAGGGGGTGAAGGGGTTAGTGTAAAGAACTTACTAAGAGTACTTGGATTTCCTACAAAACCAACTCACAAAAAAAAACTTGAATGACAAAAAAGGCTTTATTTAGACCAATTAGTTAGTGATAGATTTCAACATTTTCCCACATTTTATAAAAATGTAAATAAAAAATTATACAATGTTGATAAAAAAACTAAAAACTTTTTACTACTAGGGCCAGATAATAGTTAAACTCAAACCTAATAAACACGTTCTCTCAGCTATTTTATGTGACTTTGCCTAAACGAACTTTTCCACAAGTTTCCAAAAAATACTTTTTTACACCTCTAAAACAACCTACATATCTCGACAGACAAACCAAATAAAACCCTCTTCGTGCCCGTTATCGTAAAGACTGATATTTCCTGCACTAACTTGTCGACTTTCGCCGCGTGCTGACTGCTGTATACTAACAGTACTAAAAACATTAGCCAAAATATACTTGATGATTGGTTTCACCCCTGCTGATCGGTTTCACCTCGGTTGAGGGTACCTAACCTACACATCCAACCTATCCAGTGTTCTAATTTTGTATTGCAGTATCACCGACCATTCATACTTTTTGCAGTGCAGTTAATGCACAACAGTTTTTCATTAAAAACATCGATGAATTGAGCAGCTTGTTAATTAAGCTTCTCCAAAGTTAAACTCCATTTCCAATAAAGCTTTCGTAGAACATTAGCATCAAAATAAAATAAATCAGAAATGTTCGCATTTGGACTTTTTATTGATTTGGGGTTACGATTGAAAAGAATTTGGCTGAAACATTATTTGCGAGTTTGTTAAAATCGATTTGCGGTTCACCTCATTAGACTCGTCGAATGTCGTGGAATTACTATTGTCAGAAAAAAAAACTGTGTATAGGTTTGGAGTTACCCTAGTAGCAATGTGAAACCTTTTTTCTGTTACACAGAAAAAATTATCTGGTTAGGTCTACTAGGTCAATAATTAAATAAAGAAAAACTATTTTTTTTGGTGCTGGAACCAGAAATCTGGTAGGGGAGACAAGAAAAAATTTTGTACCTACCGGAAGCTTAAAATCTAAGTTTTGTTTCTGGTAACCACAACAAGTTGTGTTGTTTTCCTTAAGAGATTTCTGGTTGTAGAATTATTAACTGTTGTTCTGGTTGCAGCTTAATTAAGTGTAAATCTGCTTGCCCCAATCAGATATTATTTTAGTATGAGATTTCCATTTAGGAGTTACTTAAAACAATCTTGTTTAGGCAACCAGATCAATAGGTAATTAAGCAGCAACCAGTTAATTATGCTGCAACCAAAATCTGGTAAGGGCAGTGTTATGATGCGTATATTACATATGTATAGTGTTCAAAAAATTAAATATTATTGCTCCAACAGACTTCGGAAAAATGTGGGTTGTTCTTTTTTATATTCGTACCCTAAGTTAAGATTTGAATGATAGATTTAATCGTATACAAAATAATAATTATAATTATTATTTTTATAAAAATAAATAATAATTATTATTTATTTTTAAAATGATAGTTTAAGATATCATAAATAGTAATTATCTTATCTGAATTTATTAGTTTTTCAATCTTTGTCGGGCTAATTAAATATAGTTCTATAACAAGAGATGCAAAAATTCAGATATTCAGTTTTGCTTAATTTTGTTCGTTTGGTTAAGATCAATAGCACAGCCACATAAAAAAAATATTTTCTAGATACTAGACCAACGTATTTATATATTTTCGAGGAAGCTGAAACAGAATCTGACCTCAGAATTGCTTCATAATGCCACAATTTTTTTCTGCCCATAAAAATATCGGAATTTAAGGATTTTCGCACACTTTTTTAAATGTAGAAAAAAATTGTGATCTGATGAAGTAGGTCAGAAACATTTCAGCGAATTGAGTTGGTCTAGTACCTGAAAAATGTTTTTTTTTGCATGGCTATGCTATTGATCTTACTCCAACAAGATCGTTTTTTCAGTGTATTAATTATAGTTAGTTGGTACAACCAGATTTTTGTATGTATCAACCATTTGGCTCTTTATTCAGTGTACCCTTTTGGAGAAAGTATACATATAACGTTAAATCGTCTACTTAGTGTCGCAAAAGTCTGGGATTTATTTGTTTAGTCTTGAATATCTTTCGTGATAAGCCACATATTGTAATTGGTGGATTCCTTCATCTTTTGGTATCCTTAGGGCCGGTTTCAAGACAAAATTTCGAACGACTACTTATATATTTCGATTGTAACTTACAATCTGTAAGTTTAATGTCCTCTTTGAGGCGACCGAAATAACTGAGGCGGGGAAAATTCGTTTGCTGAATCTTTCCTGATGATGGCTGGTTTTTAACGGACTTTAGACTTACCACGCGGACCGAAGGTTAAGTTTTTAACGTGTTTATCATATGTATGTATATTTGTTTTTCCCCTTTAGAGCCTAAGCTACTAGTCCGATGTTATCTATCAAAGCATCGAGAGGTTTAAGTGACATTTGCTATATAAAATTCCATGTTTCTATAATATTGATATTTATCATCAGGAATTCAACAAAAAATCAAAGAAATCTATAGATTTTTATTATGAATTCGGTATCAAACGGTCCATATTAAATTTTATATTAAATTAAAAATTCATTTAATTTTACCACGTTTCGGCTTTTTATTATCATCGGAAATTTTAAGGGAAAATTAGAGAAATCAATGGATATAAAAAGATTTTTATTATAAATCATATAGGGCTTATTAAATATAAAAATGGCTTTTAATTAAGAAACGTTTCGACTTTTTTATTTTCTTTATCAGGCATATATTTGTGTGGAGCATATATTTTTTTGTAGTCGGGTCTTGGTTAACAACATTAGAATTTGTAAAATTTAATATACGACTTGTTATGTTGATGTTGAATCGTTTTAATCCAAAACTCTACTTGTCATAAAAGAGATTGTGGCGGTACTGTATGATAATGTAAACTCTGGTAAACTATAGGAATTAGTTGATTATTGTTGTTGGTGTTGATTCAACATGTTGAACAATGCACTGTCGAAAACTAGCTGAAGCCTTTGGGCTTAAACCATACTATATTTTATTTTCGATCGATATAAGGTAAAATGGGGAGTTATTAGCCCTTTAAGGAGTTGCCTTTACTAATTGAATTATAACCATTAGTTTCAAAATAAACAATAAACATTTAAAAACATATTTATTTAAAATGCAGTGATTGATATACCATATATTGGCCGGGATCTAATGTAGTGATTGGCCTACTAATGGGGAACCTTAAAATAACTAAAAAATTTCTATTAAACTACTAATAAGAAACCTTGATAAAACCGATCATACTTAAAAAAATTTAACAAACTAAAAATGATGACAAATAATTTAGAACTAAAATATTGAAGTTTTTTTAACTAGTTATTGTAAGAAAAAGTTATTGGTCACTAACCAAAAACTGATTTTAACATTTTTGTAGTATATTTAATTACATATTTGTTTATTTCATTTTTTATTAATCATTTTGCTAATTCAAATTTTAGTTAAAACACAATTAAGGCACTTGTGCCTAAGATCATTTTAAGATAAAATCTATAAGCAGTCGTTGGCCCCAAAATAAATAATTCATTTTTGAGGTTATTGGTATTAAAATGCTAAAAATATACTCTACAATATATTATTTATCTCGGCAAAGATACATACCTGATTGTTATAAAAAACAAATTCTGCTTCTGCAAATTCAAGCCTAAATTTTGTAACTAAACGGTCTGACCCAATTAAATTTGGACTAATATTCTGTACTCTACTAGTTTGATTGTTATTATTTTTTTTTATAATTCTGTATCTTGTTGTTTGACTCATCCTTTAATTGGTTTTTACTGTTGGATGTAACAATAAATAAATAAATAAATAAATAAATATCCTTTCAACATCATTAGACATGTTCATATGCCCCCTGATAATATTTTAAAAGGTAAAAATACCGAATATATCCAAAAAATATTTAAATATTTTAAATTTAAAGTCGATATCTCAACTCGTTCAAAAGTTAACTTTTTTACCGCACTGTATCCATAAATTTACCTACACAGATAAAATCACACAACTTATTGCTATATTTTTGAAATTTACATAACATAAGAGGGTTATTCACATATTTAAGAGGTGATTCTACATCAAAAAATAGAAAAAAAATCCTTTAAAGGTTGGTCCAGAAATGAGTCATAAGGGAGCTACGGCTCTTTAAAATTGTAATAAAAATAAAGTTTTTAATTAATAACTCTGGTATCCTTTTAGCTAGAAAATTTATTTGTTTGAATTAATCCAGAGGCGTGCCTAGACAAAATATGTGAGGCTTAACACATTTTTCCCCATGTGCATATTTTTTGGATATTTTGTAAAAAATATAGATTTCTTGGGTAAAAATACATCAAAAAGTCATATAGTGTAATACTGTAGAAGCAACCGTTTAAAAAAAAATGAATTTAAGAGGAAGCAACATTTTGTGCCACCAAAACGTTACTTTTAAAAGGCTATTACTCCTTTAATATTAAATTTAGGTGTCGCATTCTTATGTACTACGTAGTAATGCGAGCCTGTGGATATGCACTTATATAACGTTATAATGTTTTAGAATAATCATAAAAATTTTATTGTATACCTAAAAGTTGACACAACAACGTTTTTTATTAATATTTTTAGATTTTTCTATCACTGTAAAATTCTATTAAGTAATTATTACTTTTATTACTTTTTTATAATAACTTTATTAATAAATCTGTGTACACAAGACTAAAAATATACCATTAAAATGAAAAATCAATAAAAATATTAATGATTATCATTTTATTTAAAAGTAATAATATCTATTATAGCTTATTTATAAGCAATTTAGATATACACCAACCTTTAATCATACAGTCCTGCAAAATTAAGGGGTCTTTCTACCTTAGAAATTATAAAAATAATCTTTTTCTTCAAGCGTACTAAAATTTTTATATTTTATAACTGAACACACTAGTTAGAAGTGATCTATTTTTTTACGGTAAAAAAATGAGTCCATTGTTGTACGCCGTAAAAAAAAGTTAGTTAGCAAAACGACCACTGGCGGCAGCACTCTTTGACTTTGATGACAACCATATTTCAAACTTGTTAGTTTATTATGTAAACAGGTGGTTGACTCGAGATTCTGTGCAAAAACCTTATGTGAAATTGATTAAAAATGATTGAAGAAGAATATATGGTTTATACAACTACAAATCTCTCCGAAATTGCAAATGCTACAGAGAAGTTACCATCGAAATCACGAAAAGTGTACGATTTAGCCTAGGAAATTTTTTTTTTTTAACTTATTTATCCAAAATTTTTTAGTTCTTTGAAAAAGATCTTATTTAAAAAAAAAATATTTTTTTTATTTTTTTTTTCAAGTATTTTGGGAAAATGCAATATACCATTTATTGTGAATAGTATCATACATGTATATAATGGCATGCGTAGCATTACATATCTTCATGGATTGTTATTATTTAGTTTAGTGGGTGTTTGGGCCAGAAGACATCATAAATAAAGGGTTCCTTGCAAGAGGACGGCTCAATACGCAGTTCCCACGCCAAAGGCCAAAGCACGACTACAACGTGTTAAATTTCAAATTTTATATATATGTTGAAAAAAAAAATTAAATCAGCATAACATGCAGATTATTCAATATTTTGTAAATTTATTATTGGCCAATAACACTAGGCAACACGGTTTCTTGCCCCGATTGGAGTCATATGTTTTTTAACTAATTTTGGGTCGCTGAAACCGAATCTGGCCTCAGAATATTTCTATTACCTAAGTTTTCTGAGAAAAATAAGATAAAAATGTTAAAAAATCATTATTTTATCCCTCTTTTGTTCTAAAATCATGGGAGACAAAAATATTCCAAGGACAAATTTGAATTCGGCGACTCAATATTAGGTAAAAGTAACCAACTTAAAACATAGAAACTTTAAATTCATAGGTAGAATAAATAGGGATATTATGAAAAAAAAAATTTTAAAAAAAAATGGATAATGTGACAAAACTAAGTAGGGGTGGAGGGTAAGAAGAAGGGCGCATAAGGGGACAAGCTTATCGCCACGTACTCATGCTAAAAATTGTCAAAAATCATTACTAGGGGGTCAAAAACGAACTAAAAAAATGTTACGTATTATGGTTCTTATGTAATAAAGTAACATTTTTATGATGTAGAACCATTAAAAAAAAAACAAAAAAAAATACACAATATTTTGTTTTATAAATTATTTTTAAATTGGCATAATTGCATGTACTAAACTTTAAAAAATAAGACGTGCTGAATTTTTTTTAAGGTCAAATTTGGATTCTGCGCCTTTAAATTGATAAGAAAAATATATTTTTTGGGCTTGGGAAAAAAGTTTACACTGAGTACTTTAATTTTATATCTTTTTCATTTATTTACTTTTTAGGAACAAACTAAGCAAAATAAAAAATATTTGTATAAATATTTTTGTAGAAAATTTTATAATCTACAAATTAAGTTCTATAAAGTTTTTAAAAAAATTTGATAGTTTTGCCACAAATGAGCAATTAAGTAAACTCTGCACTTTCATTTTAACATTTTTATTTTTATTTTTTAAAAACAAAGTTGGGAGTAACTCCCACCCTGCCAATTATTTTAAAAAGCATTAATAGGTTTTATCAAGGTGGGTATTGCAATAGTACACTTTACAACACTGTTTAATTTTGTTTGACAGATAAGAACTAATTTTTAAATCAAAGTTATTTATTTGTCAAATTTAAAGCATACAAAGCAAAAACACAGTATAAGCTTTTAAATAATAATAATAAAACAACCTAATTTACATTACTTTTTAATTAAAAAGTATTATAAGAATTATTTAAATAGTACAATACAAAAAACTAACAAAAAATCCAGTACCTACTGTGTTTTACCCGAGACGGTTTTTGTCAAAAGTTTAACCCAACTTTTAAAATCTGGTATCAGAATATTATGATAAAGTCTATTAATGCTTTAAAAAAAATTGGCAGTACTGGGTAGGTTTTATAAGAGTGGTTAAAATATATTTTGGTCCTCCCTATTGAAAATGACGGGTTTGCGCGGGTATAAATGTTGCATAGACCTGACTTATGCGGGTGAATTTCATCCGCTCAAGTACGGTTTATGTACCATTTATACCCGCCCAGACCCGTCATTTTCAGCAGGGCTATTTAAGATTCTTTTTTGATCAACTTTTTTGATCCACCATTTATAATAACGAAGATAGGTTTAGGGTGGACCTTATATTTTTTTATTGTCTTAAAATTTTCACTTAGGTGTAACTAGAAAATATAAAAGTGATCAAACTTCTCTAATAGTCCTAATTGGGCCCCTAAAATTCGTAAAATTATTTTTAAATCGTAAAAAATCGTTGAAAATTCTCTGTAATTTTTGTATAAGTAAAAAATGTAAAGGGCTAAAAACCCAACTTTTTTCCTTTTAAGCATAGAAAATTACATGCAAAATTTAAAAATGATCAAAAGATTCTAACCCGTGCCTAAAATCCGCCCCTAACACTAAAATTTAGGAATTTCTGTCATAAGTGTTAGTCACTTGTCGCTTGGTTTCTTTTAGATAAGCGGTATCCAAAAAAAAAGCACTAAGCGCCAAATTTTTGGGAGCTCTTATTTGGCGCTTAGCTAGTTTTGTTTTAGTTAAATCATTTTAATATTATAAATAAATATTAGATTGCATTAAATAAAAAGAAATTCAGCCCGATCTGATATATTTATTTATTTAAAATGTTTTTTTACCGTTTGACTCACATTTATGGTAGATATTCGTAAATTTTATTGCTAGGGGCAAGTTTAGCGGATTTTTGGGGTTAGAATCTTTTGATCATTTTAAAATTTTCCAATTAATGTTGAATGCTCAAAAGAAAAAAAATAACATTTTAAGCCCTTTAAATTTTTCACTTATACAAAAATTACAGAAAATTTTCAACGATTTTTTAAGATTTATAGGTAATTTTGCGTAATTTTAGGGTCCCAATTAGAAACCTCAGAGAAGTTTGATCACTCTTATATTTTTAGAATTTTCTAGTTACATCTAGGTGTTACATCTAGGTACCTACATAAATGAAAATTTTAAGATAATAAAAATATATAAGGTCTACCCTAGTATAGGCTGTGTAGAAAATTGTAAGACACCCTGTGTAATATTAAAACCAGACCGTTTAATATGTCCATAAAGTGTAATTGACTTTTTAATTAAAAAAGCGCAAAAAATCACACCATAAAAAAAATTCAATTCAACGCCACTCATGTGTGTTTGTGTTTTTATTTTTAAGGCGAGCCATTAAATAAAGAGTATCCGTAAAAACAGTGGAAATATTAGTAAATAAAACACAGTGAAATGTGAACAATGTTTTATAAACAATCTTCCTCAAATATTATGGAGAGTAGTGAAACGTCTTATAATAGTGATGAATGTGATACAGTGTGTAATGACTGTCATAAACCAATTGGTATTAAAACACATAGGGAATAGTGGGGCAAAACGGGGTATAATATAATTTAAGGATATAAAACTATTGGGGGTTTGTCGTGTTTATTTCGCTTAATATAATATTCATTAAGGTGAGAATCTCTTTTTACATTACCCTATTATGACTGATAAGGGAACGTTCAAGTGTTACGTAACGCAAAATGTACCAAAATTCATACACTTCATACCTCGGTTCTCGTGTTATTCAAGGCTGTAGAGAATTCATATTTTGGCTACCCCCCTAATAGGGGGTGTGTTAGGGGGGGGTAGCCAAAATATGAAGTGTATGAATTTTGGTACAATTTGCGTTACGTCATACTGGAAAGTTCTCTAAAGTGGGAAACTATTGCTTTAGTAAAAAAAACTTTTTTTTGCGTAATTTTATTTTAATTTTTTTTTTAGAAAAACATTTTAATAATTTTTTTCGTTTTGAATTTTTAAAAATTTAACTATAGGGGAGACCATTATTTATTATTTGGTTGCCCGCAGTGGGGCAAGATAGGGTATTGTAGAGACTATAGGCTATGATAGAAGCAACTGCATCTTTTAACATGATTTCCTTCTACCAAGGTATACCACTCTCCTGCGATGGTATTGATATTTAAACACTTGTTAATTTTTGTTCTGAAAATATGACATTCCTTAAGTACCCCCATCTTACCCCACCATCCCCTATTATAATATTTCTTTAAGTTAGTTTTCTTAGTTTGTAATTATGTTATATTACGCTAGTTTACATAAGTTAGTTTACCACCTTTGCGACGCGTCGCGACGAGAAAAAAGTTTTCCCAAGACCCAGTTAGTACATAGTGGTCCACCCTTTGCCATGACAGTAGTCGGGAAATGAAAATCAGCTGATTTTACATATCTCCTGGCAGAGAATGTGTAAACGTCAAAAACATAATCTCAAATTGACAAATTATATTTTAGACAATTTTTGCGTTTTTTTTTTATGTTTAGTGTTAGGTCGTGGAAAAAATAGTATACGCACCTCGACACAAACCATTTTCAGTGCACTTCGAGTGCTTTTTTTACTCGGCCCGGCCTCGTATGGACTCTCGTGCACTGAAAACTAGGTTCGTATTAAGTGACACATTTCAAAAAGCATACTTAAACATAGAGTTGTTCATTTAATAATAATTTTGACGTCACAGGGTTATTCTACATAAAAGAAATAATAAAAAGGGTTTGTATAAAAATATGAGCTCTAAATCAAATCGTGTTGTTTTTTGAAAATAGGCTAACATTTGTCTTTCTTTTTTAGTGCGCTGTAGATAAGTTGGAAAACATTTGCGGACGTGTGTTCATATAAATTTTTTCTACGAGTGGAAGGAAAGATGTCTCTTTCCGCATGAATATTCGTGTGGAAAGAAGGTCTTTTCCGCACGCATAATTATTGTATAAGAACAAGTAGCTTAATTATACAAACGTGTAACATTATTGGCTAAGACACTTGTTTCCATGGCGACCGATCAACATGATAGGGTCCTAAGCTAGTTTGTTCGTGTCAATTGTGCTGTCAGTTTTAATTATGAAGTTTTTATAATAGAAAAGGATGTGAAAAAGATAAAAGTAACCTGAAGGAATAATAGAAATGACAAATACAAATGAAAACTGCAACAAATTTATCATTAATGTTCAACCAAAATAGAATTGGTAAAAACTAATGTTAGATTCTGTTTAATTATGGTTAAAACTGTTAATATCTTAATTCTGTCGTGTTATTCTTGTCATATTTATTCCCAAAATAATAAAAGTGTTTAAATTTTTTAATTGGTAATTGTTTTTCTATTGAAAAAAGATATAAAAATAAAATATATTCAATTAAGTATACTTATATAAAAGCATTTTATTTTTAACTCGCTTGTAGGAAAAATGTTGTTTCTAACGCATGCGTAAAGTGGCTTTTCCGCACTCGATTAAATCTAGTGCGGAAAAGAGCCTCTTTCCACACTAGGAAAATAGATATTTTAATTTCCACGAAGAGTCTTGCGTTAGTCAAAAGATTTTAAAAAAATTTTATTATTTTTTTTTATGTATCTCGACGCTTTAGGTATATCCAAAAAAGATGATTTACGTAAAAAAATCTGTCTGTCGGTCTCTGTCGGTCTGTCTGTTCGGGAAATTTGTGACCAGGATAACTAGAGAATGCTTTGAGCTAAACTCTTTAAATTTGGGCCATAGGTTGCTTATCCAAAGTTATAGACTGGGATTATTTTTGGTAAAAATCGGGGTGGCATAAAATGGGGTAAAGACTATTTACTTCTTCTTCCTTCCTTGTGGCCTTTTCTCAGGGAGGTAATTAGCCAGATCACTCATAGACTATTTATTAAAAAAAAATCTTTTTTTCCGTTTTACAAACTTGATTTTGAAAAAATATTTTTAAATTATTTATTTTCCGTTTTTTCGAAATAAATGTTTTTTATCCAATACATACAGATAATAAGACAATTACCAGCTTTATTTTAAATAGATAAACTCAATAATAACCCCCGCGTGGCTTTTACTTTATTGAGTGGATAATTATTTATTTTACCCACTCAACTGTCACTTGTCAAATTATTTTCTTATAAATGTCATTAAAATTTTTAATAAAAATATGAATTCCTAAGCTATTTATTGGATAAAACCTTGTATGGCACTCATGGGTAAACCGATATTGCCCTCTCGAAAATTAACCTGCTTGGCTGACGCCTCGCAGGTTAATTTTCTCATGGGCAATATCTTACTTTACCCACTAGTACCATAAATAACTATTTTTTCCTACAAAGAAAAGTATTATTTTGTTGGCAGCAGTTTTTCTTATTTATTCCAATTAATCAAAACTTGTATTACTTGAATTTATCTCCAAAATGGCGAACAATTTATTTGGTTAAATTAAACAGCGGTACTTGCCTTTACTTATCCATTTAAATTAGTTGATTTTTGTCAAAAAGATAAAACAATCATATCTTATATTATAATATCAATAATTATTGATAAATATGAAATAGTTTTCTATTTGCTGTACGAAATTCCTATCTCTATTAAAAAACTATGGTCCGTTTCATCAAGCAAGAAAGTAAATTAAAAATCGCATAGTAAATATTTTCAAAATAGTGAATATTGGATGTTCGAATATACTGCGTAGTTTATTTTATAAAACATAACTATTTTCTATACACAAACATATTGCATATTTCTTGCAGAAAATAGTTGAACATATGCTTCGTTGAAAACCATTTTCGGATCCATGATTATAGAAACTTTTTTCTTATTTTCTTTTAATTTAATACTTATTTTTGGTGGTCGCCATTTTTAAAAATCGGTGTAGGCGTTTACGCTGTAGTTAACAGTTAAAGGCGAAAACTTAACAGTAAACAGTTAACAGTTAACAGTTAACAGTTAATAGTTAACAGTTAACAGTTAACAGTTGATAATTGACAATTGACAATTGACAATTGACAATTGACAGTTGACAGTTGACAGTTAACAGTTAACAGTTAACAGTTAACAGTTAACAGTTAACAGTTAACAGTTAACAGTTAACAGTTAACAGTTAACAGTTAACAGTTAACAGTTAACAGTTAACAGTTAACAGTTAACAGTTAAAAAAAAACTTATTTTTTTCTTATTTGAAAAAATCCAAAAACATTTTTGTTGAAAGTAAACCTAGTATATATTAAAATTTTCACATAAGTTGGAAGAGCTGTTTTTATGTAATTAAATCCTTAAATTTGTAAAAAAATGCCCTTTTAATAAAAATCGAAGGAAATGATAACATTATAAAACGTCAACAACAGTTAATTTTCTTCGCCGTCTGACTCAGGTTTAAAATCACTGTCAGGATATTTTGCATCTGTTGTAGGCCAGTTTGTTATGATTTTAAATTACTCTTTGTACTGACCAGGAAAAAAAAGAACGTCTTTACAACAAAAATCAGTGTGTCTATCTTCTACCATAATAAAACTGTATCTAACTCAATTTTGACTTAAGCCCTTTTAACCAATACCGATTCATTTTTTCAGATGGTAGTGGAAAGCATATAAATGGAGATGCAAGATGTAAGAAACATTCGGTGGCAGATTCGGTCTACTCCAGAACCAGATTCTCAGATCACGAAGATGATGATAGGTGAGTACATAATTAGGTAGGTACTTAAGTATCTGGATTATGTGTGATTTTCGATCAAACATACTTATAAGGCTTAAAAATCAGTTTTCTAATATGTATTTTAAAAAAACGCCAAGTTTATATACTGGTTTTAACCATTAGTTTTGTAAACATTTAGAATAATACTAAATTAATGCAAATTTAAATAAAGTGTAAAGCAATTTATACCTATCATAGGTTCTGTAAGTTTATGTTTTCTCAACTTTAGATACACAGAATTTTATAAAAAGTGTTTCTGAAATTTGCTCAGACAAAAGGAGGCATAGACTAGTAATACCTGTGTTAGTATAAGGAGTTTGTTTCGGCCCAACATATATGATGTGTTGTTATGTTGTTATATAAAATTTGCAGTAGGAGTGATATAAATATTATAGTTTGGAGTAGGAAAAAATACCTGCATTATTTTTGTGAGTTGGATTGAGATAAAGCATTGTTAATGATAAGCCAACTAGAGTCACTTTAGACGCTTTCCTTTTCGATTAGGACAGTTAAGAGAGAATTAAGTGAGATTCAGTAAATAAGGAAGGCGTCTTTAGTCTGGGCTTTTTCTGTACTGTCTGTTTTTGCTCTATTTTTTTTTTTCGAATGGGTAAAATTCAAAAAAACAAAAACAAATAACCAAGAACGAAAGAACAAGTAGGTAAGACTAGATGAAGTGGCATTGCTCTCTAACACTGCTAGTCTATCCTCCCTTCTTTTGTTTTTTTTTTGTCTTTTGTCTAAATATCATGATCACTTGTCACTTTGTAAGTAATATAGAAGTAGACAAAGAAAAAAATGGATAACTGTTTATGTATTCATGAAAAGGTGACATAGGTCTATTTTTTTTTTAATTGCGTTTTTTGTGTGCAATGAACATGCCTGCGTGTAATACTGTTTATTTAGTTTTTCCTATTTTGTTTTTATTTTCTTAGCTTGATTGAAGTTTTAATATTCAAGAATATTCAGACGTAAATACTTATACATTTCTATAGAAGCTTTTTTTATTTTCGTGAATGAGAAATTTAAAATTCCATTAGTAGCCTTAGTTTTTCATTTGAAATTGTTGACAGATTTTTAAAGAGATATTTTTAGAGGTATGCTCTTCTGGATAAACTATTCTATCAGTTTTATTGTATCCAATATACACTTTAATTTATCTTATACTTATGTGCCAAATGCCAAAAATTCGATTTACTTGAAAATTACCCTTTAAGTGTTGGTGGTCCCTATGTGGACCCTTTTAGTGTCATAGTAGGCTAAATGATTGCATAATTTTCACATTTAGTGATAGTTCAAGATATTAAAAGTCGATGTAGTACTGTGTTATACCACTTATTGAGCATGCTACTTTATGGCATGCTAAAATCAAGCAGGTGGTTCCATAAGGAACCACAAAACCATATTGAGGGCATCATAACATACGGGCTTATCGTATATACCGTGCGATTATAAAGTGCCGAACACTTTTTAATGCAAAACTGGCATTAGCGATGAGTAAAATACAAGAAAGCTGTGTGCGTTTTACTGGCCACCGAGCTGTTGTACTTAGGAATCACATGGCTTGTCGCGCACAACTCTAGAGAGTATTTTCTTTTCAAACTGTTCGGCACTTTATAATCGCACTGTATGGTCAACACTAAAGCCCTCAATATGCTCTAAATGTAATGTAGGTTTGTGTATTTTATGCTTTCAACCCTTTCCTAAGTAAATAACATAACATATTGCGCTCCATATAAATCACGTTAATTTTTTTAATCGAAAAGTTTCGAAATTCATTCGTTTAATGTGTTTTGAGCCAAAAATAACAAAAATCTATAGTTATCAAAAAAAAAAAAGTTTGCGCCTTAAAGGATTAAAGATGATGTCTAAATTTTGTAGGTTAATAATAAATTACAAACTTAACAATAGTTCTTTACTGATTTTTCCCGAAAAAATTATAAAAGGGCGTAAATTATTTGTTTTTGCAATGTTGTCGAAGGGGCGTTAAAATTTACATTTGAGAGTTACTTTTTCATAATCATCAAAATAAATGCAAACTGATTATTAAAACTATATAAAAAGCTCAAAACTTATCCGCACATTTTCTCGAGATAACAAGTGCGATGGAACAACAGTTTAGACTAAATGATTTAGGGCCACTTGCACCAACTCTTAAACTGGGATTATCTCAACTAAACTGAGTTTAAGTTAAAAATACTGCATTCTGATTGGTTGGCCGTCCATTTAATCCAAGTTTAAAGCTAAACCATCGTTGGTGCAAGTGGCCCTTAGTAGCTATGAAATTTTCAATTAGTGGTTGCTGTTTTTTTGCAGTGTACCTATATATATATATACATGGTGATTAATAACTGGCATGTCAACATTTAAGAGGTGATTCATAATCCAAAAACATAAAAAAGTTCATACAGAGGTTGGTCCGGAAATGAGCCCTAAAGGTGCTACGGTCCTTCGAAGATGGACATATTGAATGGGGAATAAAAAAACACACCAATAAAATTTTATGCCGCAAGGTCATTTAAAACTAGCAAAAAAGTATTCTTCACCGAAACACCCAAATTTAATATTAAAGAAGTAATAGCCTTTAAAAAAGTAACATTTTTGGTGGCACACCATTTTTTTAAATAGTTACTCCTACAGTGTTACACTATGACATTTTTTATGTATTTTTACTCAAGAAATCTACATTTTTTACAAAAAAACAAAAAAAAATAAGCATAAAAAAGTTTGGGGCAAAAATGTGTTAAGCATCACACATTTTGTCGGTCTAGGTACGCCACCGGATAAATAAAAAAAAAATAACTAATTTCCCTTATTAATACCAGTATACATGCAAAACCTCGTCGCTCTAGCTTAAAAGGTACCAGATTTATTCATTAAAAATATTATTTTTAGGACAAGGGCCGTAGTTCCCTTGGGGCTCATTTCCGGACCTACCTTTATAGGAACTTTTTTTTAGGTATATTTTCCTTTGTAGAATCACTCCTTAAAATTATTGACCCTATTTCTGAATAACCCTGTTATTAATGTAAACAATAAAAAATTTTACATTCCAAGTAAAAAGAATAGTAAATAAATGTGTTCTAAATAAACAATGCAGATAACACGATTAAAGAATGTCATTGTTTAATGAATTCAATGTAACTTTAATCAATCAATCAATAACATTTCAATTGCCTTTAGTATACTTTTTATACGTACCTATATAATATTATTAAATAATAGAAGGTTAAATTACAACATCCAGTATAACGTACCTACAGGGTTAAATTTTCGAAACGCCAGAAGTAAATCGTCGACAAAATGTATGTGCCAGTAGGGTGGACCTTGTATTTTTATTATCTTAAAATTTTCATTTAGGTGTTATTAGAAATTTCTGAAAATATATGAATGACCAAACATCTCTAAGGGTCCAAAGTGGGCCCCTAAAAAATCGTTGAAAATTGTCTGTAAATTTTGTATAAGTGAAAATTTTAAGGGCTTGAAATCTATTTTCCTTTTGAGGATACAAAATTATGAGCCAAATTTCAAAATGGTCAAAAAAATTATGACCGTTTATGGAATATTTCTTGATGATGTGAATTACATCGGCACTTAGTGCTACTAAGAGTGCCGATGTATTGAAATCTTCGCCGAAAAGTCAAAATCTTTGAACACGTTTTTTTTTGACATTTCTCGACGTTTTAGACCATTCCGAGTTCCGAGTCGAAATCAGTAAAAAAAATTTTTGCTTCCGTCTGTCTGTCTCCATTTCCACATGAGATATCGACTTGCGGTTTTTTGAATATTGTTTCTTATCGTATTCCGAAGAGCTGATTAGATTTTGGGGGTAAACGATTGGGGGTAAGGGGGTAAAAATAGGGTAAAACTCCTATTTTTAGCGGTTTTTGTTTCTAATTAAGGCAATTATTATTGTATTTGGTTAATTTAGCACTTATATAAAAGATAATTTTAAATTGGTCAAAAAATATTATAAACAACGTTTTCCTAAAACGCATTGTTTTCGAGATATTGGCGTTTAAAGCAGTAAAAGGTTTTTTTAGCATATCTCACATATTTATAACCCGATTTCAAAAAATTATATTTTAAAGAAAAGCACTTTTTAAGCCCTATAAAAAATGTTATATACAGTTTTTTGCTAGAATATAATGTTTTAAAGATACAGAATTTAAAATCAAACAAAACACCTAGTTTGAAATTTGCAAACTAGATGGCTCTAGTGTACAATAGTGCCGATGTTTGACAGGGTGCTTGCAACGTTTCATCTAGTTTTTTTACTTTTAAAGTAAAAACCTAATAAATACAAATTATTTAAATTGACTTACCATTTTAGAATTATGACGAAATTAATTTGTTTTAATATTTTGGATTTATCCATTATAATGCTAAATTTAAATATTTAATCCACTAAATGAAGGACTGATTTTAAATCTGCAATAATTTATTTTCAATTCTATATTTTTTTGTCCTAAAGGACAAAAAAGAGCAACTTCCGGTAATTTTAATTCAGTATTTGAATAGAAATAAATAACACTTATCGACAAAATTAAGTTTCATTTTATTCTATAAAAGTAAACTGAACCCTTCGTTAACCAGGTGGGGATATGACATGTGCTCTATATTCTATGGGCACGTCTGCTTCCCTACCTTCGTTAAACACTTTAAATACCCACTTCGTGTATTGAGCTTAGAAAAAAGGTTGCGAAATAAGAGTGCGTGAAAATTCTCTGGCGAACCCCATATGCTTAATGGCGTCCCAATTTTATTTTAACTTTTACAATTTTTTTAAGTAATAATATGCTAAATATTGATTATAATTTATTACCAAGTTACTATTTTATACATATTTTGCTAGCTGAAACTTATTTTAGCCAGAAAAAATATTTGTTTATAGCTGAAAAACATCATTTATTCATTTGGGGGTAAATCCAACAAAGGGAGCCTTATTTACATATTATGGTAGTCTTATAGTCATATTATGGGAGTCTTATAGGCACTAATGCAGACATTTCGCACTTGATGAAAGCTCCCAGGGGCTGAATAAGGGACATCCCATGGAAGTTTAATGTAGGATCTCCCTGGAAATTGTAATTTTGTTGACGTTTGTATGGACTACTTTAAACTTTAATGTTTATATTTGAATCAATATAATACCAACAATTTTTTTCCAATAAAACATGTTTGAAGTTGAATTTTTTGCTAATATTTTCTTAAAGTTTTTCAGATTATTCAAAAAATGTGGTTTTTATTTTTTTATAAATATCTAAAAAGTAAAGTTTTATTACATATTTAATAATCATACAATCTTTTTTATTGAAATAATTAGTGTTTGTTATTTTTTTCTGTGTATTTTGTATTGGAGTTTAATAAACTCCACGTGGTTAATAATGTATTTTTTTTCCACCTGGTTAGCGAAGGGTTAAACATACACACATATCTCAAAGATCTACAAGAATCCCAAGTTTGGTAAAAATCCGTATTTATAGATACGTAATTAAATTTTAACTATTTAATTTAATTATTAATTTGTTGTGACATTACTTTCACACAGTGTTACTACAATGCAATGCCTCCCGTGGTATAAAGAATACCAGAATAGCTCTCTACCAATCTTTGCCTTTTACAAAAACTCCATTTTTTTATAAATATTTTATTCTATCATTAAATTTTGTTGACCTGTGATTTATTATTATTATAACCTATAATAGGTAATCAATTTTCATTCACCTAATTTAATTCAGTATATACTGTTATATAACATAAACTGTTTAGCTGGCATATATGGCATTCCAAACATAAACTTTTTTTTGTAAATATAGTATTATGGTATTATGAATCCTTTTGAAAAATGGTGTTTAAGCCTTCAAAATATACTACAAAAATGTAAGTTGCATAAATAATAAAATACTTCATTTGTTTTATGCTGCTTCCTGTTTTAAAATAGAATTAGGGAAATAAGGAACAAATGAAGGCTAATATACGTTTAGTTTTGTTAATATTTAAGGATTGTAAATTGGGGATACTTTGATCCCGGGGTATGCTTGGATCATCACCTATCTTGTAACTCGGCTTGTTCTGACTTCAAAATGTGATGATATAGTATATTCTATAACTAGTATGGAATAGACAATATTCCGAGCGAGCGGAAAGTTTGTCATACGAGCCGGTAGGCGAGTATAATGGTTGTAGACTATACTTTTTCTCCAACTGCAAATATGAAACACTATATGGCTTTAAACTGCGGGCAAGGTTAAAAACAATGTTTTTTGTGACTCGACATTGTAAATGCAACAAAACACATATTTTTAAATAAAGCAATTAATGTTATTTAATAATTTTATCAATTCAGTAGTTAAAAAAGATTTTTATTTAATTTCAGCACATATTTACAAATTATAATGCAAAAATTGAAGGTTATATCAAATTGTTGTGACAGATATCAGGTTTAGATATTTAACAATAGATGGAGCAGTTTTAATTTTTTGAACTAAAGTGATAAAAAACTGCTCAAATATTAAGAAAAACTAATTTATGTAATTTTAACGCAAAACTTTAAATTGCATTAAATTATTCAATATTTCATGGTAAAATAAATATATTTTTGCTAATTTTGCTACAGTTTTCTTTACTTTTATAAACAAGAGATGGCACTACATGTGCTCATTCTAACACTTGAACAAAATATTCATACCGTATCTAGAGGTAGAATGGATTCATTTTGTGTTTGAAAAGTGTGTGTATTTGCTTACATTCTAAAGCAGTTGTAGAAAAAAAAATATACCCTGGAAGCTTTAAAGTAATTTAGTTTGAGTTTGAACCTCCGTAAAATCTTAGGATGGATTTTGTTAGAGAAAGGTTTGGACTTTATAGATCACTCATCTCACCACGCGTAGTTTGTACAGATTGTTAAGTTCATCTGAACTTCCACATTAAACTCAAAAAGCTTATCGGATATTATAGAAGCCAATCCTTATAGTAATTTTTATGTAGATTTTAACTCCGGTTAAGAATAGTGTATTCTGTAACAATTGTAGAATAATGCATATTCCGAACGAGTGGATTTTTGTCATCAGAGCCGCGACAGCGGGGAGGAGGATGGTCCACGAGTGAGGAATAGCCATTCTACACTTGTTGCAGACTATACTTTTTCCACGACTAAAATTTTTACATTCATAAAATTAATAAAACACAATAATTTACATACAATAATTTAATTTTCATCTAATAATTTAATATTTTATAGTAAATTGTGTATTATTTTGTTGATTACGTTATGTGTCATATACCGTCATCCGCTTACGGAATGTGCTATATACCGTAAGTTTTCATATACCGTCATCCGCTTACAAAAAGTGCTATGTATATACCTGAAGAGTTTTTGTGCGATTTGTCTGGCATTCTAAGTTGAAATTGTATAAAAATTTTATTTTAATATTTAATTATTTATCCAAACCAAAAACTTAAAATTTGTCTTGACAAATTTGTATCCAAATTTTGTAATGAACAATACTGGACAACAACTATAAGATAAAATAAGGTTGCAGAAAAATAAAAAAACATCTTCAGAAATCTGTAAAATATATCCATTTGACGTTATAGGAAAACATTAAAAAAATGTTTTTTTTTCTGCTCTAATATATTTTTAATGAGTTTTATTTTTAGGTCATGGTGGTACACGTTTTGCTTAAAATGTCGCTCAAAAGAATCACATCCAAAATGGCAACCTGGCTTTTGGCCGAAAGTATGTCCCTATCCATTTTGCCCCACATACCGACAGTTTTCCAGGATCATAGCGCTAGTGCTAATAGGGATATTTTCCTGGTGTGTTTTATATTCTATAGTTGGCGAATCGGCCGGGCCGAAAGGGCCTCTCTTTCAATTAATGATCTTGACTTTAGCAGCGCATTTTGGAGGATGGCTGATGAGCTTAACAACGTTGCCAGCTTTAATAGGAATGCTCTTTACTGGAGTATTACTTCAGAATATACAATTGGTCAATATTGATGAAAGTTTTTCAGAAATAACTAAAGAATTAAGGTAGGGTATAAAGGTATAAAGGTCAACAAGACGCGCCCTGTAACAACGGTCAGGACTATCAGGACCGATAAGATTTGGCAGGACTGCCAAATCTTATCAAAATCTTATGGGATTTTAATACGATTAAATGGGCTATGATAGCTAACTTAGGACTTGATGGGACCAAGAATGGTATTATAGGTAGTCCTATTTCAAAGTGACGAAAACGCTACAAAAGTTTATCAAAAACCATGAAAACCTAAGTTGATGGGATCTTTCCTACAATGTCCTACTTTATTGATGGGATTTCATAGGACCGTTTACCTAAGATTTGATGGGACCGTTGTTACAGGGCAGGATATGTAATTTTTCGCATTCTATCTCATCTACTTATCATAGTTGAGAGTATATTGTATTTACCGTCATAATAATTGAGGAGGTAACATGCAAACCGTGTTTTGTCACATCCAAAAGTTTTTTCAGGAAACTCAAAAAACTTATTTAGAACAAAATTATAATATTTGGATCTTGTTATTAATAGCTTGTACAGATTCCAGATACACTGTAGATTAATACTTAACATACTTTTCCAAAAAGCATACATAAGAAATATAAAAAAATGTGAAATAAAATTGGACAAGACACGTTTTGACTGAACTGAGGGGACAAAGCATGTTTTGAAAGAAAACGACTTGGACAAAGCTCAGTTTGAACGAAATTAGTTTATTAAGGGATCATTCTGGTTTATAATTTTCAAAAAATCTATTGTTTTCTTTTACATTTTTTGAAAGTATATGTAGACTTTTTCATAATTTTTTATTAAAAAAAATTAAAACGCGTTTTTCTCAATAGTATATTTAGACTTTTTAATAAATTTTTATTAAAAAAAAACTTTAAACGCGTTTTTCTCAAAACAACGTTTTTGCGCTCGGCTAAAATGAAAACAAACACGCAGTCAAATGACCGAAAATCTGCAATCCCATTGGCCAGGTGGACAAAGCATGGTTTGATCTAAAACTGAGAGGTGGACAAAACACACTCTGATTGAAACCCTAGTTTTTAACAATTATTTTAAATAGGAAAAATCTTGTTTTAATTGAAAAGTGAGGTTGGTTCATGTGCAAATGACATAGAGTGATAAGAATCTATCAATAACTCGTTTCCCAAAAAAAATGGACAAAGCATGTTAACTTCTTTATATTTTAGAATAAACAAGTGACGCTCTGTCTAACTTTTTTGTTTAAAAATTGATTATTAAATTAATTGGTATGCATATTTATGTAAATCAAAGCAATACTATCTAAAAATTTAGATTTGTACATATTTGTATATCTACAATTAAGTACTTTAGTGTCCAACAAAAATTTTATTAATATATGCTTAAATTTCTAAAATAAATTGTCGTATCTCCAAAAAATATAAAAGTGTAAACAGTATAATAAACTACACTTCTCAAAACAATTGTCGCAAATTTTTTCAAATTAATTTATTTTGAACTGAACAGTAAAAATCATCAGTAGCGGAGCAGATATACAAAGTACAAAAAAATGACCTTATTGAAATGTTTTTAAATATTTTTGACATTTTTAAAGAACTTTCAAAAAATTATCTCATATTTTTACACTTTGTTTTAACCCCTTCCGCTTCAGCCGTTATAGAAAACCATACCAGATTAAAATTAATCTGAGAAAGATTAACTTAAAATTTTGCGCAAAAAATTTATTAACCATTATATCCACGTAGGGATATTCGGGATCCTAAATCATTTAATTTTTTTTAGGCATGTAGCTCTGGTTATGATTTTAATTCGAGCAGGTCTCGACTTAGATCCTGCAGCCTTAAAAAGACTAAGATGGGCAGTCATCAAAGTTGGTCTCTTACCCTGGGCTATAGAAGCACTAGTAGTTGCCGTACTCACTCATTTTTTTATGGATCTACCCTGGGACTATGCTCTGCTTTTATCTGCAGCTGTAGCTGCGGTATCACCCGCCGTAACCGTGCCATGCTTATTTAGACTAAGAACCAAAGGTTATGGAGTTGCAAAAGGTATACCAACCTTAATCATAGCTATAGCTGGTATTGATGATGCAGTATCAGTTGCTGTATTTGGTATAATTAAAAGCATAATGTTTTCACAAAGCTCCTTGACATCCTTGATCCTTCAAGGCCCTGTCTCCGTGATAGGAGGAATTGGTTTTGGAATTATTTGGGGAATAATCTCAAATTTTGTGCCAGAAAAACATGATCCTTTTCTGGTACCTCTACGCGTTCTTATGTTACTCTGTGGGGGAATGGTATCTGTTTTTGGAAGCGAGTTAATTGGATATGGAGGGGCAGGACCTCTAGGATGTGTAACTGCAGCATTTTGTTCCTTATACTGCTGGTCTAAACAAGGCTGGGAAATAGAGGATAATCCTGCTGCAACCGCATTTGAAATATTTTGGATGATATTTGAACCAATCCTTTTTGGATTAACTGGAGCCCAAATCAAATTGAATGAACTGGATGGAACTATTGTCTCGATAGGATCTGGTATTTTAGCAGCTGGAATTATTATAAGGATTTTTGCAACAGTTTTGGTTGCAATAGGATGTAAACTGAATTTAAGAGAAAAGGTGTTTGTTGCCATTTCTTGTATGTCAAAGGCTACTGTTCAGGTAAACTATTTAAAGACTACAGGGGGAAAATGATTAAGGTCGCAAAACAAAAAATATTTAGGAAACGAACATTTTTGCAATTTCGCCGATGTGCTTTATTTATTGCCACCAAAATCTCATGTTTGAAAAAATCCGACTTTGATCATTTTCCCCGTGTAATTTTATTTGTTTAAAATCTTTAAAATCATATTAGTAATTAATTACCATACACAGTGCGACCCTGTTAAGATTAGGATTTTGGAATGAAGGCACAAATTTTCTTTTAGTTGTTGATATTAGACTACCCCCTCATTACATACCAAAAGTTACCTGTCGCAGCTGAAGTTTTAGCTAGTGCAAAAGTATTAATGAAAATTGATTTTTTTCTAATAATGCCAAAAAAAAAGAGTTAATACCCGAAATAGCTAAAAATCTCCCAAGAAGGAGCAGTTGCAATTTAGGTGACTAGACTAAGTGGTATGTACTGAGGGGGTATCTACTATCAACAACTAAAAGAAAATTTGTGCGGTCATTCTTAAAAACCTAAACTTCGCAGGGTCGTACTGTGAATAAAAATGTAAATTTTTCGGGGACTATCCATATAAAGGCGGTGTATTTCAAAGTTTTAGATATCGTCGTATCAGAACAGCAAGGTTCTATCTGACATGATGAGATGTCAGTTACTGTCAGTATATTTTGTATGATAAATTTGAAATGCCTTATTTTGAAGAGTTAAAACTTTATAAATATGGATTGATTTATTTTCTTTAATTGTACAAAATTTTAAATTTATAAAGCATTTAAAATAATGGTCGTTAAAAAACAAGATTTCTAATCAATTAATTGGTTTAGTATAAGTGTATAGATATGTATTTAATAATTTGCTTTATTTTAACCACTTTAATTCACTATACTACTATACCAAAAGCTAAACACTTAATAAGTACCGGGTGTTTTGCTTGATTTGATAAAAAATAAGTCTTAAAGATAATATTATTTTTCTATTTTGCGACTATTATATATAATAATATTATATATAAGCTGATAATCACATGCTTTTTGCGTGTTCTTTATTTGGGGGCCTCTAAGAGGTTAGTACTCTTTTCTTTAGGGTTGGTAACAGGACAAATTAATATCGCTTCACGTTTTTTTCTGCAAATATCAACATCGCTTTGAAGCTTGATTTTCCTTGTTAACTTGTTAACTTTTTATAAATCTTTCAAATAATTATTGGTATTTTTAGGCTGCTCTTGCTCCAGTATGCATAGGACTAGTCGCAGTGGGCTCAAAAGAGCACTCGCATGCTGAAAAAATCCTTATGGTCCTAGTCTTATGTATAATTCTCACCGCGCCAACTGCTGCTATACTGATCACGGTTCTTGGTCCAAAATTACTCACCAAAACCAAAATCCCTGTGATACCAGAAGGTTGGAGAAGAAGCCACAGACCTTCAATTAGAGATATTAGTATTATAGACGAAGAAGAAGAAAAAGGAAGTGTGGATGATACGATAAATTGTGATGATGTTATTGTTACTAGTGTAAAAGAAGTTAAGAATGAAGTGTAAATAAATAGATAATAAGTTTTAAGTATGTGTATATAAAATTTGTTAAAAATGTGTAAAAATATACCCATAATATTTAGTTTTAATGAAATTGATAATCACAAATTGTTTTACTTACCATATCCTTGAAATGCAAGTTTTGTTTCTGGCCCTACCGGATTTCTGGTTGCATTAACCATAAAAATAGTTGGTCCGTATTTATCTACTGATCTGGTTGCCTCACCGCAACCGGATAGTTTTTTCAGTGTTGTTATCGTTAGCTTAGAGGTTTAGAAAAAAAAAGAAAACAAATTTATAAGCACTAAAAAAGGATTGCCCCAACCTGTTCTTTTTTCAGTGCATATAATCTCGTTTTTTTTTTCATTTTCTAACCTTATTAAATCAAAAGCCTTTTATTGTATGTAATTTATTAGAAAAACCGCACAACAGTGCTTCTTCATTTTTTACATTAATTTTGGAAATATATGAACAATAATACAAAAATTAAATTAGCAAGGCAATTTTTAGATTTAAACAATAAACAATAATTCTGTACATGATACAAATACAATAAATAAAATCTTTTAATTTTTTTAATAATAATAATAAACAATTTTTCAATAATAAAGTTTTAATTAGTTAGAGCTTAGAATCTAAATTTAAAATTTAATCTATCAATTCATATATCTATAACAGTTTAAAAAAATTATAATAGCCATCCTTTACTCAAGAACAACAAGTGTCGTTCACATCATCATATTCTAGCAAGGGTGTCAGTTGATGCGGACGTTTTAAACTTCAAGTATTGATCTTGATTATTTGATTAACTGGCATTACTAGGACTAAACCCTAATTAAAATTATCCATATTTCAAAAAGTAAAACTTTCAATGTCATTTAGTATTTACGTTACCTTTTCTGGTCCATGCATTATAAAGAAAATTATTCTTCACATATGTGAGTTTATTCATAAGTTATTTATTAGCTATCTAGTAGTTACTGGATGGAAGTTATCTGGAGTATTCATAGTGGATAGTAACCCAAACATTTAGACTTACAATGGATATCCACAAAGGACGTCTATTGCTATGAATTTTACCAAATGCCCATAACTCCGAAACGAAGTATTTTTAGGCACGTATTTATATAAGCTTTTTTACTTAAAATAAATCTTTTTACAACATAATATCCCACAATTTTTTTTAACAGTAAATGGGGAATAAAATTAAATTTATTTAAAAATTTTTGACGATTTTTACCTCTATTTTTACTTTTAGTTTTTAATAAAATAGATTATATTTCTTAACATGGGCGTACAAAATATTATTTACAGTTCAGGTTTCGTCGGAAACTAAACCAATTTAGTTTTTTTAAATGACGACCGCTGTATATTTTTGCATTTTGCATTTTTGGACATATGTTTATAATTTTTTTTAATTAGAATGCTTTAATCTTCAATTAAAAAAAAAACAATTAAAATATCATCAGCAACACTCATATAAATTTATTTGTTAGTGTTTTTTTTTCGTAATATTTGGTAACAGAATAATTTATTATAAGAAGAAAATTTTAAATAAACATTTAACTAAAAAAAACTCAGTTTCGAAGATATGGATATTTGCCCGGTAAAATGCATAACCAGCCCGAAGCTGTCTGTTAGTTGCTTTATGCTATGTTGGTTTAGAGTTATTGCTTTTTATTTAGAATAATCTACTTCTTAATTTGAAGATCAGCGGTACTAACATAATTTATTATTTATATTAATATCTGTAAAATATTTTAAATTTAACTTTTTGTTAAAATAGAATGTTACAATAATATATTAAATAAATAATTAATTAATTAATTAATTAATCAAAAAACTGAATTGCTAGATTAAATTAGTTTGTTTAGTAAAGATCTGTTTAAATTTTTTAATAGCTATGTACAATGTATCAAAGTTTTTTCTTTATTTAAATCTTAATTATTAATAGACTCAATCATCATTAACAACATAATATATGATCAACATATATGGTCATATTATAAATTAAATATGTTTATTAGGATGGTCCTTAAAAAAATTATTTTTAGAGACGCCTCAAAATGATGTGTGGTAAATATCAGGTCGGTGGATCAAGGTTAACACGTACCGCGTCAAGCCCTAAAAATTATGCATGTAGGTGACACAAGAAAAAATTTAAATGGTGAATAAGCCAAACGGTAAATATATTTTTTAAGATAAAAAAAATGAAAAAGTGATTAAAACATTTCAAAAAATTAAAAATTGTTTTTTTTTAACTTTTTTTATTCTAAACACATCTTGTTATTTGCATTTTTCTAAAAAGACATACCATTGGGTTTACGACCATTAAAAATATGTCTGGTGCCACCTACGTGCAACATTTTTAGGGCTTGATGCGGCAAGTGTCAACACATTTTGTATACACAAATTTAGGAGGAATCCCTAAAAATATTTTTTTAAGACCACCCTAATATTCATATTATGAATTAAATATGTTCATATCCTGAATTATGAATTTTATTTTTATAGGTACATTATATTATGAGTATCTAATTATAATTAAGTTATAAAGGAAATCTGGCACTATGTTATAATTTAGCGAAAATGAGCAATAACAAAGTTTAATTATTAATAGTTATTTATGGTACTAGTGGGTAAAGTAAGATATTGCCCATGAGAAATTTAACCTGCGAGGCGTCAGCCAAGCAGGTTATTTTCGAGAGGGCAATGTGGGTTTACCCATGAGTGCCATACAAGGTTTTATCCAATAAATAGCTTAGGAATTCATATTTTTATTAAAAATTTTAATGACATTTACAAGAAAATAATTTGACAAGTGACAGTTGAGTGGGTAAAATAAATAATTATCCACTCAATAAAGTAAAAGCCACGCGGGGGTTATTATTGAGTTTATCTATTTAAAATAAAGCTGGTCATTGTCTTATTATCTGTATGTATTGGATAAATATTTTTATCTAGCTATTTAACAACGCAATTTTAATAAAAAAATATACACGGTGTTTGAAGTCTTATATAATAAAAAAGACCACTAAAGGAACGTACGTCCGAAAACTAACTAACCCTAAGGGAGTTACGACCCTTTAAAATTTTAATTAAGATAATGTTTTTAATTAATAATTCTGGTAACCTTTGAGATAGAGCGATGAGGTTTTGAATGTAAACCAACCTTAATAAGGCACATCTTTGTATTTTATGTTCATATACTTATTTTAACCAGGGCCGTGCGAAACGGGGGGGCCTTATCAGTTTTTTACCCAAAACTTTTCTCTGTATAACTTTTTTGTAATTTTATTATTGGAGCATGAAACTGATAAGGCCCCCCGTTTCGCACACCCCCGGTTAAAATAAGTACATGAAAATAAAATACGAAGATGGGCCTTATTAAGGTTAGTTTACTTGCGAAACCTAGTCGCTTTATCTCAAAGGGTTAGTTAAACAAATTATTTTTATTAAAATTTTAAAGGGTCGTAACTCCCTTAGAGTTCATTTTCGGACCTACGTTCCTCTAGAGGTTTTTCATGTATTTTGATGTAAAATCATCTCCTTTTTGTAACATATGACTTCAAACACCATGTACAAAGGTACTTAATTTTTGATTTTATTGTAAATCATTTATAATCAACGAACTAATAACTCTTCTTTCTAGAATACGCATAGCCTTAAAATAAAGTATCGCCAACATCTCGGTTTGTTTGTTAACAAATAGTAGGTATATTCAGGCCTTAACAATAACAGTTACCAGTAACTGGTATTGTTGTCTCTGTTGGAACAAAGATGTGCTAGTAAGACAGACGAATGTTTATGTTGCCGACGTTTTTGTCAGTTTTAACGAATGAAATGCCTATTCTAGAGAGAAGAGTTATTAGTACATTGATAACAACTCTTCTTTCTAGAATACGCATAGCCTTAAAATAAAGTATCGCCAACATCTCGGTTTGTTTGTAAACAAATAGTAGGTATATTCAGGCCTTAACAATAACAGTTACCAGTAACTGGTATTGTTGTCTCTGTTGGAACAAAGATGTGCTAGTAAGACAGACGAATGTTTATGTTGCCAACGTTTTTGTCAGTTTTAACGAATGAAATGCCTATTCTAGAGAGAAGAGTTATTAGTTCTTTGTTTATAATATAGCCATCGCAATAAATAAATTGGCATAAATTGGCATGTACGTCACATTAATAGCGCGACACTATTCCCAATGCGTGTGCTTTGCGCCACTGATACCCAAAAATAAAGATGTGCTATTAGAAGTTAAATCTGATAAAATCTTTCAGAGTTTTTGAAATAAAACCAAGGACAGATATCGTTTTCTGATAAACTTTTTTGTTAAAACTATGGCCTGTTTCATCAAGCAAGATAGTAAATTAAAAATCGCACAGTGAATATTTTCAAAACAGATTCGAATATTGGATGTGCGAACATACTGAGTAGTTTATTTTATAAAACGTAACTATATCCTATACACAAACATATACTATTTAAACCTGTTGTAAAATATTTACTGTGCGATATTTAATTTACTATCTTGCTTGAAAAAACAGACCATAGGTACCAATATATTAGCATTACGTCATATTTTATACATATAAAAGATTAATCCAGTCAAATAATAGGTTGTTAATTGTATAAAATGCATACGGGCTGATATTTTAAAGGGTATTAGTGGATGGTAACGAAACACTCCTGTTAGTTTTTCACCGGGTGATTTTCGTAAGGGGGGTCCGCCATCTTGAATTTTAGGGGTGAGTGCAGTTATCTCGGTTAGGATAAAAATGCATATAACCAATTTTATCATCGTATGAATAATTTGTCTGAAATATCGAAAAAACCAATTTCAACCATTTTTGAATTATATAACTCGATTGTTACAAATATAATATAAAAATAATCTAAACAAAAATTATTGGAAATTTACTTCTTAACAAAATTGTTAACATTTGTATCGTAAGATGCATACCGTGCGATTATAAAGTGCCGTACACTTTTTAATGCAAAACTGGCATTAGCGATGAGTAAAATGAAAGCTGTGTGCGTTTTACTGGCCACCGAGCTGTTGTACGTAGCAATCACATGGGCTTGTCGCGCACAACTCTAACAGAGGTGTGGCTTCAAACGAAGAGTATTTTCTTTTCAAACTGTTCGCCACTTTATAATCGCACTGTATTTACCGGGATAACCGCACTCATCAATATAGCGGACAACCCTAACTCACCCTGTGAAAAATTAACAGGAGTATTTTCTTAACATCCACTACAACCCTTTAAAAAATTAGCCCGTGTGCATTTTTTGCAATTTTAACATAGGAATTCTTCGTATTTGACTGGACTTGATAATAAGGTCTAAAAGTGAAAAAACAATTGTGATATTTCACAAGAAAAAGATATCAGATATCAATCCGGAACACAATTTTTGTGATTCTGTTATTTTAAAACTTAATTAAAATAGAATAAAATAATATAAACTTGTAAACATCTACTTTATATTAAACTTTGTAACAGCCCAGTGCATAGTAATATAAACTGTGTTAATTTTTTTAAATTAAGTGACTAATTTAAAGTCAGTTTGTTAAACTGTGTGAATTTGTATAAATTAAAAAGGTAATTTTATTTAGTAGCGCTTTCAGTCTTTAGTCCATTTAGGAGCCTTAAAATTAAGGCTACAAATCGTTTTAGGCACAACTGCGTTGATTAGATTTCAACATAATACTTTGATGAATGGCAATAAATAGAAAAATATACCCATTGAACCCTGTTTAACCCCTTGTTCTAAAGTTTATTTATTAATAATGCGCTACGTCATTAATAGGTGTCTCCACTTATTCTCTCTTACCACCGACAAGACATTTTGTTAATTCACTAGTTATCCTACTATAAAAGTATAATAGCAGGATTCTAATTTGACGCACATCTCCGCATATGTATGGTTTTTATGCCTTTTGTGAATACACTGTACTGATGAGAATAAAACAGGTCAAAACAGCGATGTGACTATGTTGGTGAGACAAAGCTTTACTGTTAGTTTCTCGACCATTTTAATTTATAAATTACACAGGCACACAAAAAAGTGTCATGTACTTGGTGTGTCAACAGAGAATTTCCATGTATTTTGACGCCCTGAAACTGAATTTGATAGTGGTTTGACCAGATTAGCCCAAAAAATGTCAAAAAACCTCTCAAAGTTAATCACTGATTACAGATCTGGTGCCAGTTTGGACTTTTGTGAGTGCGGAAGACCAGACTAGTCAATTCTTACGTATTTTGGGTCGCTGAATCTAAATCCGAGGTCAGAATTTAAAAGTTAGCGTTTAAAATGGCGATCCAATATGGTGGATTAGATTCTTTAAAGTAGCTCGGATTTGCTTGAAACTTGGTACTCGGAGGTTTTTGAGGTAGCTGATTACGAATCTGGTACCAGTTTTCCAAAATTCAAAATGGCGGATCCAATATGGCTGATTAGACTTTTTAAAGTTGGTCGGATTTGCTTGAAACTTGGTACTCAGGGGTTTTTGGGGTCGCTAAATCTGGTGCCAGTTTTCCAAAATTCAAAATAGCGGATCCAATATGGCTGATTAAATTTTCCGAAAAACTTTAAAAAATCTAATCAACCATATTGGATCCGCCATTTTGAATTTTGGAAAACTGGTACCAGATTCGTAATCAGCTACCTCAAAACCTCCGAGTACCAAGTTTCAAGCAAATCCGAGCTACTTTAAAGAATCTAATCCACCATATTGGATCCGCCATTTTAAAAGCTAACTTGAAAATTCTGACCTCGGATTCAGATTCAGCGACCCAAAATACGTAAGAATTGACTAGTCTGGTCTCGCGACTCGAGATTTTTTTTTGTGTGCCGGTGATATTAGACAGTTAGCGACGTTTTTTGACTGACACTCACTCTGAGTCAATCAAGTAAGAACACCATAAAATTTGGATTTAGCAGGTCTTATTCTATAAGAAAGTATGTGACGCTTGCCAATATAACAAGGTTGGACTCCTTACGATTTTAGCTCTAGAGGTTATATTTGTCAGTTTGAGAGGTTTTTTTTGACATATTGACACATTTTTTGAGCTAATCCGGTCAAACCACTATCAAATTCAGTTTGAGCAAGTCAAAATACATGGAATTTCACTACTGACATACGAAGTACATGACACTTTTTTTGTGTGTCTGTGTTATTAATCATATTAAGGGTTCAGGGTTCAAATGGTAATACGTTTACTATAATTATGATACAAATACATAAGTAAAAGTATAAAATATTAAATTTTATTAATTATAATCTCTATTTTTAAAAATTAAAAATATATTATAACAAATTTAATAATAAAATATTGTTATTTAAACTAAAATATGTTTAAAGTATGGTATAACTACAAGCCATGAAATATTTAAATTATTTGACTGAATAAAATATTTTTGAATTAAGTAAACAAACTATTAATAAATATTATGTTAATATTAACAGTTAATTTAAAAAAATTAACACAATATATAAAAAATTTCTACAACTATAAAAATAATTGTGTAGTGAAATTGGTCGTGATGTCACCAGAGAATTCGGGTCACTCCAGCCAGCGACAGCTTGCTGCTGCAGTCTTCGGCGGTTGTCAAAAAACCACCGCTGAATCGAGTGACCCCAAATAGAATATATTTCTAGTGACACATGCATCATGAAAAATTTTAAAAAATTGTTTAAGCTTATTTTTTCAGTGTTTATTGTTTATAAATAATGTATATTTTATTTAATACAATCTACAGAATAATAGTGAAATTAAATTTTTGTGGACATTATTATGATACAACAATATCGATCAATTTCGATATTTAACTAATTATTGCTAATTATTACCACGATGGTCCAGAATAAACTTTTAGTTTAACACCGTTCAACTCTGATTTTTTTATAAACTTTTTGTTTATGGCGATTCCATCAATTTAAAACCAAAAATAAAAATATTGTTCGGGTAATTTTTATGCAAAGAGCAAATTTGTGCAAAAGTAATAATAAAAATACATGGAGATATTATCATGTATTCGCACTATTGTCCAATTTTGCACTTTGCTCAAAAATGAACCGAACTATTTTTTACGTTTTGTTTTAAATTAATAAATTGATCATAAACAAAAAGTTAATGAAAATAGAGTTGGCAAGAAGTTGAACTACAGGTTTGTTCTGGCCCACCATGTTATACATTACATTAAAAAAAGAATAATATGCATAAGATTATTCTGTATTTAAACTATTTTGGTAAAAATGTCTATGTCTTATGTCTATGTCGTTATGCATAATATTTATTTTGACCTATATTCACAAAATAATTGTATTCAATATTTTTGCTATTTTCCAATATCAATATTAAATTTTAGTTAAATCCACCTAAAATTTAGTTTAAATTGACAAAAACTAAATCTAAAGATCTAAAAGTATTCTAAATTTTCTTTTGATTGTCATTGTTATTATTTTATATTTTAATTTATAGAAAATAAACACTGAAAAATACCTAATTTTTGTTTCATAAAATATTACAAGGTTTTTAATGAATTATCTATTTATTTATCTGACCATTTATAGCTAAGTTTTAAAGAGTTGTTAAAGCCCATTTAACTATTTGTAGAACCATTTTCGTTTTATGTTATAACATCTTAACATATTCCTAGACAACGAAAATATGTATTACTTTTGTTTCTTTATACTTTTTACGTTGAAACCACATTCGTTTTCAGATCTTTTCTAACTCATTTGGTTTTGACGTAGTAATCGAAACTAAATTGTAACCGAAATTAGATTATCTAATAAAAATTTGAAAATCTGAGTTTTTGAAAAGATTATTTTCTTTGTCAACCTAAGATGGCTTAAGATAAATAAGTTCTGAATACAGATTTAAAACAGAAAAAAAAAATCTACTAAGTAAACCTTCTTCTTTTAAAAAGTCCAAACGAACATTAAATTTTTGGTGCTCACTGCTTTTTAATAGGGTGGCTAAAAAAACACTTATAAATCATTTTAAATTTATGTTTACTTTTATACAAAATCAATAAGGAAAAAAGAACTGTTTTTTATGTTTTCACTAGTTTTTAGCAGAACAATGGCTAATTAAATACAATAAAAACAGGTATATTTATGCAAAAATAATAAAACCGTAAATAAGAAATGAAAGATGATTACTTTTTTTCCATAATTTTTGCATAATTGCCTTATTTTGTTTGTAAACAGACCATATAATAAATTTTAATAAATCATATGGATCAAAGCTCCTTTAATACCTAATCAGCTTAATTAGCTTGAACGTAATAATCAAAAGTAGCTATAAATGGTAGATTGATGCAGGTAAAGACCTGTATCTGTAATATACAGCTATAGCCTTTAAACAGCTACAAGTCCCTTGCGAATATATTTTACACTACGATATTTTAAGAACGCTTGTACATAAAGACTTAAAATTTTGAACTACGTGGTAAAATAACTCTAGTCGAAATTTTAAGTGCCTTTATCAAAGCGTTCTGAAATATCGTAGTGTAAATTTGTATCGCAAAGGGCATGCATATTTAATCTGACTGTAATAATTTTAATTATTCTAACAGCATTTTTAAAGTGTTCTAAATTTCCTAGTATCAGTCAAATACTTGACATTTAAATTTAATATCACGTAGGAAAAATGAAATAATTAGAGTTCCTAGATAACATTTGTTGATATTTTCGCTCGTTAGCGTCACCATTTGCCAATCTAGGGACTCTAGAAAAAGGTAAATAGGCAATATGTATAGCTTCCCTTTAAAAATCAAACGTTTATTTTCAAAATTATTTAAATATCTTACACTTATATTTAATATCATCGGTTAAAATAAAACTTTAACCTGGAAATGTTGGTTTAATATTATTTCGTCGATAATTTTATAATAAATCCTGAGAAAATTTACCTAGATAGTAAAATTATGCGAAGTTTTCATTAAATTAAAAGACATTTTTATTAAGTTTGAGATCATAGCAAAATAATATTTCCAAAATACTTCTTGTAAATATTCCATCAATCTATTTTGTAATCATCGTACAGAATGATATTGGTAGACTGACAGTTTCGGGCTACTATCCCTCTTTAGTACCAAAAGGCAAACCTCGACTTTATTCACACAATAAATAATGTCATGAGATTGATGTAATCTTGCTCGCCATCTATTGCTAAATGTAGACAACTACTCATTTATTCTCCTAATCCTGAAGACTTTGAATGGTAGCAAGTTGAAAACAACGTATGTCTCAAGCACATAGTACCCACAAAAGTCCAAACGTGTTTATAGACTTAAATGAGTAGTTGTCTACATTGTCATGTACAGACGCGGCAGACCACTACACCAATCCTCCCATAATATAATATATACCTACAAAAAATCTGCCATACTAATTTTTTAATAGCAATATTTTGTTAGTTGCATTAGGAAGGATAGCTTTTACGGCCTAAATCATAAAAATTTTAGTTATATCAGAAGACCCTAAAAATTTAGATTTTAAATAAAATTACCGACGAAATAGTATCGGTATTATCGTCAACTTAATTATACAAAATAGATAATAACTCTTTTTACAAAAATAGCAAAAATCGTAAATGATCCTTATTATAAGGAATATTAATTTAACTATCTACACTTAAAAAATTTATAAAAAATTGCTAGGTTCAATGAGAACTTTTTTGTAATTATAGGAAGTTAAGCAGGCATCTTACACACAAAAAAGTTTACTTTAATTGAATTTATTTATCGCAAATATATATTTAACATATATGTTATTCTGATTTCAATAATTGTAGGTACAAAGTAAGGACATTATTCTTAAAATAGAAACAGCATACTTTTATTTTGAGTATAAAATTATGAAAACAATAATAATATATTCTTTTAGTGTGAAATTAAAAAAAGAATACCTATGTCATTTTGTTTTGCAGCCTTTTTCTACGAGAGATTTTTGTACAAATGACACAAAAATAAATAAAAAATATACAATTTTATGCAACCACAAAAAAAAAACATTTAAAAATGAGTTATCAAGATTAAGTTGGCGATAATGACACAGCTCAGCAAAAAAAAATTAATATTGGTGATATATTGCTTTCTATAGATTTTGAGATGCGGATTCTAAATCTGAGCATTACGATTTACTGGTTCAAAATCTATAAAAAACAAACCCTGTTGACTACCGAATAATTTTTTCTGTAGAGCCGTGATTTAATCAATATTGGGTCACACGCATATTTAGAAAAAAAAAATCGGGAGAATAAAAAATGGGATCAAAAGAAAAATTGGTCGAAATTATTTTTGTTAAAAAATTAATTTCGATCGAAAGAATATTTGGCAATTAAAAATTTGGTAGTAAAATAATTCGCTAGAAATTAAATAAGAATCAAAACTAAAAACCGCCGAACAATATTTAGTAGAAATAATATACGGTACAATAAAAATATGGATCGAAACGATTTTTGTTAGAACAATAACACAGCCAAACAAAAAAAAAGTCCGTTTTTTTTCGAAGACCACTGTATTTCTATGTATTTTGAGGCGCTGAATCCGAATTTAAGGGAAACATAGCACCTTATCCTATTAGTTTTGGAGATAACATCAAAAGCTTTCCCCAAATTTACTCGAAAATAACATTATTTGAGGTTATTTCCAAAATAAATCAAATAAGGTGCTATTTTGACCTCAAATTCGGATTCAGCGCCTCAAAATACATGGGAATACAATGTTCTCCTAAAAAAATCTTGACGTTTTTTTCATTTTGTGTAGCTATGTAATTTGGGAGAATAAAAATAATGATCAAAGGAATTTCGTGTCGAATGAAAATCCTGTCTAATGAAATTTCTGTCGAAAAGCAAAACTGTCGAAAAATACTCTATTATATATATAGACTGTATATATGTGCTGTATACTAATTACATTTGTCAAAGACGTTAAATTATTTTTTGAAATTTAACTTCAAAATTACCTAATTAAAAATTTTTTTTTTTTCAATATTATATAATCAGGTAATATGATATTAGTAAGGTTTTCTAGTTTATTGTTCTTAAGGTATGTGTTCAAAATGTTTTTTATTAATATTGTGCTAATCAACATGCACTAATGTAAGAAAAATGCAATAAAATGGGTACGTACGTACGTACAGAATCGGATTAATAAACCTTAAACTTTGTTCCACGTGGAATAAGCAATTAACAACCGTTGTCGGTTACTTATTTCACATCAGAAGTTTCTTTTTATACATAAAGACTTCTTCAGTTAACTGTTTTAAGTTACTCGCAATAGGGTTAAAGAATATTCTTTCGATAGCAATTGTTTTTTCAACAAAAGGAATTTCGACCGATTTTTCTTTCTATCCAATTTTTTAACCTCCCGATTTTTTTTTCTTTTGCGTGAGACCCGCAATATTCACAAAATGAAGGGAAGTAATGAAAAAAGTATTATACCTCTCCAATATAGAGTACACAATCCATTTAAGTATTATCTCAGTTCTTTTAAAAGCTATTTATACAATATATAAAATACAATAATTTATGGCTTTCAACAATATACCCTTCCTTAAAAATGAATTTAAAAATCCTAAGTATAGCTACAGTTTTAAAGCTTCAATAATATTTTTCTATATTTCAATTTTAGATTAAAAATTGAGCTATTACTCAAATATGGCACCAAAATGGTCAAAATTTTTAAATTGTTTAATATTTTTAATTAATCACAATGTTCCACGGAACATCCCATTGAAGAATCCATAAAAGATACTATAAAAAAACTGGAAACGCCTTTTTTTTCTTTGTTTGTACACGTTTATCCTTTTGAATTAGGCCTAAGTATACCATGTTACTGTTTTTTTATTCATAGTATCTTTGATGGTGATGATACTCCTGATGGTCCTCTAAATCCATATCAGAAAACCTCTCTAACAATTCCTTTCTGTAGTTTCTTCCTTCTTGTTTACTAGTGCCCTGAGATGTTGATTGTCTTTCATCTGGGTATCTCCGATCGTCTGGATATCTCCTCTCATCTGGATATCTCTTTTCGTCTGGATGTCTCCTTTCATCTGGATATCTCCTGTCATCTGGATGTCTCCTTTCATATCTTACATCGTCCAGATATCGATTTCTGCCATCTCTAAGGGGATACCTGCTAGCTTCATCAGATCTTCTATCTGGAAGACGATCATCTCGATAGGCTCTTGGAATTTGAGGTTTGTAATATGAATCTCTTTCTCTTGGAGAGAGGTCATCATGAAGTTCCTCTTCAATGGGTTGCTCCGTAGAAAGCCGCCACTATATGGCGTTAAGCGCTCTCCGAGAAGAGCCTCTATGTGTAGGAAATTCTTCTTCCCTATCTCGGGACTCTCTGGATGCTATCCTGTCTAATGGACGTTCACGGTAGTCCTCTCCTTGCAAATGGGGAGGCACTCCGTGGCTATTTAAGTATTCTCTATCATATTCTCTATCATATTCGTTTTCGTATTCACGTTCTCTTTCCAATCTGGGCCTATTACTCCTTTGGTGGCCAGTGTGAAAAGTAGGAACTGTATTCAAAATTAACAGATATCAGTACTCGCACTAGCTAAACAAGCTTCTAGAACCTAAGCAATCAAAAAACAACTACAAACAAATACCAAATATGAATTATCAATAGAAAAAAACTGAATATCGTAACATATTTATTATTTATTGTGAAATTATTTATAAGTTTTCTGGCTATGGCCTCAGGGATAATAGTGAGAAATTAACTCATACATCGTGGATGTTTTTTCTATTAATAATGCATTAGGTATTTTCAATTATCCTACTTAATATCCAGTGACCAATTCTGTTTTGTAAAATTCCTTCTAGGTATAGTATATTTCATATTTTTGTCAGTTAACATTTTCTAACAGTTGCTAGAAAAATTTACAAATGAATTCCTAGAAAAATTTAGAAATAAATTAACAAAATACACATTGTTCCCCAGGAAAATTTAGTTGAACAAAATTGACGAAACAAATGGAAGATGGATCCTTATAGAACCACTCAAAGTGGTTTGTTCATATTTGGGAGTTAATGGCTTAACATTTCTTCAGGATGAACCAGACTTAAACCAATCTCTGATCCTCCACAATTAAATATGAACCTTTGAGATTTCACTGTTAGTGGTTCTATAATCTCTAGACTGTCCGATACAAGGATCCATCGTCCGTTTCTTTCGTCAATTTTGTTCATCTAAATTTTTCTGGGGAACTATGTAAATACTAGCAAAATTAACAAATGAATTAACAAAATAAGAACTGGCCATTGTCAATAACAAAACTATTTTCTTAACATTCAAATAACTATTTTTGTATTTAGAAAACATAATGTCAAAACGTCAAATCAAAAACAAGAAATGTGAAGTCAGGACAAGTAAGAACAATGAGGTAGGTGATTATTTTATAAATAAGAACTTTTTTACTCATGTTGATGATTTTTAAGTAATGTGGACTTGAAAAACTGACACGGACAATAATAATAATGATTTTTATTTTAAATAAATACACAGAAAAAAAGGATTCCTTGAACCAAGGACACGTGTCTTTCGATATGTGCAAAGCCATATTCTCTTGTTTCAAGGCTAGCATTTCCAAAGTCGATGTCCTTAAATGAAGAGCACGAATCTTTGTTCAAAAATCCGTGCTCTTCATACAAGGATATTGACTTTGGTTCAAAGAATCGCTAGCCATGAATCAAGAGAATATGGCTTTGAACATATCGAAAGACACGTGTCCTTGGTTCAAGGAATCCTTTTTTTCTATATAGAACAAGTAATTCTACTGAGTACGTTCTTATTTAGAAAATAGCCTTCGACCCACTTACCCCAGAGCCCCACTTACCTCACTCATAGTAAAATCAACATAAAACAAAGCCACATTTTATTGTGTGGTTTAATGTGTTATTTTAAATGAAATTTAATACTTAATGTTGTCGAGGGAAAAAGGACGAGAACCAACCAACATTTAAAGGAAATCTTTTATCATAAAAAGGAATATTAAATATCCTTCAGTTTTATTTCAATACATATTCATAATTATTGTTTTCTTATTATAAGATTTACTTAAAATTTTTTCTATTTTATATTGCTTTTAATAATTATATTTTGGCCTCATCTGTGTGAATAGAAATGTAGTAACCTCATCGCTAGACCAAAAATTTATATTGGTTTGGTTCCGTCCTTAATTTGTGTGTACCTAAAAAATCGTTTCAATTTTTCAAATGAAATGACGTGTAGAAAAAACGATCCACTTACAAACGGCACTAAGCAAATAAGTCGGTGGAGCCAGCGCGCCAAACTTTACCAGGACTACCAACTTCGCCTGATTCTATTAAATTGTGCATTTTAAGCATTTTTTTGCAATTATTTTCGTGTGAAGTGCAGCGAAGCAAAATCGAAAAAAGAAGTAAAAAAAAAACATTAAATTAATACGTGCAACAAAATAACTGAACCTGCATAAATAATAATATTTTTATTTTGTTTCAAAAAACTAATTATTAGTTGGTATAGGAGTCATTGAACCAGAAAAATCTGAAAAAATATTTTTAAATAAAAAAGTAGAGTTATACTTTATTAGTTTTATTCAAATATAAAGGCTGCTTTTTGGACCCGATAAGTACATTTTAATACTTTTTAAGGTTAGGTATAATAAAATTTTAACTCCATGTAATCGTTTCATTTTCTATCTAATAACTACCCTGTTGTAAATGACGGGTCTACGCGGGTAAAAATGTTGCACAAATTGGACTTGAGCGGGTAATTTTCATCCGTTCAAGTCCGGTTTGCACACCATTTATAACAGTGAAAACCCGTCATTTTCAACAGGGTAGATTTTATTTATAACTATATCTTTGCAGATGTGTTTGCAAAAATTTTATTAATAACATTAAAAAAAGGGAATAAAATAATAACTATAACATAGAAAATGAAACAAGTTACTCTGTAAGCGATAGTCATAAAAAGTTTTAATTTAGAAGTAAATAGACAAAAATTTAGAAGTAATTATTTAAAAAATTTAAAAGGAGATTATGCTAAAATTATTAAACCTATAAAGAAATCTGAGCAAACAAAGAAATATTTATTTATTTCACATAATACACTGTAAGAAAAACGTTTACACATTCGTCCGTGTAGACCAGAATTAATAAAAAAGTCCAAACATGTTAATAGTATATTAAAGTTCTAGTTTCATAACATACGTTTTTAGCGCACGAGTACAAGTTTAGAAAACGAGCCGCTAGCGGTGAAATTTCTAAAGTACTAGTGCGCTAAAAACGTGTTATGAAACGAGTGCTTTATACAATTTTTTCTATTTTGCTCTAAAATTTTAAAAAACTTTCATTTAAATTGATGACTGATTTTCGTTTGGTTTTCGCCATGTTTAAAATTCTAAGAACGAATATTATTTTGATATATTTTATAGTCATTTCTTCTCTTTTCCCCTGCAAGTAACCAAGCGACAATTTTAACAGGGTAAAACATAACCTAAACACAAAATTTTGTAGAAAATTAAACTTTAAACCGACGTTCACAATTGCAAGGCAAACGTCAAGAGATAGACTTCTGTCTGTTGCCAACCCAAAAGAAAAAAAAGTAGAGACTTCTTATGGGCCTATAAGAACAAGGAAAATGCGTGTGATTATGAGCTTATAAGAGTGGCAAAATAGAAAAAATGTGTAATATTGTGTATATTTTACGAAAAACGGTGATAAAATAGAAAATACATATATTACCACGATTTCGTGTCAATTCACGTCTACACGGACAAAAGTGTAAGCTTTTTTGTTGTGAGTACTCGAGTATTATTGTTTACCTAGAAAATAAAAAATATAAAACTTGCAAAGTGCAATAAAGTAAAAAAAGAAGTCCCCGAAAGACTATACTTAAAAAAGGACCACGTAGTAGGATATCTGATTAAAATTGCTCATATCTAACTCAGTCTATCGACAAGTTTTTTAGCCCTTTGGATAGTATACCTTATGCTTTTTACATTTCGAACCCATAACAATTTTTGGACAGGTGATAAAAAATTACCAATCAAACGCTAACAAAGAAGGACAAAATTTGTATCAATTGCCCTCATAAATATTCATTATCTTGTCATAATTACTTCTAAATTTAAGTCACTCCCGTTGCCATAATTGTACTATAATAATGCCCTATATCTTTTGCATTAACGATCCAACACCAAACCTAACAAGGTCTTATCTTCGTGCGAAAAAAAAACTATTGGAAAACACTTAAATATTGTAAATATATTTTTATTGTCAAGTCTAAGAATATGGCTGTACCAAATTTTATTAAAAAAGTTATATAGGTATTTTAAGTCTAAAGTCCCCCCCTTTAACTTTTGAACGGTTTAAAATATAAACTTCAAATTTGGATGAAGTAATTAAATAATGAAATAATAATGCTTAATTATAATTATTAATCATTAAATAAAAATTGTTTTATTTTTGTTAAGAAATTTTAACGAAAATTCTCATTTTCAAATTTTTCATAACCCCCTCAAAATGTGTTGTAAAAAATAAAAAATATATGTTCCATTTCAAAAGATCCCCTCTTATCCCCCTGTCTTTATTTTACCCCCTAAATATATCAAATATATACCAAAAAATTATTTAGGTTACGTTGTTTACGATTTGATGTAAGCCTTTTAAAAGTGAAAGGGGGAAGGACTTTTGACACGCACGCTATAATATATAGTTAGACGCACGGATCTGTGCCTACGGGAAATATGTTTGGAATGTATGTGCAAGTGGGAGGCCCGTTGCAGGCACGCACGCCTGATAACGCTCTCCGACGCCAAGAGCGTTATAAGGCGTGCGTGCCTACATCGGGCCTCCCACTTGCACACACATTCCAAACATATTTCCCGTAGCCACAGATCCGTGCGTCAAACTATACTATAAATGTTGTACTTGTACGAAGATAAGTACCAAGACATAATAAGGGCATGTAGTTCTGCAAACTCAACACGTTATTGAGTTATTTATACCTTTTAAAGCATAATGTATTATATAAATATGAATAGTTAATTATTAACTATTATAAATCAATGTTCTGATAGAATAGATCAGTAAAATTTAGTTCAAAATAAATATATTTCAGTTTTAAGTATACCATATTCATAACTTTTTTATTAACTTTGAAAAATATTCAAAATACACAAATATACGAGTTCAACGGCTGCCATATTTAAAAATAGAAATTTATTGTTCGCCACAATTCTACATATGACTGGTACTCTACACGTTTAAATTTTAGCGGTAGAGTACCAGTCCTATGTAGGTACAATAGCGGCGAATGAAAGATTTCTATAGTGCACGGAATCCACGCTGGTAGAAATCACTAAAACACAACTTCACGCAAAGTTGTGTCTTGCTATAATTTTCAGTGATTTTTAAAGTTGTATAGTAACGTTGAAATCGACAATATTTCAACATTAGATTTTAACGTTACATTTCAACGTTAAAATAAACAATATTCACACATTATATTTTCACAATTGTTAAAATACAACTTTGTGGCAACGTTAGAATATTACGCTAGTATCCAACGTTGTGAAGCGGAACATTTATACATTGTGACAACATGATTTCAAACAATAATACAACGTTACTTTTCTACTAGGGTGCCTACCAATTGCTACTACGTAGTGTCATCTCGTAAATAATTTGTGAACTTTTTAAAATGGCCGCCGTTAAACTCGTTTATTTCATTTTAGAAATTTTGAATAAAAATTAAAAACTAATAAAATTTTCAGAATTATTTTGATCAGATTCTTTCTTTTTGAACATTAATTTTCGTCAAATCCATGATATCACAATATGTAAGTTATCTATAGATATTATAAAAAAAAAACTGACAAAATGCATGAATAAAAAAATATTCAAAGCTAAAGGCATTTACGTTTATAAAATACTATAAATAATAAAAAAAGATGCATAATATTTTTCAAGACAATCATGCAAGTGATTACAAACAGGGATTCACGAGAAATCGAGATTGTTCGTCTTGTCTTGATCTCGAGAAAAAAAGACAAGCTTGTACAAGACATAGTGGGCTAGAAAAAGAAACAGGGACAAAATTCTGAATTTTTGCGTACGACTATTCTTGATACCTGTGATTTCGAATAAAGTAACGAAAAATTTCAAAAAAAAAATGCGCGCCATAAGGGTGGTGCAAAATTTTCTTTTTCTTTCAATCTTTCTAAAAATCTGTCAATTTGCTTTTTTGGATTATGTTGATGTAGACCAATGTCTATAATTTAAAATTCGAAATGGCGGAGTCAATAGGCGAATCGGTTTCTGAACCTTAACTGTATTTGCACAAAGTTAGGGCTTATTTTCTCTTCACAGTCATACGTATTATAGAAATACTTAAGGTATGAGCAAACTTAAAAATAGGTGCATCTTGATTAAATTACGAAAATAAAACACCCGATTTTAGACGCATGGTTTTTAATTTTAATTTAAATTTTATATACCTACCTACCTAAATTGTGTATATACCTCAGGACTAAACTTGACTGTTTTAGTCCCTTGAATTTCTGTTTCCCTCGCTCGCTATGCTCGCTCAGGAAACACTTATGCAGCGAGACTAAAACAGCCAGTTTAGTCCCTTGGTATATAAATAACTATTATGTGCTGAAACCGAATTTGGGGATCACGCAAATGCCTTTTCCTAAGCTTTAGGGTTCTACAGTTATATTGCATTGCTTAAAATCCAGTGTCAGACTAAAGGGGCGACAATGGGCCATAAACTGCTTTTCGAGCTGTCTCCCCCTTAGTCCAATACTGAATTTTGAGCATTGCATTATAACTGTGGAACTCTGAAGCTTAGGAAAAGACAAAAAGTAAATGAATCTCTCTTAGAAAAACGCCCAAATTATAAAGAAAAACATATAATTAAAACCAATCGCCTCCACTACTTTGCTCGGTGTCCCCTGAAATCATAACCGATTTTCAAAAAAATTGCATTTACGCTAGCCCACGATTTAAATCTGTCCTCAGATAAATCCGAATATGTTTACTTTTTTTGGGCTCGTATAACCGATCTCTAATAAAAACCGGGTTTACTCGAAATCTACGTGGTAGAAAGTTTTTTAAGTTGCAATTTTAGTTTCTGCACATACAAATACTTAGGTATGATAGGTTTAGTCCTTGGAGAACAATGTTTTTGTATACCAGTATTATTGTCAATAATAAAAACTTGTATGGTATACTTTAAGGATTTGTCGCGAGATACTTTAGGTTTAACCAACCCTGCAGAATGTCAAGATTCTTGAAAATCAAGAATGTCGAGATTCTTGAAAATCAAGATTGTCGCGAAACGAGACAATAGTTGATTAGTTATCGAGACTCTTGTCCAAAGAGTCTTCCTAGACAAGACAAGTTAATTATACTTATTATAATTGTATATGTTTGTTTTTAACCTCGTACTATTCTACTTAATTAAGCATCCCCTAATTCCAGGACTCTTGCCCAAAGAGTCTTCCTAGACAAGACAAGTTAATTATACTTATTATAATTGTATACGTTTGTTTTTAACCTCATACTATTCTACTTAATTAAGCATCCCCTAAGTCCAGGACTTGTGTGGGCTAGTAGTAGAGGGAACCACCGGCTTTAATTGACTTTCGAACCAATATATCCAGGGAGTACGTCTTCGCAAATTTCAATTATTAATTAACTGAAAAAGGCAATCGGCGCTAGTGATATTTGAACTCACGATCATTGACTCAGTGTCAATGCTATATCGATGCCTTAGACCGCTGAGCTAATTCTATCAAGAAATTGTCAAGGTAAGATAAACCTATTCCTTGCCTCGAAAATCAAGACACTCTATAATCGAGACAAGAAGTTCGTTTCTCGTCTCTCGTGAAACCCTACAAGTGATTACAAAAAAGATAGTGATTCTAGTGAATCTAAAGATTCCCAACTTTGCAATCCTATGAATCTAACACCGGCATGACTACCTCTAGATTCATGAGTGAATCCATATACATCGTGGTGCGCTGCAAAAGAGTTAGCGAGTTAGTAGTGTTAGTGGCCACAAAAATCAATAAAACCAAACCTTTTTAATATAGATTTAATAAAAATAAATTGTATTTTTAATACTGAAATAAATTATTTTAAATTTATGGTCAACACTTTTTGGAAGATTTTACATATTCTTTATTCCTTAATAATTTGAAAAAGACTAACCTATTTCTTGATCAACCTGTATAAAGATTTTAAATATTACCACCTTTAAATTTTTATTATGATTACACAGGCTCACAAAACAAAAAAAGTACCCTGCTTTTTGATAAGATAGGGTCCATTCTTATGTATGTAAAACACATGATTTTGTATGGTTTTTGTATGGTTTTTGGAATTAAAAATAAAACGGAAAATGATAAAACTAAACTGACTGACTTTTTGAATTCTACGGATCAAAATACAACGAAAACCATATTTTTATTTTTTTTTTCACGAAATTTTAACTTGCAGGGCTTTGAAAACTGTAGCAGCGAAAGGGCAATTTTGGCGAAAAGTCCAAACCAAGACCCCTTGAGCCAATTCTGGTTCGCATTCGGATTCAGCTTGTCAAAATTCATAGATCTCTCGTTTTCAGATCAATTTTCTTTATTTTTGTTCGGCTGTTGCGCTAAAGTTTTCAAAATTTAAAAATCCAATTCCAATAATGGAATTTTCCATAGGATATTTTGCCAGCTCAATCTAATATAATTTTCGCCCTACGCAAAACCGTCTTACTCTGTAGTGATGTTTGCGCAAACGCAACTTATAAAAAAAACATGATTCATTTAAAACTTTACTATTAGGCTGATGCAGGAAGATATCCGCCTAAGCAGCCACATCCGTCTCTTACAAATAACACGCTGCGACTGCAGATTAAAGATATCTGTTTTAATAAGTTTTATAGGTTTCTATTGGTTTTATATGATTTTTGCCTAGTAAAAATTCTAGGTTAGTAAATTACAAGCATAACTACGTGATATATGATTAACATATTTCTAAATTAATATTAGTAGGTACTTAACTTATACTGTTCTAAAAAAAATTACAATAACTTAAAAATATATAAAATTACAATTTAAATTTACAAATTAAATTTAAAATAACATTCAATAAACTATACTTTCCTTAATTAGTATTAGTATAACTTATAATGTATAAGTTAGGTAACTTATATCGCAAGTGGAGTATTTAGAAATATCAACTAGCCAAGTAGTAACATTTCTGTCTATCCGTTTGTCTATCTACTTATCGTTTTTTGCGAAAAAAAATGTGACCACGATAACTGAAGAACGCTTTAAACTAAACACTTCACATTTAGACCATATTAAGTAGGGGTCAAAACTATTATTTACAACAAAAAAAAAATACACGATAGGGAAAGTATTTTTTTATTAGCAGCGGTATTTTTTTATTAAGTTGTCAAAAGATATCCATTTGCGATATTTTTTGTTAATTAATTAAAATAGGTTAATCAGTTATAATTATTCTTCTAAATTAAGAAACTCATTGTTTATTTCTTCTAAATTAGGTGGCTTAAGTAATGGATTATTATTTCTCCTAAATGATAATCTCCTAAATGATAGTCTTCTAAATGATAATTTTCTAGTATTAAGATAATCACCTGGCAACGTTGGTCGGCCTTGGTCTGCACTTGGTGAAGGCTGTGGTGATGGTCCTCCTCCTATTGGTCGAGGTACATTTGGTATAATAGTTTCTGGATGCGTTGCTCTATAATAAGCCTTAAACACAAAAAAAATGTGGAAATTAGAGCACGAAGTAGACGAACATGTTTTTCTTACGACCTAGTTAATAGTTACTGTCTATTTCCCTCCCGTTGCCTATGACAATGGTTGGAAAGTGACAATCGGTTGATTTTACATATCTGCTCTCAGAAAATTGGCAAACGACAAACCTCAAATTGACAAACTAATTTTTGCGTTTTTTTAAGTTTAGGTGTTAGGTAGTAGGAAAAATAGTATACGCACCTCAACGCAAACCATATGTGCACATCGAGTTCTTTTTTACTCGGCTGGGCCTCGTTGACTCTCGTGCACTAAAAACTAGGTTCGCGTACTCGGTGGTTAATATACTATATATTTGTCCGATTTTTTTAGGTAAATAATATTCATCCTTACAATTTAAAAAAATGCGATATATTTACCTCTAAATATTCTGCAATATGTTCACATGCATCTTCCAGTTGGTTTTCATCCAGTATAACGTCAAACATTTCGGTAGGACACTGAGCTAATTTTTCGCTAGCAACCATTTGAACATTGAGATGCCTAGATTGACTCTTTCCTCTCGACTTAATTAATCTTTGTAATACTTTTGGACTAGCTATTTTTAAATACACAATACATGGTGCTAACGAGGTTTTGGCTAATTGTGATGGATGGTTTATCGTATCACAATCCAATACGACAAGTTGCAGCGTTGTAGCTAGTTCGAATATCCTTTCGATTTCCGCCTGGACCTCTGATAAACATGTCGATCTCGTTGTCGATCTTTCCATTATCGCTCGTTTTGAAGGATTATTTAATAACGAACGTTTTGCTAACGAAATGTCTGCCATTACCCTAGTTATTATTATTCTAAAAAAGAAAATATTTTTCAAATTACATAGAGGCTCTATAATAGAGAATAAATGTTTTATATTGCATTTATTTAGATTATTTATACAGCTACATAACAACAGGTTCTTTTTTTAAAGGTTTGTTTTTCAGATGTAGCTTAAACCATTATTTTATATTCAAAACAGTTAAAAAATAGAACAGAATTAAATTATTTTATGATCTACAGCATCAAAAGTATTTCATAAATCTAAAAACACAGCAAGAATGTTTACTCACCTTCCTTCAAATCTATGTTTTAAAAAATCGAATAAGGCTTTTTGCATCATATCAGTGACCTCATATCCTTTTAGGGAAGGACCAACTAAAACTACAGGACGCATGGAAGGTACGACATCGTATGGCGCTGTTGTTTCCTGTTTCTTGAAAAATGGCTTCTTTTTCTCTTTGGCAGGTGGCGTTGTGAGAGTTTTACCCGATCGAGTGTTTCCCACTGAATCAGATTCATCCCCTAGGGAGCAAACGCATTTAATAAATAATTTATTCCCTTTTCAAAATAAATAGGATAATTTTAATAAATATAAAAAAGTATATCAACTATACATTAAAAAAATTGTATAGTAATTCAAGAAAAATGAAAATTCTGGCTATTTTTGATATCCTTTAAATTAAAATATTCTTTTTCTTTATGTACACCGACAAAAAAACCTTATATTTTCTTTAAGGGGTTATACCGGGTGAGTTTCAATCCATATACACCCCCTTACATGGGATTGGTTTCAGCCCGATTAAAGAGCTACAAAATGGTGTACAAATTTTTTTCTTTTGCACTTCCGGTTTCGCCGGAAACTAAGTAAATTTTATTTTTTTAAACGACAACCTCTGTATACGAAACTAAGTAAATTTTATTTTTTTAAACGACAACCTCTGTATATTTTCCATTTTTAAATTCAGAAAACAATTTTAGATTCAAAAAAAATAATTTAATTAATTGCTTATTTATTAAAAAAAAGCCTAATCCGGCAAAAGTGGAAGTGAAAGAAAAAAAGTATGCCATTTTGTAGCCCTTACAGCGCGCTGAAATGTCTAAGAGGCTTGCCATTTGAAAAATGAAGCTATGAACCAAAACCCGTTTTAAAAAATTTAAAGTACAAAAATTACCAAATTTTGGTTTTTATATAAAATTTGTATTTCTTCCACATTTAGCAAATAAATTAGATTTATAAAAAAAAATAAAATACGTACTAAAAAAATAAAAACTTTTTAAATGATTTTTTTAATGTAAATTTGTTTTCTGGATCCAAAAATGTAAACATATATAGGTGTAACTAAAAAAAATAATTTAACTTAGTTTCCGGCGAAACCGGAAGAGCAAATAAAACAATTTTTTACCCCTATTTTATAGCCCTTGTTAAGAAATATAAGCTGCTTTGCTCGGGCTGAAAACAATCCCATTTTAGGGGGTGTAAATAGATAAAAACTGACCCGGTATACCTTCCGGCTAGGAAAAATTAAGGGTTTTTATTAATTTTTTTCAGAACTTTCACAACTTTTTTCGAACGACCTACAAATAATCAAATAGTATATTTTTTGATGTGCAGTGACCACGATTTCTCGAAAACCAATTTACCGATAAATGTGAAATTTTTATGTGTCGTTCCTAATTACAATAGCTAGTTCGTGAACGAAGGGTTTAGCAAAAAAAAAATACGAAAATGGCGATAATTTTCCCAAAAAATCGATTTTCGATGTTCCGAAAATTGAGCTTTCCGGTCGGAAAAAGTAGAAATTTTCAAACAAATAAAAATCCTTTCGTTCACGAACTAGCTATTGTATTGTTTTTGAGAACTCGTGGTCACTGCAAAAAAGGCGTTTCGGGTCAAGGGCCATGGTTTCCACAACATTCCGAATTTTCCAATACAAAATTTTTCACAAACACATCAAAACATGTACTATTTGATATTTTTTAGGTAGTTCAAAAAAAGTTGTGATTACGTACCTGAAAAAAAATCAATAAAAAAACCATTATTTTCTTGAGCCAGAAGGCATTATCGGATTGGGCAGCCTAAGGCTAGTAAGATTTGTAACCTAGTATTTTATTTTTTTTTTATTTTTTCCCCAAAAATTTTTTATGATTAAAAAAAAAACAAAACCCCAAAATGGCTGCACCGTTAAATTTTTCTCACTATCTCACCTGTCCAGTCCGACACTGCCAGAAGGTATCTGCTTAATGGTAAAATAACCTTAAAAGAAGTGATGAACTAGAAGATAAATTCGGCGATGAATCCGAATCTATCAAAAATAAAATATTGGGTCATATTTATATTTCAAATTTGATATTAAAATATTATTTATAACGGGAATTCATATTAACTCAAATTTTAACTTTTGACTAAGCGCGAATGCTTAATCTAATTTTTTGTTGACCTGGAAGAATTACTTTTTTTCAAATTAAGCACGACTAAAAATGTACAAAATTCTAGATGAGCAAAGAAAATTTGTAAGATACGGTTTTTATATTTACTGTAAAATCCTATTTATTTTAATAAAATATTTTTAATATTTTTTTATGTTATGTCCATTGATTGTTATATATCGTTTTCCGTGCAAAAATTTTGAACCCAACCCGGGAAATTTTCCAAAAAGTTTTTTTATGAAAACGGTCTTAAATTTTGATCAGTTACATAGATCTGCAAAATGTTAAAAGTTGAGTAAATTTCGAAAATCAATTCTTTAAGTTCAAAATAATTTTCGTATCAGGTGAAAAAAACTTCATTTTAAAATGTATCAAAAAGTAAAAGAATCATTTTTCAAAATATTAATAACTTGTTCTTGCAGGTCTGTGTTTCTTTTATTTAAGGAAGGCAACAAAGTACTTAGCATTGCACATTCGCGGACAACACCAATTTTGGTATAACATCTACACTTTTAGGTCATTTTAAATACTTAAAAAAAAGATCTGTTTGGGGCAACTGGATTACTAGTTAAATAGGAAACTACTATTTCTGGTTTTGGTAATCAAATAATCTGGTTAGGGCAACAAGGGACATTATTGTATCAGATTCTTGAAATCTATTTTTTTTTTCGGTAACCACAATTTTATTTTTTAACGACAACCTCTGTAAATTTTTGCATTTTTCAATTTTACAATTTTACATAAAAAAATCATTTAATTATTTTTTTATTTATTAAAAAAAGCCTAACCCGGCAAAAGTGGAAGTGAAAGAAAAAGAAATACGCCATTTTGTAGCCCTTATAATAGCACACCAAAAGGTTAAGACCGTCCAAGGGGGTTGCCATTTGAAAAAATGAAGTTATAAACCATAACCCGTTTTAAAAAATTTGCTACAAACAAATTACCAAAAAAAAGTCCAATTTTACAAAAAATTTGGACTCTTTCCCACATTTAGCAAATAAATTAGATTTTATTTATAAAAAAATGAATCTTGTATGTTAATAAAAAAAATAAAAAAAAAACGTACTAAAAAAATAAAAGGTTTTTAAATTACTTTTTTTTAATCAACATTTGTTTTCTGGATCAAAAAATGCAAAAATATACAGTGGGTGTCATAAAAAAAATAATTTAACTTAGTTTCCGGCGAAACCGGAAGCGCAAAAAAATAATTCTGTACGCCGTTTTGTAGCCCTTGTTAAGAAATATAAGCTACAAAAAAAAACTGTTTTGATCGAACTGAAAACAATCCCATTTTAGGGGGTGTACATGGATTGAAACTCACCCGGTAAAATTCTATAGTTGTCAAGCATTCGGGCTAAATTAAAATGTAAAACCAGTGGGCGTTCGCCAGTCTGCCTCTTAGGTTTAGAATTACTGACTTGTAATGCGCACATTAGTGGACATGTCCACTATAGAACAAAAAAAAATAATGATGATGTTGCCCTTACCAGACTTTTAGTCCTAGCTATAAGAAAAATTATTGGTCAGTATTTAACCATTGATCTTTTTACCCCAACAGTTTTTTTTTGTGTTCCATGTCAAAAGGGTACCGTTGATATTTTTTGACAAATTGAGTTAGTTACAGTAACAGTAACAGGTTTGCTTTATGTTATCATGAAAAGGAACTTCGTGTTAGTGTATTATACACTGCCGCACATTAAATTCCGGACACCTAAAAAATTGACATTTTTTAAATTTAAATATTTAGAAAACTAATTAATGGATTTGACTTATTATTTTTTTGTTTTGAAGCTTAAACATTCTCTACTTTTGTTTGTTTTAAGAATGATTATTTTTTTTTTTTTTCGTATTAAGAGCAACAAATAATGTACAACTATGTTTTTTACCCCATCTTCTAGGACTTGCATGGTACGCAACTGCAACTGTTTATCAAATTATTAAAGTCTTTCTTATTGCCGCAGTTTCAATAAATATTTTTTTTATATTTTTACATTTTTACTTCTGGTTTAGGAGATATTATGATTTTTCTGGAAGTTGTAATTTTTTCAGTTAACTTAAAAACTACTACATGAATTTGATTGATCCTGGGCTGAACCGAGTTACGTTTTTCTTCTAATCAAGTTTATCAAAAACATAAATTGGGTTTGAAAAACCTGAGTAGAAGAAAAAATAGAGTCACTCCGTCCGGCGGCAGTTCTGCGAAATCACCGTTAAGCCTCCGTCAGACGGGGATGAAGAAACTGTAAAAGAAGAAGTAAAAGACATGAGCGTAGAAGAAGAAGTAAAAGACATGAGCGTAGAAGAAGAAGTAAAAGACATGAGCTTCAAATAAAAAACTCTGCTTATATAGTACTTTTTGAGTTGACTGAAAAAATGACAACTTTCAGGAAAATCCTGATATCTCCTGAACCAGAAGGAAAAAAGTAAAAAAATAAAAAATAAAATATTCATTAAAACTGCGGCAATAAGAAAGACTTTAATAATTTGATAAACAGTTGCAGTGGCGTACCATGCAAGTCCTAGAAGATAGGGTAAGAAACATAGTTGTACATTATTTGTTGCTGTTAATACGAAAAAAAAAAATTAATCATTCTTAAAACAAACAAAAGTAGAGAATGTTTAAGCTTCAAAACAAAAAAGAATCAGTCAAATCCATCTGCTATTGTTATTGTTTTTATTATTATTTTATTAATTAACTCATAAATTCATCATTAATTAATTATTTGGTTTTACCAAACTGGCATATTTCTTGTAAGTTTTCACAATTCAAGAATATATAAAAATGCATAATTTTAATTGAATTAAATTACAAAATGAAGTAAAATGTACATAAATTTCATTTAAAATTATTTTAGTAATAAAATTATATATTATTACATCATAAAATCATTTTCCTATAAAGTTTTTTTTAAATATTTTAAAACTATGTAGGTCAAACGTGAATCAGGCATCAACCTTTTAAACATGGAACGATTTAATTAAATTTTTTAAATTTAAATTTAATTTAAAATATATTTTAGTTATTTAAATTTAAAATGATCTAAAACTATTCTAAAATACTAATTGAACTACGTGAAGGGTAAGGATTATTGCCAGGACATAAAATAAAGAAAATAATGCTTATGGGGCTCTGCATAAATAATGTCACGAAAATTATGAATATTGTTCATAGTTAAAACCCATGACAAATCTCTACAAACCTTAATATGGGAGTTTGACAGTGGTATATTTAAAAGTTTAAAATAAAATTACGAAAGAAAATTGCTAGCAGGCGAACTCGTGTAAAATTTAAATCTAAAATTTGACATTACATATATGACTGTTACTCTACGCTTTAAAATTTTATTGGTAGTTTATGTAGGTACAATTGCGGAGATTAGTAGAATTCTATAGTGCACACAGTTTCTTGCCAGTAGTGTCATCTCGTAAAATTTTTGTGTGAATTTTTCAATATGGTATGCCCTTAAATTCTTATATAAGGACCCCAAATAAAATAAAATGAGCCTGTACTCGAAATGTTAGGTAAAGTTTAACGTCACGTGACGTACTTCATTTGGGGAACCTTAGCCTTACATAGGACAAGTTTTTAAGCAACATAATTCATAATTCAGGTGATCATAATTATGAAAAACCCCTGAAACTAAATAAACAGGTTTTTAAAATTGGTATAGGTTTTACTTTGGATATTTGGATTTTAGTAGGATTCAAATAAATATACAAAAAAATATAAATAAAAAAAAAGACGGACTCTGAAAGAAAAATATTACCCGGTCATTCCATAAAAAAAAATTGCATGGAAATTGGGTCAAATATTATCAATAAATTTGCACTCGTGTCAAAAAAGGCCTTATTTATCAATGCGGGTTTTAGGATGTTTACGTATTTTTTGTAATAACAATAATAATATTAATAATCAAGATTCTAAAAATTGAAAATATTTTTGAAAAAAAAAACGTTATTTTAGCGGTCTTTTTCTTTATATATTTGGTCCAATAATAAACCAGATATTTTTGTATTTAAAACTAATGCAGGTTTTGGTCCCAAAAAGAAGCTTATCGGACAATTAATTATTTTAGACTAATTAAATATGCAACTAAATTGCAGTACCCTCAGAGGCGTTCCGAGCTTTTTGTCTTGGGAGATGTGAAGTAAAATTTGCACTGAACATTTTTTCCCTCTCAAAAATGTTTGGACTTTGGATAAAAAAAAGTCGTCACCCCCAAAAAAAATGTTTACCTCCAAAAAATTTATCTCCCCTCTCAACGCCACTGGCAGTATTATCACCTGACTAATAATAATAATAATAATAATAATAAAATTTATTTTAAACTGCCGTAATACAAGGTAAATGGGTTAAAACAAGTCAAAAAGTACATATAAAAAAATATTTGAACAAAATTCTTAAAAGAAAACAAATTAAAATAATTATTATCTACATAACATTAAATTCAATAAATATTATTAAATTAATTTATATTTAAAAAATCTTCAATACTATAAGGCTCAACATTCAAAATATAATTAAAAACTTGTCTTTTAAATGCTCTTAAGTTATAAATACTTTTAATGTCTACTGGTAAGGCGTTAAAAAATTTCATGCTCATATACGAGGGGCCCTTTTCCGATAAACATAAACGGTGTCTTGGAAAATTATAATCTTTAAAGTTACGGGTGGGGTATTTATGACTCTTTTCATGATCTAAAAATTTGTCTTTAAACTTAAAGTTAAAAATCAAACATTCGAGAATATATAACCCCACCAGTGTTAAGAAATTATTTTCTTTGAATTTACCCCGACATGATTCTCGTGCAGGCAAATTTAACATAATTCTATTTACTTGTTTCTGAATAGTGAACAGGCTTTTAATATCAGAACTTCCCCAAAAGAGTATTCCAAACTTTAACACAGAAACAAATGAACCATAATACACAGTCTTTAGTGTAGTATACGACACATAATCCTTGATGACTCTAATACTATAAGATTTAGAATTAAGTTTTTTTCCCAATTCTTGTACATGCCCTGACCAATTTAGCATAGAATCTGTGGTTACACCCAAAATTTTGACACATGATTCAAGGTCAGTTTCTTTATTATCTATATTTAAAGAAGTTATTTCTTGAGCTCTATTGCTTTAAAAAGTATAAATTTAGTTTTGCTCTCATTAAGTAGTAGTTTATTTGCCACTAACCATTCTTTAATTTTAAGAAACATTTTTGTTGCCTCCCTTTCCAAAGCATCTAGGTTTTCTGCTCTTATCAACATGTTTGCATCATCTGCGAAGTTAATCATTTCATGCGAAGTATTTAATAAAATATTATAAATATCATTTATAAACAATATAAAGAGTAAAGGTCCGATAATACTGCCCTGTGGAATTCCTAACTTTATATTGATTTTTTCTGATTTAAAAAGTTTATCATTTAACTTTATAAGTACCTGTTGGATTCTATTTGACAAATAGGATTCTATAAGTTTAAGCGGAATTCCCCTTATTCCATATATCTCAAGTTTTTTGAGTAAAAGTCATGATCAACACATTCGTTCGCTTTAGTTAAATCCAACAGAATACCTAAAGCAAGCTCATGATTTTCTATAACACTTAGAACTTTGCTAAAAAACTCAAACAGAGCAGCAAAATCATTTGTGTCTCCTTTTTTGTGTAATGGAACTATGTTTGCTAGTTTTAATTGGTCAGGAAATGTACCATACTTAAAAGAGTTATTAATAATAAATAAATAGAAATAGATGGTTAAAAAAAAAATAGAACCCCTATAGCCCTACTACTGATATAAAACTGGCCCAAGAATTTTAAAAATATGAAGGAAATTCTAGCCAATAATTTCATTCTCTAACAAGAACATTCTCTAACAGTGTTAATGTTAATTTCAACACTTGTTATAAATAAAGATGTCTTAAGAGCTAGAACTACTTTAGTTATAATAATATTTCCAACCCAAATTTTATTGCTTTGATAAAATCCAATAAGCATAAAAAAATGTTACGTTATATAAGATAATAACATAAGTTTAAACTAAAACATTAAAATGAGTAGTTTCAAAATAATACGACTACGAGTTTTAAATTTATTTTTAATTCTCATTCAAATTTTTTAACTGGTAGCTTCTGAATCTTTAATGTAAATTTTCTGTAAACAATACCACTTACTTAATATTAATAAAGTCGTATTTTATTAATTTTAACGCTGTTTCAGTCAACAACTTTTGACTATCAACATTTCTAATAAAAATAAAGGAAATTATATAAATCCATAAACGAGGCCTTTTTGGATTAAGTACACAAATGCAGTTGAATGGGTAATACGGAAATCATTCCACATTAATACATACATCCATTATCCATTGAAATAAAACTAAAATACATTTACATAGAACACCATTGATTGAGGCTGAAGATCAGCTTAGGTATAACAAGAAATTCACTCTCACAATTCCCAGTAAGGAACAGTGGGAGAGAAAGCAGGTTGCTTTCGCCCCGACATCCGTGGTGTGCTATACAGACGGTTCCCGTATGGCAAGCACACAGACATCGGGAGCAGGATTCTGCATTGAGGACAGGGAGGTACAGGAAAGCTTTTCGCTAGGAATGTACCCCACAGTCTTCCAAGCGGAGGTCTTCGCTATACAGGAGGCGGCAAGGTGTGAGGCAGTACGTTCAGGCAACGAGACAGATGTATACTTCTGCTCGGATAGCCAGGCAGCTTTAAAAGCTCTTAGCGCACCCGCAACAAGATCCGCTCTGGTGCAGGAGTGCGCTGGAGAGCTGGATGAGCTGGCAAGAACAAAAAGAGTTCACCTTGTGTGGGTACCAGGTCACTGCGGCATTCCAGGCAACGAGAGGGCGGATGAACTCGCCAGACTGGGTGCCGGAAAGCCCTGCCTGGGTCCTGAACCAATTCTCGGTATCACAAGGAAACAAGTGAAGACTGCCCTCAACGCTTGGGTGGAAAGTCAGCTTAAAGAACACTGGACCGAGCTTAGCGGTTGCAGGCAAAGGAATTCCTGACCAGGCCAAGCAAAGCTAGGTCGGTCTGGCTACTAGGAAGGGGCCGAGCAACCATAAGCCTCCTTACAGGGGTCCTTACGGGCCACTGTGGGCTTATGCGACACCTAAGCCTCATGCGGACGGTAAACGATCCGACCTGCCCTGGGTGTGGGATGGACGAGGAAACGCCCTACCACTTCATAGGGGAGTGTGAGGCTCTGGGCAGGCTCAGACAAGACGTCTTCGGAGTGGTAACACTAGCGAAGGAAGAGATGAGCCTCCTAGCCTGGTCAGATGTTATGAACTTCATCAGAAGGTCTGGCAGATTCAGGAAGAGGGAGGATAGGCAGCAGGTTGGGTAGGTAATCTTGGGGCAGACAAAAAGGGCCATTGGGCCTACTTGTCAGGCGTCGGAGCCTACCCACCTTTTACTACTACTACTACTACATAGAACACCATCATATTGCCATTTACCATTTTCCATTTTTTAATTTTGTTGTTACTGTAATATTTTTTTAATAGTTGTTCTACATAATGTAAAATCTTGGAAATACGGGTTTTTATGTTATCTATTTATTTATGGAAAAATAAATAGTATAAACTGTATTTTTCTTAAACTGGAGTGATAACTTTTAAAGCTTTTTTCAAACACATGGCGAATTTTTATAGTAAAATGTATTTTATACAGCCTTGCGGAACATAAAATGTCCCTCAGATAAAAAGTTTTTCTATCCAAAAATCTTAAACAAAAAGTTTATGAATTGAGGGTAGCAATTCTCGTTTATTGCAGATGTGATGTTATCTAAAGACCGGTGAACGGAACTACAACTTCAAAGCAGTTATTTTTAATGGCGTAATCGGTCCAAAGTATGGGTGAAGCTAAGTGGAATTAACAGGTGATCACATCACGTATGAATTGTGAATTACCAGAATAATAATTCAGCTTGAAAATTTTGGGAAAACCTGCATTTAAGCAATTTGCTATAAGCAATGTACAGCATTTTCTAAAGTGAAATAAATACGCATACCATTTTTAAAGAAAGCCAATATTTACAAAGTGAACTAAGCGCCACTTTTTGAAAAATGTTGGTTTTTATTGCAGACCGCAGGATATCAAAATAGTAAAAAAAAATAGGAGCTTAGTTCACTTTGGCTTTAGACCGACCATATGCAGCGTGATATTTAAAATAGTAAAGTACCTATGACTTTTAAAAATACCCTGTATAAACGCATTTAGGTAAAAATAGGTATTTTGCAATATTTTTCATAAAAAATGGACAATTCGGTGGTCCTTAAAAATATATTTTTTTTACACACAAATTTGTTCCACAATATCTATTAATGATATGTACTAAATTTTAGGTTGATAGCTTAAAGTAAACAGTGCCCCGTTATGCTTAAGTACGTGTGTATGGGAGATTTAGCTCAGTGGTCAATGGCATCGATATAGCCTGACACTGATCTAATGATGAGTGAGTTCAAACCTCACTGGCGCCGATTGCCTTTTTCAGTTAATTAATAATTGAAATTTGGCGAAGGCGTACTCCCTAGATATATTGGTTCGAAAGTCAATTAAAGCCGGTGGTTCCCTCTACTACTAGCCCACACAAGTCCTGGACTTAGGGGATGCTTAATTAAGTAGAATAGTACGAGGTTAAAAACAAACATAAAACATAAAACATAAAACATAAAACGTATATCCTATCAAAAAAAAATGCAAAGAAAAAAAATAATTATAAAAAATTGTATTTTTTTAAATGCTGTAAAATTTGTAAAAAAAAATCTATCGATTAGAAATTTGGCACACATCATTTTTAGATAATTTGGAATACATTTTTGTTACGTTCCAAAAAAAAATAAAATAAAAATCACACTAATGTACAATAGGGTGGTCGCGAAAATTCAAATTAAATATACGAATGCTACCTACACAAATATTTGTTGCCCTTTATGGTAATATGAATTATCAAAAATTTGAAGTCAATCGAAATACGTTAGGCACCGCACAGTGGTCCTAAAGTTTTTAAACTTACCCAGTTTACGAGCTTCTTTAATTTTAAATTTATAAATTAGCAGATTTTGAAATCTTAAACTTTTATCAACTAAAATTGTTGCCTAATTTGTGACTATTGCTTACGTAAAATTTAAAGTGGATCACAAGTCGTTTAGAGTTGGCACAAGAACCTTAAACCTCAAAAAATCCATAATTTTACTAGCTTTTTTTATCCATTTTCTACCCTTGTATCCACATGGTGTAAAAATGTTAACGGGCCCTAGTCTGAAATTGTAGACCTATACATGTATATTATGTATGCAAAATTTTAGGAGAATCGGAAAAAGTTAGGAGGTCGCGCAAGAGCTGTAAATGATTAAAAATGGACGATTTTAACCCTTTTTTTACTTTAAAATTAAAAAAATATATATGAGATTTTAAGATTACAAATAATTTTATTTTTTTTGCTCTTATACTGGATTTACTTTTTTTTTAGTTTTTATTTAACTTGAATTTCTAGTTTGTTAGTTTGTTACTATGTTAGTTTGTTAGTTAGTTGTTTGTTAAGCAGGACACCTTAGGTTAATGATAGAAAGCTGAAATTTGGTATAGTTATTTATCTTCGAAGACAATACAATATAATAAAATAAAATAATTCCCCCAAACCCCCCCCCCCCTCTCGTTGGGGATGTATACCTCTTTTTCAATTCTTACCAATATGTTTGTGTAAATTTTGTACTGAAGATTTTTGCACTCACTAGAGGTAAATACAATATTTTAAAAAATGACCCCCACCCCCTAGGGGCAATTTAAATATTTATAAAGAGTCATTTAAAAATATATTCTATTTTTTTATACCTAAACTGGATTCTCGTTAAGCTCTTATATTACTTTCAGATTTTAGGTATAAAAAAATAGAATATATTTTTAAACGACTCTTTATAAATATTTAAATTGCCCCTAGGAGGTGGGGGTAGTTTTTTTAAATATTGTATTTAGCTCTAGGGAGTGCAAAACCTTCAGTACAAAATTTACACAAACATATTGGTAAGAATTGAAAAAGAGGTAAACCTTTCCAACGAGGGGGGGGGTTGGGGGAATTATTTTATTTTATTATATTGTATTGTCTTCGAAGATAAATAACTATACCAAATTTCAGCTTTTTATCATTAACCTAAGGTGTCCTGCTTAACAAACAAACTAACTAACAAACTAACATAGTAACAAACTAACAAACTAGAAATTCAAGTTAAATACAAACTAAAAAAAAGTAAAACCAGTATAAGAGCAAAAAAAAATAAAAATATTTGTAATCTTAAAATCTCATATATATTTTTTTAATTTTAAAATAAAAAAAGAGTTAAAATCGTCCATTTTTAAACATTTACAGCTCTTGCGCGACCTCCTAACTTTTTCCGATTCTCCTAATATATATATATATACATGTATAGGTCTAAAATTTCAGACTAGGGCCCGTTAACATTTTTACACCTTGTGGATACAAGGGTAGAAAATGGTTAAAAAAAAGCTTGTAAAATTATGGAATTTTTGAGGTTTAAGGTTCTTGTGCCAACTCTAAACAACTTGTGATCCACCTTAAATTTTACGTAAGCAATAGTCACAAATTAGTCAACAATTTTAGTTGATAAAAGTTTAAGATTTCAAAATCTGCTAATTTATAAATTTAAAATTAAAGAATCTCGTAAAATGGGTAAGTTTAAAAACTTTAGGACCACTGTGCGGTGCCTTAACGTATTTCGATTGAGTTCAAATTTTGGATAATTCATATTACCATAAAGGGCAACAAATTTTTGTGTAGGTAGCATTCGTATATTCAATTTGAATTTTCGCGACCACCCTAATGTACAAGTTAAATAAAACTAGGAACTATTTATTGATTTTTAATAATTTTGGCTGAATATGCAACCATTTTGGAAATTATCCAAAAGACACAGTATAGAATACACACTTTAAGAGCCTTTTAAAAATTTAATACTTAACAGTTAGTTAGCTAGAAAAAGTAATTTTGTTGGTTAATGAATAAAATAGGTATGCTGTCTTTAATTTTTGATTGACCCAGAGCCCCCACTAAGGGAACGTTCAAGTATTACGTAACGCAAATTTTACCAAAATTTATACACTTCATAACCCGTTTCTTGCGTTATTATAGATTATAGAGATTTCATATTTTGGCTACCCCCCCCCCCCCTAATAGGGGGTGTGTTAGGGGGGTAGCCAAAATATTAAATCTCGACAGCCTTAAATAACGCGAGAACCGGGGTATGAAGTGTATGAATTTTGGTACAATTTGCTTTACGTAATACTTGAACGTTCCGTAAATGGATTTCTCGATAAATTCGTAGGATAGTGCAAAATAAAAAATCGTTAATCACGAAATTTTAATTTAGAGTTTGCAAAAACCCTTATTTTCAGAAAGAAATAGTAATATGTGTCAAAAAAAGCCAAAAAATAGCTTTTTTAAACTTTTTAATTAGATTTTTCGAAAACAAGCAAATATACAGTGCGTGCATTAAGTCTGGAATCACCCGATTAACTTTTTAGTTACAAGTAAAACACAAAAACCCTCGGATAGGTCGATTTTTATTTTTTATTTTGCAAATTATGGTGTAATAAAAGTTATTAAAATTTGCACCCCCTTGCACCTTCACCCCCCAACTTTTTTTTTTTCAAATAGCAACCTACCCCTTGTGACACTTCGTTGGAAAGCTTTCCAACGGTGTATAATAAAGCCTAATTTGGTAAAGGGCTAATGATAAAATGCACAATTTAGTTTATTATAAAGACATGTAAAGTATAACTTTAGTTCACTATAAATGTTCAAATTGATGTCCTTCAGCTCTTTGACAGTGGACAGTAAAAAAACGGGATTAAAATCGATTAAATAGTAAACATAAAATTGGTCAATAAAAAGAAAAAAAATTGCATTTTTCAACAGGGTATAAAATATTACAATAAGTTTAAAACAACCTTATTTAGATTCTCAGGAAGGTGCCAAGTAGGAAATAGGGCAACAATTACCATATTATGCGTAATATTTCACACAAACAATGTTTAAATAAAACATGCGTTTTTTCATAGACCCTTTAACAAATTAGGCTTTATCATACACTGTTGGAAAGCTTATTAAATTACCTTTCCAATGATGTATCACAAGGTGTAGGTTGCTATTTGAAAAAAAAAGTTGGGGGGTGAGGGTGCAAGGGGGTGCCAATTTTGATAACTTTTTTTAGACCAAAATTTGCAGAATTAAAAATATAAATCGACCTATCTGAGGATTTTTGTATTTTACTTGTAACTAAAAAGTTATTCGGGTGATTCCAGACTTAATGCACGCACTGTATATATTGTATCCCATTAATCTTTTGAATATTTTAATAATTTTAAATAAATTAGTTTTTACTAAGTATTTAATTGAAATGCGCATTATCCATTTTATTAAATAAATAAATAGATAACATAAAAATTATACTCCTAAAAGTATACAGACTGATTCAAAAATAGCTTACAACATTTTAAAAGGTGATCCCACATAGAAGATGTAAATATATAGATCTAAAAATAAGTCTCTAAAGGCAGGACCCGGGCGATAGATAACATGGGGGCGGCTAACCAAAAAGAAAAGTTTGACCAAAATAAAATCCACTGCGCGCAGTCTTAGATAAATACAGATAACTGCCACGGTAGGCTTTTCCAACAAATTTAAAATCGATTTTTTCAAGAACTGCAAGCCATGTTTTACTCAGTTTGCTTTATAGTACAAAATATATCAATAACAAAATAAGGTGATTTTTATTTATATTTTTTAAGGCCTACCGTGCTACTTGATAACACAAAACAGTCGTACGCATGGAATCACTGCATTAAAATTAATTCAGTAATCTATTATTGAATCACTCCTATTTGAAGGTCAACTTTCAAACATTTTGGTTTAATAAATAGTACTAGTAACGTTGTTTGACTTTGAACCATAGTAATTCTGGCGCTTGGTACCTTTTGTTAAGGTCGTAAAATATTTATTTCAAAATTTTTATTTTTTTATATTCTTGTTTAGTTTATATTATAAATTATAATATAAATTATAAATTATAATACGTTAAGTACTGAGAATCTGTTGTATTAAATACTGAGAGATTTTGTATTGTCATATTAAAGTCGCAAGCGACTTGCGAAACAACTCTACACTATGGTATTTTCAGAACGCTTTGACATAGAGACTTGAAATTAGAATTTCTTTTTTACTAATTAGTATTATTAATTATAATTATGAGTGGTGCTGCGAAAAGGTATATTGGCAAAAAAAAATAGATTTATTTTTTTACGTGAATGAACGTAGAAATGTATGTATAATGAATGCATCGAAAACCGCAAAAATAAAAATAGTAGTTTTCGTAACGAGTAAACGAATTTAGTTCTTAGTGCACGAGAATGAAGTTTTTTTGACGACGCAAAGCGAAGTCAAAAATCATTCAAGTGGACTAAGGACTTGTCGCAAACGAGTTGCGAACAACATTTTTGGTTCGATCTACAGTCTAGACTCTTTAAAAATGTATATTTTAAAGAATTACCTGTGTTTAATTTTGATATTTCAACATTTTATAGAAGTCAAATGACTTTTGTCAAAATGAATGCTATATGTAATCGTTTGGATAAATGAGTCTGAATAGTTGTCATTTCATTCAAATATGCACTATGTACTCGTGCGATAGAAAAATATCATGCATTTTTCTTTATTTCGTGTACAGTAGGTCGTAGGAAAAATAGTTTTTTTTTGCTAATATACTCTGCACCACTCATAATTAAAAAATCTTTTTTTGTCCAAAACTTTTTTATGTGTATTTTTTTGGATTTTTTTGTAAAAAGTATTGATTCATTGAGTAATAATACATAAAAAAATTTATATAGTTAACACTAGTCTGCTCCTACAGTGCACTGTACTGCCTTCTAAGCTGAAAGGTCCTATCTGTGTATGTTAAACCTATATAGATTGGACTTTTCAGCTTAGCACGGCAGTGTAGGATCAACCGTTTAAAACAATTGCAACAGAGGAAGTAACACCAAAAATAAATGCTACTTTTTAAAAGGCTATTACTTTTTTTTATATTAAATGTAGGTGTTTCGGTGAAAAACATTTGCCTAATTTTAAATGAAGAATCGCTCTGCATTAAAATTATATCTTCGAAGGGACGTAGGGCTTATTTCCGGAAAAATGTTCCCCTGTTCATATTGCATGTTTTGTGATGTATAATCATCCCCTTATTTAATGACAAAAAACTGCAAACACCGTTTATATAGAACCCCAAGCAACTTTAGTTTCAATTGAATAAAATTCGTTGCAGTAAAACATAGCGTTATTCTGTCATTGTAACTGTAACAGCTTCTATTTAATAAATAAAGTTGCTCTATATACAGAGCAGTCCAAAAGTCACCCCCTCCCCCTCTTAACTTTTGAACCAGTTGAGATATCGACTTCAAATTTGAAACTTTTAAATAAGACAACTTAAACTATCTTTTAGCATATATTTAATACTTTCAGCTCTTAAAATGTGGGCAGGGGGGCATGGGGGCCATTTTTTTAAATGGAAAGGGGGGTCGTTTAATATATCATTTTAAAGCTTATAAAATTCTCCATTTAACTACATATTTTTAAATTAAAAAAAAATTGGATTTAAAATGGGGTTGAAAATGAGTATTAATGTCAAAATTCCTCTAAAAAAAACAAATAATTTTTTAAAAATACCTAATTTGATCATAAAAAAATGTTAATTATACTTTTAAACTAATTTTAGTTGACATAAATAAAAATTTATAAAAAAAAACTTAAAAAATCGAATGTTTTAGCACAAAAAATTGAAAAATCAAAACCTTAAAAAACATTTTTTAAAAATTTAAAAATGTTAGTTTAAATAGAGAATTTTATAAGCTTTAAATGATGTATCACACGACCCCCCTTTAAATTTAAAAAAATGTCCCCCCGTGCCCCCTGCCCACATTTTAAGAGCTGAAATTTCAAATATATGCTAAAAGATAATTTAAGTTGTCTTATTTAAGAGTTCTAAATTTGAAGTCGATATCTCAACTCGTTCAAAAGTTAAAAGGGCAGGGGGTGACTTTTGGACCGCACTGTATAAAAAATTATTCACTATCTAATTCAATAAGAATTCTTAGTATGGGGAACTCTAAATAAACTTAAAGCTTGTGCTAGAAGCTCACCATTAATTCTTAAACACACATAATCTTAATAAATATTAACTTAGGTTATTCAGTTTTTTCTTATTCTGTTAACAAGAAAATCTGATTTAAGTACGCTTTATAAAACCTAAACATTTGAAAGTTAATTCACCTTAAATGGATGTACTTTAATTTTTTTTTTTTCAAAAAACAAAATAAAAAAAAAAACAAAAAATAACAAAAATCATTCCATTTCTTTTAGATAAACATCGATTTAAAAAATATCCGTATTAATAAAAAAAAGATTTGGATGGGACATACCGGGCGTGGGAGGAGTGCTACCTCTGGAAACATCGTTACCAGCGGCCCCTATATTAGAAGTGGAGCTAGTTTTACTAGAATAAAGTTTGGTGCTTCTTGTTTGGGCTTGTTGCAGTCTCAAGTTCTCTAACTTCACCGGAGAAGGAATAAAACCTATGTCGCAACCTTCTTTCACTAGACGACCTATCCACCAGTTGTTGTCATATTTTTCCTGCAAAAAAAAATAATAAAATACTTGTGTGTAAAATTTATATTTCGCAACTTTAAGTCACAATCTGAAGTTTGGCATCCAACGCCAACAACAAAATAATTTGGCTCGTAATATAATCAAAAGAAGATAAAGAAAAAGATGAAGAAGAAGAGAAACAGAAGAAGAAGAGAAACAGAAGAAGATTTACATTTTAATACTAAAATCGTAATCGAAAAGCCAGTTTGTTAAATGTTAAATTAACATTATATTTATGTTTAAACAAAACATAACTGGTTAAAATATGTGAGATTAAATTTATTAAACTAAAATTATTTTAAACTGATTGCAACTATTGATTTTCATACCATTTGTTTTTGGTAATATGGTAAATTTAAAAGGCTTACCTTAATATGTAAAAAATCCCTAATGTCAAAAGAAATGGCGTATCCGTGAACTGGTGAATCGTCGTCTACAGTTCCATCGTAGGCTACGTTAGTTCTTACAGCAAATGCTACCGACTTTGTCTAGAAAAAGAAAATAAATTTTATTTTATCTAAACTAAAAACTCTCTCTCTCTAGCAAATATTACCAAAATTTTAATAATCATGACTAGTACTTATAGCAATTGGGTAATTACATTACATGTTTGTTTAACCTCGTACTATTCTACTTAGTTAAACGTCCTCTAAGTTCAGGATTTGTGTGCCTATTATTAAAGGGAACCACCGGCTTTAATTGACTTTTAAACCAATTTATAGGGAGTATCTCTGTTTCACCTATCGCCTTCGCCAAATTTCAATTATTAATTAACTGAAAAAGGCAATCGGCGCGAATGAGAATGGAACTCAAACTAGCCTTAACACGCTCGGCCCGTTCTCACACGATACAGGCAACTTTTTGTTATTTATTCTAATGAAAAATAAATCAAAAAATAATTTTCAAAATATTTTAATTAGCTTAAAAATCGAAGAAAGCATATGCATGTGCATTAAAAAACAAGTAACATGTTTTATTTATCTAATGAGGATTCAAACTCAAAAGAGACCTGTCAAATATTTATCTTTAATTCAGAATATGAAGTTATTAGTTTTTCAGTAATCAGAACTAATGAATTCCGAAAATAGATCCATATTTACAAAAAAATAAAGCTATTGTTCTAGTTTTGCCAAAAGTTGTAAAATAATTTAAGTTTAATTATAAGATTCATATGATTTTAACCAAATTTCTTAGTAAATAGTGAATCAATTATTTACCCTTACGATACCAACATAATAATCTAAAATCAAGTTTACTATTTATTTTTAAAATTCTGATACCGATAGCTAGTAATTAAATTGCAGTCACAGCGTGATCTGTGTAAGGGACGGGTGTGACCGCTTTGGCGGATTTACTTCGGCATCAGCATCGCAATCACTGATATGGACAGGACTTGATTAATTTTATTTTTTATTTTATGTAATCTCGTGAAAGTGTTCGTTTAATTGTAAAGTTTTAAGTGAGTCCTTATTATTAATGTGATGTTAAATTTAAATTCAATGTATTTCGTTGTACACGTGGATATTTTTTTATGAATTTCAAAGAGATAATTTTTTTATAAGTTGGCTTCCGCGCAAACATCACTACAGAGTGGAACGGTTTTGCGTAGGCCGAAAATTATACTAGATCTAACTGGCTAACTACCCAAAGGGAAAAGCCATACTGGAATTCGATTGGATTGGTAATTAAATTGCAGTAAATATTTTGTACGACACTGTTATAAAATATATAATCCCTGGAAATATATACGTGCCTAATTAACTGGTGCACCATGGTGCTAGTTCAAATGTTTATTAATTTAGATTATGTTATATACATATATATTAGGTTTATCTAATTATACAAAAAAATTATTCCATTTTTAAATACCAGACAATGCAGAAATTTGCAAATGCAATATGGCTTATGATCAGTTTTTACATTTAAGATCTATTTGTAGTACAAATCCTTGATGCTTTCTGACAGCAAGCATCCAAAACATCTATTTACTATCTATCACTTTTTAAATTTGGCACTCCGATCGACAATTAATAGTAGATTACAGGTCGACTCGGAAAATAGTACTTTTCCGAGAGCATTTATAGGTCGAGGAAAAGTACCATTTTCCTGAAGACCTGTATACTATTTTATTCGCAATTGTTTTTATTTAAAGATAAAGTACTATTTTTTTTAAAACCTGGATGTTTAAATTCAAATGAAGGAAATAATACTATAATACTTTGTTTTTTAGTTCTTTTCATATTTACCACAAATAATTTTGCCTGCATTTCACAAGAGAAGCACAATCATATAAAACTGAAGTTTCACATACGCGTAACCCAAAAAAACAACCACAAAAAGCATTTGTTTATAGCTCACAAGGCACCGTTTATAACATTTATTATCCTTTTCAGTCTCAAAAAAAAAAAAAAACATTGACTAAAACTGTACATTTAGGTTTTTTAAACAAAATGTATTAGATTATATTCGTGTTTATCAAAGTACTTGGGTATTTATCATGGCCACAGCAGTTCAGCCATTTTGATATTTTAATCGGTGGCGCCATCTAGAGGAAATTAATGATTTATAATGCAGACCAGTAATAATTAGTTTATTGGTCTCTATTTTTCATTACAGGTCAGGTCCAGGCGTGGAAACAGTGGGACAAGAAATCACGTACCTACCAAACTTTATTAATACATGTAATGTATCTATTACATATACAGTTTCGAATAAAATATATTAGTTTACCTTCTATAATTTTATTTATAGATTCTTATATTTAGATTCATGGCAAACTGTCAATCCAAAGTTACTGAAAAATAACAATATTTTGATTGTATTATTTTTTCTTCCCAACTTGTATAATTTTTTCTTTACACAACCTTTCATCTGTGTATATTTTATTTAAACCTTGGTTCTTAGTTATCTATTTTTTTTTCTTGGGACTTTTTTCTTTTTTACTTTCAAGAAACAAGGCAAACCACAAGCAAAGAACAAAATACGCGCAAATGAAATGACCCTAAATAGTTGATGCAAGATTTCCATATTCCACTGCAGTGCAGTGGTATACTTTTTATATACCGGGTGTTTTTCAAAGGTGACACACCCATATAACTTTTTTATACCTAGAGGTAAAAGGATAAAATTCTTCTTTAAGACAACATTTCGAATTATATCACTTAACGTATTTTTTTCACTTCAAGCTTAACCCAAAATGACTTCAACAACATATTTTGATTCACCATTCAGTTATGTATATTATCCTTTGTTGTTTTTGACAGATTTTGTCATTTTTTAAATACAATTTTGTTTCAGATTTTTCTATTGAAAAGTCACTAAATCTATTCATGTTAAATCAAATATTTTTAGAAAAATACGAAATACCACTTTTTTATTGGTTCGAAAGCCGGTGGTTCCCTCTACTACTAGCCCACACAAGTCCTGGACCTAGTGGATGCTTAATTAAGTAGAATAGTACGAGGTTTAACAAACATGTAATGTGTATGATAAACCTGCATGAAAAGTTCAATTTTTTCGTCTAGGCTGAAAAGCAAAATAGTCTACATTGATTGGTTAAAATTTGATATGTCCCTTCATGCCCCAGGAAAAATGCTGAACATATAAAAAAAATTAAAAATTTAGTCTTACCCTCGCTTTGTCCAACTGACTAAGTGCTTGGCGTTCTTTTTCCCTTCTGAGGTTTTCCTTCTCTTCGTCCAGCGACAGATCTGAAGATGGTTGGGAATAGTTCGAATCAGCTGAGCCCTGAAATAATAACATGGTTATAATAAAATATTATTATGACCGACATTGTTAACTAGAAACATTGAACTATGAGAACTATGAGAAAGTCTTAATACCTTTGAGTTAAATTTTATATTTTACATTTAACATAAACAGAACCTTGACAATGTGGTTTTAAAGGAAATTAATATTCTTGAAGCTATTTAGGGTAACACTCACTATGAATAGCTGTTTAACACAAAAATTTTGGGCTGCTTATATACCTCTACAGGGTGTATTTGAAATAGCGTAGGAAATTTTAACAGGTGATTCTACATGATAAAATATGACAAAAAGTTCCTATAAACATATGTCCAAAAATGCGTCATAAGGGAGGGTCCTCCCCTTTGAAATTGGCTAAAAAAATCGATTTTTATTTAAAGGCCCATCTTTGTATGTCATTTTCAAGTACTTATTTAAACCAGGGGTGTGCGAAACCGGGGGGCCTTATCAGTTTTTTGTCCTAAACTTTTTTCTGTGTAACTTTTTTGCAATTTTATTTTTGAAATATGATTCCTCAGGTCAAAATACATAAAAAAAGGTACTCTTGTTGTAATACTGTAGGATTAACCGTTTTCAAGAAAAGTTTATTTGAAGGTGAAATTTCACGGTTCGAGGACGAAAAATTAAATACTAAAATGTCGAAAACCAAAATTTTAATGATGCAGTGTTATTCTACATCAAAAACTAAGAAAAAAAGTTTCCATACATGTAGGTCGAAAAAAAATCTTTTAAAGCTACCATAGCCCTTTAAAAATGGTGCATATTTAGGAGACCATAGCTCCATTAGGATTGATTTTTGGAAGTACCTGTATAAGAGGTTTTTTTCTTAGTTTTTAATGTACATTCGCCCTGCATCATTAAAATTTTGGTTTTCAACATATTAGTATTTAATTTTTCGTCCTCGAACCGTGGAATTTCACCTTCAAATGAATTTTTCTCGAAAACGTTTAATCCTACAGTATTACAACAAGAGTACCTTTTTATGTATTTTGACCTGAGGAATCATATTTTAAAAATAAAATTGCAAAAAAGTTACACAGAAAAAAGTTTGGGACAAAAAACTGAGAAGCCCCCCCCCCCCCCGTTTCGCACACCCCTGGTTGAAATAAGTACATGAAAATAACACATAAAAACGGGCCTTGGTAGGATTAGTTGACTTGCAAAACCTCGTTGATATATCTCAAAGGGTTCCTGAGTTATTAAATAAAATTTTTTTAGCCACTTTCAAAGGGGCGTAGCTCCCTTATGCCGCATTTTTAGACATATGTTTGTAGGAACTTTTTGTCATATTTTATGATGTTAAAATTTCCGACGCTATTTCAAATACACCGTGTATATAATTGGACTGTATTTTTCATTAACATTTTAACTCACATTATGAAATAACACAGACTTGCTGAACATTTTATTTAATTTCTTTTAAACAGCTTTAATTAAAGATTACAATTTTTGTAGGTGATACTTAAACAAGGAAAATGCTTAATTTTAAGTATTTTAGTTAAAACGTTTAAAATATATTAAGGAAAAAGTTCAACAACTTACTGTCATCTCGCAATGTGGGTTAACATATTATTGCATAACAGAATCCAATTAGGTTAACCACAAGCTTTTACTCGTCAAAGTTGGCTTATCCATAGACTGAGAGCTTGTTACCGTAGTATATACTAAACGTTTTTGCTCATATGGAACCGCACGAAATTAAAGTTTAGTTAACATTCACTAGTTCTTACAGTAATACTTAAAGTTGTTATAGATCTGGTAATTGTAACAACGAGTGAATGCAACGAAGTAGTAACTCTTCTCTCTAGAATAGGCATTACATTTGTAAAAACTGACAAAAACGTAGCCAACATATACATTTGTCTGTCTTACTCGCACAGCTTTGTTCCAACAGAGACAACAATAACAGTTACTCGTAATTGTTATTGTTCAGGCCTGAATATACCTACTATTTGTTTACAAACAAACCGAGATGTTGGCCATACTTTATATTAAAAGTATGCGTATTCTAGAGAGAAGGGTTGTTAGTTCGTTGAGTGAATGTTAACTAAACTTTCGTGGGGTTATAAACAAAAACGTTTAGTATTTATTACGGTAACGAGCTTTCAGCGTACTTTTTAAAATAAATTGTTTGTCTCATTGTTCTATGAAAAACTATAAAATGTATCTTCTTTATTTTTAGTCTAATAAAATAAAAACTTTCTGTGGTTTTAGGAAAGGATAAGCAACCAAAGTGAAGTTTTAAAAGTCTCCTAATGCAAAAATTAAAGAAGCCCTTTAAAAATTCGCTATTATAAATAAAATTATTTTAACCCCCCTTCCAACTCTGTCTCTTAAAAACTTAATTATTTAAAAAAATAAATTCACAGAGATAGGTTATAAATTATAGTATTTTAATATTTAAAAATGCCAAATGATTTTTTATACAATGCGGAAAGTAACCCCTCCCCTCTTAACTTTTGAACTAGTTGAGATATCGACTTCAAATTTGGAACACAAATGTAAGACTAAAAAACCAAACGATATTTTTAGCTTCTAAAAGGGGTGCGGGAGGTTTTTTAAATACATAAATCGTTTTAAAGCAAATAAAATTCTCTATTTGACCATATGTTTTTAATTTTTTAAACATTTTTTAACCCTTTCACTCCGGATTTATTTTCTTTGAATTTCGGAAACTTTTTTTGTGTATATAAAATAAAATGCTATCAAAAGTATGAAACAAGTGATTTTTTTAATGTTATTTTAACAAAAAATAAGTGAGATATGTTTGTCCCAATATAAAATATTATGTGACCCTGCACAAACAAACCCAGTTAGTGTGTCAAATTAAAAAAAAAATAAAAATTTCGGATTCCTATGTAAAAAACTTTTCTACACGACAAAAAAAAAAAGTTAATTTGACACAGTAACTGGGTTTCTTTGTGCAGGGTCACATATAGTGTTTTAAAGCTGCACACATATATCCCATTAGTAACTTATAGTATTGATATCACTTGATATCAAGTTTGGACTATAAAATACTAAAATATCTCTGTTCTGTGCATTTTAAATGTTCTTTTTGGCTATAGGATTTTTTGCACACATCTGTTGGGACATATATGTCCATACAAGAGCGAAGTGGTTAAGGTTTTCATTTTTATTTTTTTTTTTTTTTTTGCTAAAAATGCGATTTTTTAAGTTTTTTTTTTGTAAAAAATATATTAATTAATCTAAAATTATTTTAAAAGTATAATTTACGCATTTGGAAATTTACATCGTAAAATTTACCATTTCTTGATAATTATTTTTTTTTTCGGACGAAATTTTCCATTCCCAACTGTATTTTAAACCCCCAAAAAATGTCGAAAGAAAAATTAAAAAAATATGTGGTCAAATCAAGACTTTTATAAACTTTAAAATTAAGTATCACGAGACCCTATCCATTAAAATTTCCTATGCCCCCTGCCCATATATTAAGAGCTGAAAATGTCAAATATATTCAGAAAGAGAGTTTTTAAACTTAAAAGTTGTCTTTTTTAAGTGTTTTAAATTTGAAGTGATATCTCAACTAGTTTAAAAGTTAAGAGGGGGTTGAATTTTGGACCGCTCTGTATTTGTAACCCCAGCTAGTTATTAAATACATGTTTTTGCAGTAAAACATAACGTTGTCCTGTTACTGTTACTGTAACAACTTGTGTTCCATAACTAAAGTAGAGTGGGTTTACGAATATACAAAATTGTTCAGTATGTAATACAATAATACATTCTCAGTGTATAATTAATAATTTAGATATTTTTCGCAATACACAGGAAGTGTAATTTTCGCGAAATACAGGAAGATACAAATTTAATACGTTCTGCTAGACTTCTATTTATAAACTAATATAAACTTAACTTGATGAATGAAATGACGGTATGTAGATTTACTGATTACACATTAGGGTGTGTCAAAAAATCCCGAATATCGAAATCGAAAAGACTCTCTGGATCAAAAGTTGCCCCTTGGTAAAAACGGTGGCCACTCAAAAATGAGACAAATCAATTAATGTTTAGAGTTAGCTCAAAGCGCTCAAACTTTGAAAATAATCGGTACCTGTTTTTCGGATAAAAACTGATTGTAGATGTGGATAAAAACTGATTCAGGACATTTTGGAGGGTTTCTTTGGTAATATTTAGAAACAATACTAGTTGGGTGAAACTAAAAAAATATATTCCCATCCCCTTAAACTAGAGACTTTTAAATGCATTTATCTTCAAAACGGTTAATCCTGCTATGTTACACCATACAAACTTTTTTGTGTATTAAGAAAAATTCAAAAAGAGTACACCGGAAAAAGTTTTAGGCAAAAAACAGAAAATCCACCCGGTTTTGAATTGAATTTTTTGTTTTGCCCGAATTGCGAAAACAAATAATGTATTCTGTATAAGCAGGTAGGTTGACATGTGTATATATGCTTGTATACTAATATACAAGTTTTCGGGTTTTTAAGCACTTTCGGAAATCTTCAAATAATGGGTGATTTTTTTATGTTTTAACTTAAGTAGAGGGGGATATATTTTTTTAGTTTTTTCCCGACTAGTATTTTTTCTAAATATTACCAAAGAAACCCTCCAAATTTCCTCAATTTTTTACACAATCAGTTTTTTGATCCGAAAAGCAGGTAACGATTTTTTCAAGTTTGAACGCTTTAAGCTACCTCTAAACATTAATCGATTTGGCTCATTTTTGAGTGGCCACCGTTTTTTACCAAGGAGCAACTTTTGAGCCAGAGAGTCTTTTCGATATCGAAACTCGGGATTTTTTGACACATCCTATTACACAGGCGCAACAAATTAAAAAAATCAATTAATATTAACCAGAGTATATTTTTCTCGTGTATTTTTGGAAGCTGAAAACTAATTTGACCATAAAAACCCCCAAACTTTTTCAAAAAAACTGCAAAATAAGAATATTGAATTAAGATCTTAAAAGTTTTCTAGCACCTAAACTACTAGTCCAGTAAAATAATAAATATAAATTGCAATAAATGTACACCGGCTGATATTTTAAAGGGTATTAGTGGATGGTAACAGAACACTCCTGTTAGTTTTTCACCGGGTGATTTGCATAAGGGGTGTCCGCTATCTTGAATTTTAGGGGTGAGATGCTTAATATGCATCTTACGATAAAAATGCATATAACCAATTTTGTTAAGAAGGTAATTTTCAACAATTTTTGTTTGGATCATTTTTTTTATATATTAATAACAATGGAGTTAATTCAAAAATAGCAATTGCAGGTGAAATTGGTTTTTTCCATTTTTCAGCCAAATTATTCATCAGACGGTAAAATTGGCTATAAGCAAACTTGTAGCTCTTGAAATTCTCTATAAGTTTCATATATTATAAATTTTCATAGGTACTTTGGTACTGTTACAGAGGGCACAACTCGACTTTCAGCGCCCACTGTAACAGTAACAAAATACTTATGAAAATTAGGGAGCCTAAATAAAGTGACATTTAACTTCACCCAAAGGGTTGAGCACTATTGGTATAGTAGAAGTGACATTACTTGTCAAAATATCCATAGACGTGTTTTTTGAAAAAATGTCACGACAATGTTCAGTGGTAAACTGTCGTAATTGGGGATGATTGAATATAATGAACAGTTACAGTTACTATAGTATACTAGGTCAAAAAATTAACATTTAATATTTTGCGGATGACAGTGAATAGGAAATAATAAAAAGCTGAAGAAAGGAGCAAGACTTTGCTGTACTGGGAGAAGTTACTTCTTAAGCTTACATGCAGGTGCAGCATGCAAAAACTGTGAAAGAAAATGGACTTATTAATGGAATGCATCTACAAAATATTTCTTATCCTAAAAAGCAGATGACTATTAGTAACGAGAAAAGCAGTAAATTATATAATAAGCATAACTCTAATTAAAACAAAAAATATTAAAATTTTAAAATTCAGAATTATTACTTTTGGATAGATAAAAATAGTAAGCTGAACTGAACTGAACAATTTAAAACCACAAAAGTAACAAACAGCAAAAAAGAAAATACATACTTGTAAATTATCTTAATTTCGTTAATAAAATATTTAATTTGTTATTGAATTGGATTTCCTTATTCGTTAGTGCCTGGCTGATCCTGTATTGGCTGGGATAGTACACTTTTCATTCTTTCTGTTTTGCCGTGAATTTATGATTTAAAACGTCGAAGTATAAAACTTATAAAAATATAAATTTGTTATGTATGCACACACTTTAATATATGAAAATCTTCAACATATTTTATTACTAAATAATAAAAAATATATTTTTTGGATTATAATAAAAAAAATACATAAACATGCCTAGTGCAAGCCTAAAATAAACACGTTCTAATCAAAGTTTTAATATATATTTTTATTATAATTATCATAGAAAACAATAATGAAAAACCTGCAGTTATTAAAGGAATACCTATAAAATTATTTTTTTTTAATATTTTTAGTTTGCTAAAGTAAAACTACTAGTTGATCATATTCTTCGGTACATGCCTGAATTTTTTACATTCCTCTTATTTATTTATATTATTCTTTTCTTCAAAATTAATTCAGTTCCAAATAAAAGTAATTTCAACTATTTAGGGAAAATTCCGAGATTATTCGAACACTGACGGTCGTCAGTATTTTCCATAAGTAAATCTTGATTTAAATTGTACAGGTATTTTCGTAGGCACTTTAAAAAAGTACAATAATAAAACTATAAACCATAATTTCGTAAATAAATAAATTTGATGACCAAATATTCAGTTTGACACTGACACTTAAATATGACAATATTATTATATTAATTAATATCGACGCCTCTGTTCGGGTTGACATTTAACTATAACCTCAGATTTTGTATCTGACAGAATTATATTAAATTTAGACATAATTATTACTAGATTTAGATTTGGCACCAAAGCACTTTGGATAAAACCATTGTCTTTCATTGTTTTACAATACTAGTGCTTGGTTGCCATTTTAACCTCAAAATCAAAGCGTGTCTCAACCCTTTGTGTGAAGTTTAATGTCATTACATATAGGGTCCCTAATGAAAATGCATAATATATAAAACTTATAGAGAATTTCAAGAGATAAAAGTTTGCTCATAACCACTTTTATGAATACTCCGATGAATATTTTGGCTCAAAAATCGAGAAAACCAATTTCACCCCCAACTTGGCCATTTTTGAATATTTATAACTCGATTGTTATTGATATATTAAAAAAAATTATCCAAACAAAAATTGTTCGATTTTTTTTATTAGCAAAATTGCTTATATGTATTTTTATCGTGAGATGCATATTTAACGAGATAACCGCCATCACCCTCATAGTTCAAGATAGCCCGGTGAAAAACTAACAGGAGTGTTCAGGTGAGGGTACAAGCCAGGCAACTAGGCCATTATGGCCCTTTTTGCCAGAGTGTTCTGTTACTATCCACTATTACCCTTTAAATATCACCCTTGTACATTTATTGTAATTTAACAAAGGAATTTCTCATTTGACTGGACTATACTGGATTTTGGTCAGAATAATGAGAACTACAACATATCCAAAACTAAGCTATATCTTATCGAAATAATTTTACATTTATGTAAGGTTCTTATAAGAAGGAGGCGAGGTTCTTTGGGGGTCAGCGACTTTTATTGTCAAATTCGTTTTAAGGGGCCAAAAAACCGTAAGAAAAAATAAAGTAATTGAACTTACTATTTTTGTGAGCCGGTGTAATGAAGCTTAAAATACCTATATATACACAATTTAATATAACAGTGATTTTTTTTTATTTTTGTTCTATTCCTATATAGCATTTGCTTTTTCTATAAATGTTCTAGCTTTTAGCTATAAAATATTTATTTTCTATCTTTTAACTATAACATGTTTATCTAAAATTATTTTTTATTCAGCAACTAGTTTATTTGTTATTTTAGGAGGCAATATACCGTGTGAAATTTTCAAAATGAATAAATTTGATAACTCTGAAAATAATATTTATTAGAAAAATTGCTCGGGCCGGTCTATTTATTTTGAGCGGGACATCTTTTGAATTGACCACACAAGAGTAACATCATTTATTTCTTCTGTCGAGGGGCGTTCCCTTAAAAGTTTAAATAGGACCATACCTGATGAGTTTTATTCATGTCCACCACAAAAATTAAAATTAATCTTCATTCGATAAAAACGAAACTTTGCTGATTTATATAAGTTGGCTATAAAATGGCGGATTGAATTTTTTTGTTTCACTTCCGGTTTTTCCGGAAATGGCATAAATATGTTTTTTTTAATGGACCACCCTCTAATTTTCTACACTTTTTAATTAAGCCGAAAATTCTATTCATAAAAAACTGACTGTTTTATTTATTTTTATTTATTTTTTTTTCCATTTTTATCGTATAAAAAAGATACATAGATACGCATAATTTACATACTTTTTACTTACTTTATCTTCATAGTACATGATAAATTTGGCATAAGAAAAATAGCGGTAAAATACTCTACAAATAAAGTTTACATGGACATTAAAAAATAGGAGTTGAGGAAAAAAAGTTTTTTTTAGCTTTAATTCGCTTTCACTGATCAAATTTTTATTTTAGTATTTGTCCTATATTTTTTTAAGCTTAAGTAAGTAAAAACAAGGTAAATTATGTAAATCTCGTTTTTATACGATAAAAACGAAAACGAAAAAAAATTTCAGTTTTTTATACAACGAATTTTCGGCTGAATTCGAAAATGTAAAAAAAATATAGGCGAAACCGGAAATGAAACAAAAAAAAAATAAATCATTCATTTTATAGCCAATGTAAAATTATATAAAATAAAAAAGTTTAATTTGATGAAAATTAATCTTAATTTTGGGGGTGGATATAAATAAAAGTCCAAACCAGATATGTCAAGTTATTCCTAATTTGAAGAGTTTTTAAATCGGTTTTCGACATAGTTTTGTTTTTCAAAAATTAGCGTTTTTTAAGTTATTTGGCATTTATTTCTTGACATCTTTAATGGTTTGCAGTTTTATTGGGAAAAGATATTTGGTACCCCTTGACGGCAGAAAGTTATGAGTAAAATCAAATGATGGACCACTAAAATTAACCAATTAAATATAATTTTCAGAGCTGGGGAACTTATTTATTTTAAAATTTTCGCACTGCATAAGAATAGCATTTATCTAGATTTTGTATGTAATGAATTTGAAAATGACTTTCTAAACCTAGTTAACCTACCAAACGAGCTTTTATAAAAGTATGATAAAATGCAATAAAATGCCCATACCCATTTGTGTTGAAATAATCAATACATTCAATGAATATATATGTTAATTATGACTACTACTATTACTATTATTATTTTATTACTACCCTAGTAGTTAATCTTTTATAAAAAGCTCTTGAAGTTTGACATTTTCTACTCACTACGCCTACAGAAACTTTTAAGGAGGAATAAAAGTGCATAAAACTCAGGCAATAAAAAAGGTACTTTTGTAGTTGACATATCTTACCAGAGTTGTGTATTTGGACATAGGTTACTTGCAGTGTCACTGGCAAGCATGCGACAAATATTATCAGTAACCTTCAAAATGTTACCACCAAACCCTATAATAAGGTATCCGTTTTGAAAATTTATCAATTTTGTATAGATGAAAGTGGGGATATAGTGTACAGAGGATACTTATATGCTGTTTGCTCACAAAATTAATTTATAAAGTTAAATTGACACAATTGATACAAAGAAATTTGGAATAAAAAATATATGTTTTAGAATCTAAACACCCTTCTGTATCTACTTATGTGATATCCAAAATATTGTTTATAATTGCTTAAAAGGGGTCTAAGTAAGTGTTTTTTAGTTGGGTGATAACAAGGCATCATTAGACAAGTCAATAGTATATTCTGTAACAAGTAGATAGTGTTGTATATTCCTAACGAGTGGATGTTTGTCACCTGAGCCTACAGCGGCATTTTTTTTAGTGTATGTATCGCCGCCTTATTAAACTTCAAACAAATGTATCTTGGGGATATATATTTATTGCAAAAAATATTGTTTTATTTAACCTAGGGATGATTTTTTTTATTTAAACATTTATTACCTACTTTAAACAAAATAAAACTAATTTTTATGTTCTGTGCATTATTTCCCCACTTTTCAATATTTATTGTTGTGTTAAAACTATTTTTTATTTCTAAAAGATTATTTAGGCCAATTATATATTTAAATGCAGAAATACTGAATGAATGTAACATTTTGAGAATCACTGAAGATAATAAAATTTTAAACTCTTAAAGTTTAGTTGGCTTTGTTAAAACAAAAGTTTCTAATATATCTAATATTAGAAGTTTTTGTTTAGAACTAGAGTTCGTGTATTTAGACATTCACAACACCAATAAATTAGAAGAAAAAATATCATTAGCACGTATTATATCGTTTTATTTCTTAATGATGAAATAGGGCATTGTTTGTTAGTTTTAGGCTAGACTTTGCTATATTTTATTTTAACGACGTTAGGGCTTTGTTTTTATACTTTCTTGATCGAAGTCGGTTTGAATAGAATCAAATAGAAAAAAAATTAAATCCTTCCTACTTCAAAGAAGAGAAGCTTTTAAACTGAAAAAATAGTGTCACTGCCGCACATTAAATTCCGGACACCTAAAAAATTGACATTATTTAAATTCAAATATTTCGAAAACTAATTCATAGATTAGACTGATTCTTTTTTTGTTTTAAAGCTTAAACATTCTCTACTTTTGTTTGTATTAAGAATGATTAAAAAACGTATTTTTGTATTAACAGCAACAAAAAATGTACAACTTTGTTTTTTGTCCCATCTTCTAGGACTTGCATGGTACGCCACTGCAACTGTTTATCAAATTTTTAAGGTCTCTCTTATTGCCGCAGTTTTAATGAATATTTTATTTTTTAGTTTTTTTATATTTCTACTTCTGGTTTGGGAGATGTCAGGATTTTCCTGAAAGTTGTCATTTTTTCACTCAACTCAAAAACTACTAAATCAGCAGAATTGTTGTTTTTTATTTGAAGCTCATATCTTTTACTTCTTCTTCTGCAGTTTCTTCATCCCAGGGCAACTTCTATTGCCGTCTGACGGAGGCTTAACGGTGATTTCGCAGAACTGCTGCCGGATGGAGTGACCCTATTTTTGCTTCTACTCAAGTTTATCAACCCCAATTTATGTTTTTGATAAACTTGATTAGAAGAAAAACGTAACTCCGTTAAGCTTCAAATTTAAAGCACGGCATCATTTAAATTCATGTCGTACTTTTTGAGTTAACTGAAAAAATGACAACTTTCAGGAAAATCCTGATATCTCCTAAACCAGAAGTAAAAATAAAAAAAAAAACTAAAAAAGAAAATAATTATTAAAACTCCGGCAATAACAGAGACCTTAAAAATTTGATAAACAGTTGCAGTGGCGTACCATGCAAGTCCTAGAAGATGGGGTAAAAAACATAGTTGTACATTTTTAGTTGCTGTTAATACAAAAGTACTTTTTGTGAACATCTTAAATAAAAACAAAAGTAGAGAATGTTTAAGCTTTAAAACAAAAAAAAAGAATCAGTCAAATCCATTAATTAGTTTTCGAAATATTTGAATTTAAAAAACGGCAATTTTTAGGTGTTCGGGAGTGTATAAAACTATTTAATTAAAAAAATTCCAGTTTTTCTTTTATTTTTTCACATATTTGTATCAGAAACTAATAAATATATTGGATTTATTACATTTATATTATAATACTATTTATAATAGATAAGATAGTAAACAGTATTAGATTTTAAGCTTTCACGGACATTAAGATATAAAGAACTTTCACTTTCGGGTTTAGACCGTGTTAATGGATTTTCACTTTCCGACGTTTCGTCTCTTACTACTAGAGACATCTTCAGGGATTAATCTGAAACTAAGTTTCGAATCAACTTGTGTCACTATTTATGACGAGTTGTGGTTATTCACCCGTGACGAGCTTTTTCCTATCAAAGACTTCCATATTGCAGGTAAGTGGTAACCAGTGTCCCGATTGATATTGTTAGGATGCTTGATGATTTCTATCGATTCCCGTATCTTCCTTGGCATTTTTCTGTTTTCTGTTAATATATGTTTTGTTTCAGACAAATTGATTTTATGACCTGTTTCAAAAAACGCTCGGTAGTTAATTCACTTGTTCATAGGGCTTTCATGATTTCAGACAAGACTTCCCTAGACACAGAACTCCTTAAACTAACCAAAGCCTTGACCATGAACGGTTATACCAAAAAAGACATTAATAAGACCATATACAAATACAGAAATCCCAGACCCAAACAACAGGACAATAGTGACAATGACAGACAGACACAAGTTATACTTCCCTATGTAAGCGGTATCACGGATAAAATAGGTAAACTTTTGAAAAAGTCAAATATTAAGCCTATATTTCGGTCCAACCAAAAATTAGGTCATTGTTTGACTTCAACAAAAGATAAAATACCCCTGAGTTCAGAAGGCGTATATAAAATACCCTGCTCCTGTGGTACGGTTTACATAGGTGAAACTAAGAGAAAAATTTCTACAAGACTTCAAGAGCATGAGCGCAATATAAGAAAGAAACAAATTTCCTTATCGGCAGTAGCCGAACATGTACATGAAACAGGTCATAAAATCAATTTGTCTGAAACAAAACATATATTAACAGAAAACAGAAAAATGCCAAGGAAGATACGGGAATCGATAGAAATCATCAAGCATCCTAACAATATCAATCGGGACACTGGTTACCACTTACCTGCAATATGGAAGTCTTTGATAGGAAAAGGCTCGTCACGGGTGAATAACCACAACTCGTCATAAATAGTGACACAAGTTGATTCGAAACTTAGTTTCAGATTAATCCCTGAAGATGTCTCTAGTAGTAAGAGACGAAACGTCGGAAAGTGAAAATCCATTAACACGGTCTAAACCCGAAAGTGAAAGTTCTTTATAGTAAACAGTATATTAAAAAAAAACTCTTAAATTTGTACACTGCTGTGTTAAATATAAAGGTCGTAAAAGTTTTTTATATTCTAAAAATTTTGTATTCTATATTTGTATTTACGACATTCATGTACAAGACGGTACTAGGTACGTGGAGAGCAATTTTCTTTAAACTTAACAGTAATAAATTTTTATTATCTATGTTATGTTTTCAATAAAAATTAATCAAAATGTTATTTATATTTCTAATCTTAACGTCTTTCTATATATTTTAAAATTAGCTGCCTTCGGCAACTGCCTAGAATGGCCTAATGGCATTAAACAGTTGTTAAGCAGCCTTAATGCACTTTTTACTTTGCGCCAATTATCTGTTAAGTAAATTAAACATAATAATTATTAAATACGGGTTATGCTTTGATTACTAAAACTAAAGTTTATTTTTTTTAAGGTATAGTTAATTTAAATTTGCCGCTAAATAGTCCACAAAGTCCGATTTACACTAAAGCATGTGGCTTGTTTTGAATGTCAACATTTTTATTTAATACTTTGTTTATATGATGTTTTGATGCAAAAAAAGAGAACTGATAAAGCTGTTGCTAAAAACACTTTTGTATTCCTGTAGAAACAAAATTTGCTTATAAAATCGCTTTTATTCCAATAATTTAGAGGAATAAACCATTGTTTTGTTCTCGTTAATGGCAAGGCAACTTTTTACGGTTGTGTAAATTGGGCCTAGTCATTTCTCTTACGCGTAATTTCGAGATTGTTTACAAGCGGGAAGGTTTAAAATAACTATACCTTAAAAAAATAAACTTTAGTTACCGAATTATCAACGCACTGCGCACGCATAGTTAGTAAAACACACCAAATACATACACCGCAGTGCGTTCAAGCTCCGACTTAACGCAACTAACTAGGAAAATTAACACTATCTTCAATGCGCATGTACGTAGCGGGATGATAATTAATTAATTTTATTATTTAATTAATTACGCACCTTTCTAAACGAAAACATTTTATTTGTGTTTTAAATTGTGGAGAGAAAGAACTTCTGTGCTAAACTAATTTTCAAAATTTTATTTAAGAAGCTTTATTTTTGTATAAAGTGGGCGTTAAGAAAATTTATGATATTTATATTGTTTGTCAAAGTCAGTTAATGGTAAGACAACAAACAAACTTTTAAAAAAATAAATAGATATTTTGCCAAAAACAGTTATTATAATATTTAAAGAGCGTAGAATACAGCAAAATACGTCTAGACAAAAAATTCTTGGTTACAAATGTGTATCATGAAAAAA